>CM063508.1:171751024-171756024 GCA_032207245.1 Pardosa pseudoannulata | reverse complement strand
GATTCTAAACTGCATTCACAGTATCGCGAGACTTTAGAGGAGTATGAAGATAAACAAATTATTGAGCGTGAACCAGATAATTCTCAGCCAAAAAACAAACAATTTTTTTATTGACTCATAGGGTACTTTACAATTCTGGAAAATTAAAAATTTTACTGATCGAGTCATATGACGGGCTATATGGTAGTTAAAAGAATAATAGAGAAGTATATTTCATGCAAAAAAACTTGGGTCTAATTTCTTAGGCTTTGTAAATACTTTTTGTTATACATGAATGTTACTGATGCTGTTAAAAAATGTGAAACGTTTTTTCTGTACTTAAATCTTAAAAGGGAGTGTCACAAGCGATTAATCATTTCACCTTCTGGTTTCTTTTAACGGCATTTTTGTACATTTTGAACGATTGAAATGAAAATATCAGATTTAAGGTATCTGTCTACGTTAAAAACGTCATATTTTGCCAAAAATCATATTTTTAAATTTCTCTATTGTAAAATTTTAACTTTTAGGCTTCTAAATCTGTTTTTGTTTTGTCTCTAAGGAATTTTAAAGAAAAGTTACAACTGTTTAAACATCAGTGACAGCTGTCAAAACAAAACGGAAGTAGCGACTTCTGAATTGGAAGTTGTGAATTTAAAGTCTTTTAAAAAGTATTTTTTGGACAAAACTTTTTAAATTTTCATGGAGATTAGTTTAAAAATTTTTCTAGTATTTATAATAACTAGCAACTTGGCAATTGGAAAGTTTTGAAGCAAGAGATGTGAGGAATTTTAAACATGTATTTTAACTTTTTAATAGTTAAATTTGCTTTCATAAACTTCAAATGGGTTTTTCGCAGAACGATATTTTTAATAAAATGTTGAAACTTGAAATGCGAGTTCTCAAAAAGTTCTTAAAATATTTTGAAAATTATTATGAATGCTATTCATAGTATTTACTAGTGAATGACCTAAAAGCTTTAAATTTGAATAATTTTTAATGATATTACACTCATAGTTAGATATAAAGGTAATGAAAATTCGTTAAAAATTCAATGTGTATGATTTTGAAGGACTAAATTTTTTTACAAAATGTAAATTAAGTAAATATTTTAGGTGATTCACTAGTCCAGTGTATAAGAAATGTGTTACATCAAAAAATATTGAAATAATTTAATTTATTTAAAAAATGACCTTTTGAAGAAAAAACCCGATTCTTTTACTAAATTTTCTACATTTATTAGAAATTTTATAAAAACTTCTCCAGGAATAAACTTTTTAAGTGCAATTCTCTATGATAATATAAAAAGTAAATCTAAAAATGTAAAAACATGAACTAATTTCTACGTTTAAAGAAAAAAGTTTTCTTAACGTAGACGGATACCTTAACACTTTCTTCAACGTTCTGCACAGTTTTAAAGTTAATCAAGACTTTATCACAGCAAAATTCTCTATTTAATAGTGAGTCTAAAAGAGGGCAATGATAGATCAACACATGAATAGATTTTTTTAATTTCATACAACTAAACTATTTGTTAACTTAATTCTCAACCCCTTAACGTGCACGCTCGAGTTAGTTAACTCCAGCGGGGTAAACTAGCCAAACTGTGCACACTCGAGATAATTCGAGCGGCGTTGTACTTTATGTTGCTAAAATTTTTCACACTCGAATGCAATCGAGAATTGAAAACAACAATCTGAAAGCAAAAAAAAACCATAATCGTTTTATGGATATTAATCATTTGTATGGGATTCTAAGCTATAACACTTACTTATTCAAGTATAAAATATATATTTTTTTCTACTTATCACTTACGACTTATCTCTTCCTTGTGAGCTGATTTCCGACAGCGTATTCCTATTCAGATTCTGATTCGCTCATTTTTCAATATATATTTTACTAAAATATAATAATATATAATTGTTAACTATTTTATTACTATTCTTTGGCTGTAAATATGTCCTTGACTCGAGGTGTCACTTTACTTCTTTATATTCTTCAGATAGGAAACATAAGTGTTTCACATTTGATACCTATGCATCAAGGGATGTCACATCATATTGTCAATTGGTAGAGTGCATACCAATTTAACAAAATACTCTTTTGACAATAATAATAATATTCTCAAAATTAGAAATCATACCAATAGTATAAATATCCAATATAACTCACATTGTGATTATTTTTGTACTTTTGTAATTTTTTTGGCGAGACAAAGTTTTAAATTGCGTTTTTTACATTAAAAATTGATTTTTTTTTGCCAGCCTTTTAAAACAAACTGTGCAATAAGAGGTTAAGAAAATTCTTAAACAAGATATGGTGCAACGTGCGAAGAATAACAGGAGGAATTTGGTGGAAGAGGGAGCTGTTTCCAGTTTTCCAAAAAGACTGTATTGCCCCTTTTTGTGGTCTGACTGGACATGATTGTTTACAAGACCATCTCTACAGAATTGGAAATGTGGATTCAATGGAATTTGTTTTGTGTGATTCTAGTCATCCAATGACTTTCGAGCATTTAAATAATTGTGTTGTTGTTGTAATGTACTTAAACACTAACACCAATGTTCCTTTACAAAGGGGAAACACAGTAAAAATATGATACCTTATATTTAAATTAAGACATTTATTCTTTACACTATTCACAAATTGATATACTTGATCACCATAAAACATAACCAGCAACTATTTATATTTTATATTCATCATTACAAAATAATTATTATAATTCTCTTTTGTTATAAGTTATTCCTTAATCAAAATATTGAATTACTAACTGAGGCCTAAATAACCGTCATGAATATGTTAAAGATGTTTACGTCCGGATATTACAGGGGAGCAGGATCGGTCTTTCATCAGGATGTAAAGGGAGTAAAAGGGCGTCTGTACTGGCGTAGCGGCCGTTATTTTGCTGTACGTCTATGCTGGCATGCAGGTTCAGGACTCGATTGTTGGTCCGGGCTCTCTCTGGATGTCCAGCAATTCTTCAATGCCGACTTGGACTCCTTTTTCTCAACTCTCTTTCCCAACTCCTCACCTAGGTTTTAACGCCCCTTTTTCTTCTTTGCCAATCGCTTGTTTTGTGAAATTTTCCCACATTTGCATCCCCTTCGAGAGTGCAGGTGGGCTCATTAAAATAGCCCCTTTTGTGAAAGCTGACATTAGTTTTAGCCTCTTCCCCCATAACTCATGGTTACATCTTTGTGCGAGCTTGACCGTTACGCTTGTGCCATTCCGTGATCTATACCTTCTCCGCAGGAGTCCCTCAAACTCGAAGTCAACAATTGCATCTAAATTCTTCTTGGACATTTCTCCCACAGCTGTGGGTGCACGTGCTGACCATCGTGGGAAGGACCTCTGTACAGTTGTACTTTCTCAGTATGAGGGCATTGCTAAAAAGTATAGGACAGTCCGTGAACGAACCGTGGCTTAGGAGCTAATTGTTCGGCATTTGTAAAATAAATAAATTGTGTGTCAAGAAATACTCAGATAGTAAAATGGGTAACAAATCAGCAGATTGTATGGTAAAATGATAATAAGGGCAAGTACCTATCATTTGTGTAAAAAAAAGAAAGAGAAAATCACACGGAGAATGAGTTTTGAATAATTAAAAACATATCTTTTGTCCGATCAAAAAATATTTTAAGTAGAAAACATGAGTTATTTTATCTTTAAAACATTTTAAAATATATTTGCATTTTACTAGATAAAAAAAAAAGTCACCTTCAATTTCTAATTTCTTTAATATTTCTGATAATATAAATAAATAAAGAATATTTTTTACAATTCAGAAAGTATATATAACTATCTGGTAGTATAAATAACTAAAGAGTATTTTTATGGTGTATTTTCACAATTCAGTTCAGAGCATCATGCGATAAAATCTGCTGAGGCACCATCCGTGTTATCTTTTGCCAAATTTTATTCGCGCGCAAATCCAATTATGTTTCGTCGAAATACACGCTCCAAACTAACACGTAGAGAAATGTTGTAGACACTAAATCTGTTTCAGTGATAAAGACACCTCCGAAAAATTTTGAACTTTTTTTTTCCCACACACCTTCGAATGCATTACATTTCGCAATAAGAACTGACGGCAACTGAGCTGGGAGAGTTTTAAAATATTTCTGACTTGTAGAGTCTACCGGATATTTATAATGCAGGAGACGTTGCTATTGAAATCGAGGGGTAAATATTCTGAAAGAATATTTTACGTTTTGTATGTCGTGTATTATGATGCAGTTTCGCTTTTCGAGTGTTCTAGAGAGATGTGAGGGTTTCTGCAATTTGAATGAAATTGTTTAGAAGTTAAATTCGCTTTCATGCTTTCGTACGCAAAGGTATTGTAACAGTCAAAAGACATTCTGCAACCTTTAGGAGAATATGGATATTCATAAATACCTAAAGGACACCTAAAGGACCTTCAGGTCCTTTCACTATTGAAAAAAATTGATTTTGAGATTATAAAAAGTTTGCGTTTAGAATTTGATTAAGCTCCCCAACTAAAGCTCTTAGATAATTGTTTGTTAACTGTAAGAACAATTGTTAACAAAATGGAGTTAAATTTCTCTAAAATTTTTGTATAAATAATAAGTGTACATTGAATTGGTATAAATAAACTTTTTACTTTTACTCTTAATATTGTGTCACTCTTTAATAACTCTCTTAAAATTGTCTGTAAACTCTCAGAACCGGGGGTTAAGAGGTTGTTCTCAATTTAAATAATTTGTACAACGCAAGAAACAATTAAATGTATTAAAATAAATATTTCAGTACTGAATGATCGCTGCAAACTAACATAAAACAAAAACACCTCTGGAGTACTAGACGACACCTAGAAGCAACGTTGTAGCTGTCTTTCGTCTAACTACAAAGCATGACTGCTTATATGCATATCGTCACAGATTCCAAACGGTCGATAGTTCCTGCTTACCTCCTTTGCTGAAATAGTGCGATTATAAACGTTGAACATCTCGTTTCCTAACATCTCTCTTAGACCAGTATTTTTTCCATTTAGTGGGAAG
>CM063508.1:171738524-171743524 GCA_032207245.1 Pardosa pseudoannulata | reverse complement strand
TATTTTTATTTGCATATTATAAATATTTAATCATATATGTAGTATTATAAAATTTCTAAAATTCATTATCAAGATTTAATAATTTAAATATAATTTTTTGTTAAATTTATACTTTTTTATATTATACAGTTTATTATATATAATTTCTTATATCTTACATTTTCAAAAGTAAGTATTGATTAATTTAAATACCATTTTTCATATTTTCTATTAATTTTCTAATTTATAGATAAAACTCAATTTAATGTGTTATTTGTTTTTGAACAAATTTAAAATTTTTTAAATTTTTTTTTAGCTTAAGATTTTTATTATTTAATAAAAATTGAAAATTAAATTTTAAAATTTGTTTAAATTTTTTAAATTTTTTAAATGAAGAAAAATCAAATTTATTTTAATTTTTATTTCTTTTTTTTATTTATAACTTTTTTTTTATTTAAATATGGTAATTCTTTAAATCATAGATGAAAAGATAAAAAATCAACAAATCACAAATTAAATCACTTTGATATTATTTTCCTTAAGTCATGATGAAGATTTATAATACATTTAAATGTGTATTGCTTAAGTTCATGATTAAATTTTGAATATTTTTTTTCGTTAAGTCTTAAGTTTGATGAACAATTAAATTTAAATGTGTTATTCTTTTTAAGTTTTATAATTGAAAATTGATAATTTTAAATTTTAATGTGTTATTCTTAAGTTCATTAAATGAAAATTAAATTGAAAAATGTTTTTTTATTTTTTATAAATGATTTTATTCGCTTAAGTTTCATGATGAAAATATAATATAAAAGAACAAAGAAAGTTATCATTAGATGAAAATTATAATTTAACATTCTTAAATTCGCTTAAGTTTTTATATGAAAAATTAAATTTAAATGTGTTAATGTTCGCTTAAGTTCATGATGAAATAAATTTTTTTTGCTTAAATTTTAAATGATATTAAATTTAAATGTGTTATTCGCTTAAGTTCATGATGAAAATTAAATTTAAATGTGTTATTCGTTTAAGTTCATGAAGAAAATTAAATTTAAATGTGCTATTCGCTTAAGTTCATGATGAAAATTAAATTTAAATGCGTTATTCGCTGAAGTTCATGATGTAAATTAAATTTTAATGTGTTATTCTCTTAAGTTCATGATGAAAATTAAATTTAAAAGTTCATGATGATGAAAATTAAATTTAAATGTGTTATTTGCTTAAGTTCAAGAGGAAAATTTAATTTTAATGTGTTATTCCTTAAGTTCATGATAAAAATTAAGTTTAAATGTGCTATTCGCTTAAGTTAATGAGGAAAATTAAATTAAAATGCGTTATTCGCTGAAGTTCTTGATGAATTCTATTTGATTCAGTTTTGAGTGCTACGGTCTACTTTTTGCAAGACGAGAGTTAATGAGACCGGGACCTACAGCTTAAAGCCGATTCCAAACGGCTACGAACACTCATGCCACAGTGGGATTCAAACTCCGGTACGAACTCCGACACGAACTCCGGTAGCTAAGGCCATCTCCCTAACCAATAGGCTAAGTTCATAATGAAAATTAAAATTAAATGTGTTATTCACTGTATGTTAATGAGGGTTTTTTTTAATTTTTCAAATTGTTAGTGTAATGTTATCTAAAATCTAACTTGAATATTTTGAAATAAATAAAACCTTCATTGAGGAAATATATTTACTCAAACCGAAGGTTCAGCGTAAAGCTGTTAGGTAGAGAAGGCACTAAAGACATGAAATGAAAATATATAAAGAACTCGTAAAAATCGAGGCTACACTCAACCAAATCACGAACATTTCGATATATGTCCAAAGCAATTTCTCACAAACTCCATTTTTCTTTGGATTGAGAAGAGCATCGTCGGTCTAATACCTTTCTCGGGGATTTTGGGGGCGATTTCGGAGATTGCATCCAAAATAATGACACATTTTTTATAAAAATTTATTCATCTTCCATCTCTGCATGAGTTTCGAATTTTTTTTATCTCTTTTGACATATCTCGAGATAGAGTGTCAGTGAGATGGGTAAGCCGATCAAAATACAACGTCGAATACTCTAACGCATTTTCAAAGTGCGTCATATCTGCATTTCACACTTTTTTTGCCGACTAATCGTGCTTATTAGACGTACTTAGACATACATATTTCACAACTATGGTTTTACTTTTAAATGGCATAAAAATCTAACTTTATTTTCTTATTATTTCCAATATGATGGCAATTACTCTGATAATATTCATTACTATCAGCACTTAGACATACATATTTCACAACTATGGTTTTACTTTTAAATGGCATAAAAATCTAACTTTATTTTCTTATTATTTCCAATATGATGGCAATTACTCTGATAATATTCATTACTATTAGCACTTAGAAGTACATATTTCACAACTATGGTTTTACTTTTAAATGGCATAAAAATCAAACATTTTTTCTCTTATTATTTCCAATATGGTGGCAATTACTCTGATAATATTCATTACTATTAGCACTTAGCCGTACATATTTCACAACTATGGTTTTACTTTCAAATGGCATAAAAATCAAACATTTTTCTCTTATTATTTCCAATATGGTGGCAATTACTCTGATAATATTCATTACTGTTAGCACTTAGACATACATATTTCACAACTATGGTTTTACTTTTAAATGGCATAAAAATCTAACTTTATTTTCTTATTATTTCCAATATGATGGCAATTACTCTGATAATATTCATTACTGTTAGCACTTAGACGTACATATTTCACACCTATGTTTTACTTTCAAATGGCATAAAAATCAAACATTTTTCTCTATTATTTCCAATATGGGGGCAATTACTCTGATAATATTCATTACTGTTAGCACTTAGCCGTACATATTTCACAACCTATAGTTTTACTTTCAATTGGCATAAAAATCAAACTTTTTTTCTTATTATTTCCAATATGGTGGCAATTACTCTGATAATATTCATTACTGTTAGCACTTAGACATACATATTTCACAACTATGGTTTTACTTTTAAATGGCATAAAAATCTAACTTTATTTTCTTATTATTTCCAATATGATGGCAATTACTCTGATAATATTCATTACTATCAAGCCGCAGATATTTGTTGACCATTTTATTATTGGAACAACATATAGGAGGCCAAAATTACTCCCTGAGACAACAGAAACAAAATGAGTCCTCGTAATTCAGAAGCAAGCGCCAAGAAGAAAACTCCAGGGCAATTAATAGGGCATGGCAAAGGTGGCATTTGCTACGGGCTCATCAGTTTTAAGGGCTGAAGAAAATGGGGTCCGAAAGAGGAATAAGAAAAGGTTGCTGTTGTAGCCAAGTAGAATAGAATATTGACCTCAAAAAGTGTTATATCTATGGCCATTGGTAAGATGATGGCAGCATCTATTTTCATAGAAAGCTACACTTGAATAGTCTGTATGCCCGGGTACCACGAGTTTGTGTTTCTTTATCCGTCCAATCCAGTGGTCACGATTAAATTGGTGCAGTCATCATGTGAATTGCACTGTATCTCATTGAGACAACATTATGTTCACAGATGAGCCCATACTTGTTCTACAATCCGATGATAAGCGCGAAAGGGTCTGGGGGGAACAGGACAACAAGCAATTGACTCGGGAATATCACTGAACATCACGCATTTCATGGTATCAACCTCATGGTCTGGTAGGTATTTCATTGGGATATCACACCAACCTGCGAGGTTCTGTGACGGCTGTACGATATCCAGATGTCCTATATCCCATTGTGAAACTTAAGCTGCAGCAGTTTGTTAGCTTCATTCGTTTTAATGGACGATAATGTTATTGGAACGATAATTTATTGAAAGTCCCATTAGAGGTGTCATCATTGACGATTTTCTGGAGAGTGAAGGAACACGCATATGAAAAGGCCTGCTTATTCACCGGACCTTAATCAAATTGAAAATCTTAGGGATGTACAGGGCTTTACGGAGACATTTCCCACCTACAGTCACTCTCAGAGATTTTGAAACTGCCATTCAGGAATAATAGCGATTGCGGGTGATTGTGAAGAATTATAAGCGTCTCGATTTGTGTTTGACAGCATTCCATCATTCCGATAACTCATTTACAAACTTGTGACATGATTCGTCTTCTTTAACATTTAACAACTGTTATCACAACAACTGCATAAAATTCAACAACAATTCAGACGTGTGCCAAAGTTTTATGCAAATTGACTGGCATAATTTTAATTTATCATTATTTACTCATATATTTTCACACTATACAGATTACGCCTCACTATTAGACATCAGTGTGTTTCAACCTTTTGTCCTCTTCTCTAAATGATTAAATATGTACTTAAATCCTGAATGAAAGAAAACCTAAATTAATATGACATTTTCTGGGAACTGAATATATTTTATTGCTATAAACGAATCGAAATTTTAAAAAATCTCAAGCATTTTCTCTGTGTATCTTTTGGCAATAACAGATCCCATCAGTGATATGAAAATCTATCTGCATAACTAATTTTATGCCTGCCTATACTGTAATGCTTGCTCTCTGAAGAAAAATAATGTACTTCAGTTGGTTTTATTGTGTGAAGAATTCTAAATAAATCGATTTGCGTTTTACAGCATTCCATCATTCCGATAACGCTTTCATTTACAAACTTGTGACATGATTCGTCTTCTTTAACATTTAACAACTGCATAAAATTCAACAATTAAGACGTGTGCCAAAGTTTTATGCAGATTGTTTGGCATAATTTTAATTTATCCTTATTTACTGATATATTTTCACACGATACAAACTATGCATCACTATTAGGCATCAGTGTGTTTCAGCTTTTTGTCCTCCTCTCAACATACTTAAATATGTACTTAAATCCTGAATGAAAGAAAACCTAAATTAATATGACATTTTCTGGGAACTCCATGCATTTTATTGCTATAAACGATTCGAAAGAAAAAAAAATTTACTATCCAAAGATATAACGATGGTTTATTGGTAGAACTGTGGAG
>CM063508.1:171723524-171733524 GCA_032207245.1 Pardosa pseudoannulata | reverse complement strand
CTTTTTATAGCCATCTGCTAGCAGATTTCCATCTCAGCTGATTGGACATCTGGTTGATGACGTAGTGAGGAACTGCTTTGTAGAACTATAGCCGGACAGGTGTAAGCCCAGTTCCAAGGGGAGTTTGCAGTAATCGGGAGCAATCTCGCAGATCATTAATCGATGTCTCTGGACAAACCTTTAGAGAACAAGGTAGAGAAGTATTGCTGCTTCTCTTACAATGTAGAGTATTTCTGTCGTGTGAGACTCTTTCTTCGGGATGCCATTGAAACTAACACTGGAAACACTTCACCAGCATCCTAATGGATTTCTCAGAAAGAATGATTGAGATGGTCCTCGGTGTTAAAAGTCCTCTATTCAGCATCCTATTCTGCGCGAAACAACATCCTTTCACTAGGTAAAGATGAGATCTGTTCAAGTGCTCACAAAAGCCCGTTCTCTATTTCTACCCCATGCCGTTAATTCTCACGGTAGTAGATAAGTCTGGAAAGATCTGGATAGATCTGAAAATTTAATGTAACGAGAATTCTTTACAATATAAATAAAAATGTAAATATTTGTTTGTGTTCGTAAACTAAAATCTCTGAAAATTTTGCCCAGATTGGCTTGAAAGTTTGCTATAACGTTGTTCTAGAGTCTGGATATGTTTATACCCACACCGTTTATATATAAAAATTAAAATCTCTGTGTGTGTCTCCCAGCAATTGTATAGGCTGCTGTGTGTTTGGCTCAGTGGTAAAGTTTCTATCATCGAGGAATGAAATCAGTGGTTCGAATCCCACCAGACGCACTGTCATTAAATTAACCACATTAAAGACACGGTTTTTTTCTTGCATTTCCGTTTAACTACTCTGAGCCACAGTAACGCATGGTCGGTCACAAATAGTTTTTATATAAAACTAGTAATTTTATATAAAACTTATTCTTATATAAAGTTCGTAGTAAATAGTATTAATTTTTATAATTAACACTTCGCGTGCTGTCAACGTATTTTTACGTTTTTTGCAGTCTGTAACTGGAGCGCAGGTTAAGTAAAAATACGTATTTAGTAGATTTGTGGTGAATACACGCTAACTACCCCAAATATACTAAATGCGTATAATTATATGTATGTGTGACATTATATGCATGTTGTTTGCGTTGCTATGCAACGCTTTGCATTTCTTTCTTTCCACAAGTTATGATTGTCGAGTGATTCGGTCTTCTGTTGCGTTATTCAATTGAATTCCTAGCTCCAGAACTTACAAGTCATGTTGTGTCAATTTGAAGTTTGGTTTTTTATTGCAGAATACAAAAGTGGTAAAATGAGTCTTTGTGACAAAGATAGTGATGAAGAAATATGCGCTAACAGATTGTCAGACTTCAATTTTAAAAATCGTTTATTTTTGGGATTTCGTAAAAATATTGTATATATTTTTTTATTAAATAATTATACAGTATATATTAAAGTGCAAAATAAGTATACCTGCATGCCAAGTGTTAACTAATTTTTTGTCAAAATGGGCTTACAACGCTTTCAAAGAAAACAGCTCATATGCGATTTACATTAATAAATAGTCATTGAATCAGAAAATTAAACTCTTTAGAACAAAAAATTTTAATGAAAATACCACATACTTATAAAATTGTGTCTACCCCAGCACAATGTTCTAACTTGTTTACCACTGATGTATTTAACAACAAAGTACCCAACAAAAGTCTTCAAATTAAAAAGGGAACATATAATAATTGGGAACTCTGAGCTGAAAATATGAAAATAAAAACATAGAAAATTAATTAGGCTAGTAGGATTAAAAGAAATTAATCCTACTATTGTTCCAGATAATATTAATTTATCTTTCAAGGATAAAAAAAGAAATAAAGAAAGAAAATATATAACAATCATAGACGGAAGCAAAGCGCCTTAAGGCACAGGATATAGATTCGTTAAACCGAAAGATAATGAAATAATATGTACGTATAAAACTAAAATGCATGGTTTTTATACAATCTTTCAAGCTGAAAGAAATGCAATATTGGATTCATTAAAATGGATAAAAGGGATATAGGAGAAAATAAAATAGAAATATATGATGATAGCGTATCAATCACAAAAAGCCAAAACAATATCATTTTTAAATCCAAAACAATACCACTAATACAAAACGACTGCAAATTAATGTCAAATAAAACAACAGGCTTTAAATGGATAAAAGCACATAAAGTTAATCAAGGAAATGACTTCTGACATTCTTCTAAAATTGCAATAGATTCAGGAAATTATAAACTGGTTTAATTTCCGAACACAGTACTTAAAAATTGCATAAAAGATGGAGTATATAAGAAAGAAGTAATGAAAGTAGATAATAAATTAGAATTCAAGAACACTGATAAATTACATTGTAACCTCTTATGAAGGCTTTTCAGTACAGTAAAACCCGTTTAAGAAGTTCTCGCTTAAGAAGTCTATATTTTCGGTACCCATTTTTCCCCCTATTCATACAATGTTAAAATAACCCGTTTATAAAATTTCGTTCCAAACTCTTTCCCGCTTAAAAAGTTTTCTTCATTTCTAAGTTTTTTACAGAACGCGTTTACAGCTGCCTTTCGATTACTGTTTTTTTTCTCCTCTCTGTAAAGATCAATGTTTATGATTGAAAATTATTGTTGTCCTTTTTGTTTAGAATATGCCTGAAAAAGTTTTTAAAAGCTTAAGACGGCTGGACTCTCATCAATTACAAATTTCCGATAAAAAAAAAAATAAAAAACTGTAACCGATTTTTTTTTCTATAAAATCGATTCCAGTGGTGTTTAAAGCAAAATTTCTTAGCTGAATTAAAGATATTTTAAGGTAATTATGTTATTTTCCTTTATTAGCTGATTTTTTAAGTATGCAAGAAATGTAAATTTAAAAAAACCTATTGTTTAAATATTAATAAAGAAAAAATCTCTTCCTCATTATCTATGTGATTATTTTGTTTTTAAAAAAATTAATTTCGTTTATACATATATATATATATATATATATATATATATATATATATATATATATATATATATATATATATATATTTTTAAAAATATATATATATATATATATATATATATATATATATATATATATATATATATATATATATATATATATATTTATTTATATATATATATATGTATATATATATATACATATATATATATATATATATATATATATATATATATATATATATATATATTATATTTATATATATATATATATATATATATATATATATATATATATTATATATATATATATTTATATATATATATATATATATATATATATATATATATATATATATATATATATATATATATATATATATATATATATATATATATATATATATATATATATATATATATATTATCTGTGATTTTTTTTTCCTCTGATATTTACCAGGATTGAATTTCTAGTACACCTGCATAAGGATCTATACAAGAATAATATATCTGATGCGTTGAATATATGCAAAATTACATATTTCTCAGCATTAAAAGTTCCATAAAGTGTTGATCGAGAAAATGACTTTTCCCAGCAATTATGCCTGAAACTCTAATTAAGCCACAAGAACAGAAAACAAATCTAATTCATAAATATTCCATTAACAACCGTCGCCTGCAAACAACATCCTTTCGACATGCATCAAAATAAAGAAACTCTTATAGCTATGTGGGGAAACAGTTTCCTGCATTTGCGAAGCTTTGTTTATTGGAATCTGTCGAGGACATTAAAGCACTCTGATATTTAAAAATGCAGTAGGTCCGGATTTATTTTATTCATATTGCAAAGGTAGGTAAAACATATTGATGTTGGGATTTCTTAAAGATACAACAATACACCATCTTTCGTCTAGAAATGCATTAGCTTTTTTTATCACCTGTTAATGCTGGAAAGAGATAAAGAAAAAAGTCTACTTAAGACTGTTGCCTTATTTCAATTTTTGCACATATTACTTGTAGTAAGAGCTGTAAATTTGTTTAAGGTATCCATCTACGTTTCGAGAACTTTTTTCTTTAAAAGTAGAAACTAGTTCATGTTTTTACATTTTTAGATTTATTTTTTATATTATCATAGGTAATTGCTCTTAAAAAATTTATTCCTGGAAAAGTTTTATAAAATTTGTAATAAATGAAGAAAATTTAGCAAAAAAAATCGGGTGTTTTCAAGAGAGGTCTAATTTTTTAATAAATTAAATTATTTCAATTTTTTCGATGCAACACATTTTTTATACACTAGACTAGTGAATCACCTAAAATATTTGCTTAATTTACATTTGGTAAAAAGTTTTGGTCCTTCAAATTCATACACATTGAAGTTTTAGCTAATTTTCATTACCTTTATATCTGAGTGCAACATCATTAAAAATTATCCGAATTTAAAGATTTTAGGTCAATCACTAGCAAATATATCAAAAGCATTCATAATAATTTTCAACAGAATATTTTAAGAACTTTTTGAGAAATCCCATTTCAAGTATCGATATTTTATTAAAAATACTGTTCTGAGAAAAACGCATTTGAAATTTATGAAAGCAACTTTAACTGTTAAAAAATTAAAATACATGTTTAAAATTCCCCACACTTTCTTGCTTCAAAACTTTCTAATTGCCAAGTTGCTAATTATTAAAAATACTAGAAAAATGTTTAAATTAATCTTCATGAAAATTTAAAAAGTTTTGTCCAAAAAATGGCTTTTTAAAAAGCTTTAAATTCACAACTTCTGGTTCCGAAGTCGCTACTTCCGTTTTGTTTCACAGCTGTCACTGATATTTAAACAGCTGTAGCTTTTCTTTAAAATGCCGTTGAGGCAAAACAAAAACAGATTTAGAAGGCTAAAAGTTGAAATTTTACAATAGAAAAACTTAAAAAATTATCATGTTTTTTGCAAAAAGTGATGTTTTTAAATTAGACGGATACAAGACTAACATACTCATATTTACTTCTTGTTTTATAACAAATTATTTTATCAGTATTCAATCTGGTTTATATTTATTTGGGTCATCGTGGCAAAAAGTTATTGGTTCTAAAGTAGAAAATATCTAACCTATTGAAAGCTACTAGTCCTGGTTTTCAGCTTGTACTTTCAGCTTCGAAAAAGTGGGTCCAAATCCTGGAAATCACATTTTCTAAAAATCCAGTGGCTTCTGCTACTTTGGCCCCACCTCCAACCGACCACAAACTCTCTAAGCTTTTAAATCGATTAAGTGACTACTTTGATGCATCACACTCATAGAAACAAAGCACTTACTGAATTTCGACCGTTCTTTTCCACTTTGCATTTATTACTAGTCGTTGAAAGCCAAATTTCATTTGCTGAAGCTGAAACGTCGTTTTTGACCTCAAACTTTTGCATACTCCGAAGTTTGAAAGTGATAATAGTTTGCATTTAAGACTCTCTGCTTCCATTTTCATGAAACAAAATTTGGTTATACAGTAGAACCTCTTTTTAACGACCCCAGGATACAACTACCCCTTCGTCAGAACGACCATCTTAAAAAGTTCCAACTACTTTACCATAGGAATAATATTAATTTTGAATCATTACAACGACCCCAAGCGTATTATTTTTCGTTAGTACGACCGCTAATTTTAGTCATCAGAACTCATGAGCAAGTGGGCTATTTCAAAATTGTTGTACTGTGGTGCAACTTCAAGAAACTTGTACTCCTCTCTTTGTATTTGTTTAAAGGAGGGGAGGGGCGTAGCAAAAAGGGGAGAACTAAATCTTCAATTATCTTTTGATGCGTTTGTTGCGGTAGACGAAACTTTACAGTGCTGCGAAGAAATTTTGTATGAGGACGATTTTATTGCCCGTATTACCGGAAATGAAGAAATCTGCGATTCCGACGACGGAGAAGAAATCGTCCAAGCTTTTGAAAAAATGAATGAAAAAGAAGCATTCAGTGCAAACAATGCTTTGCGTCAATATTTTAAAGGACAATTTAATTCTGACGATTTCTTTCAAAATCTAACGGATATGGAATCAGTGATAATGAAAAATTCCCAAATGAACTTGAAACAGGCGTCAATCAAAGATTTTTTTTTAAATTCAGTAATGGAAATACAAATAAATAGAAGTGTTCTCTATGTACTGTTGCATCATTTCTTTGCTCAATTTTTTTATTATTTTTTTCATTTCGTTAAAACGACCATATGATGTTGGTCCCACAGGGGGTCGTTATACGGGAGTTCTCATAGAAACAAAGCACTTGAATGTCGACCGTTCTTTTCCACTTTGCATTTATTACTAGTCATTGAAAACTAAATTTAATTTGCTTTCAACGACTTTTTGACGTCACGACAACGAAACGTCGTTTTTGACGTCAAACTATAAATTTGCATACTGAAAATGACAATAGTTTGCATTTAAGTCTCTCTGCTTACATTTCCACGAAACAAAATTAGGTTATACCGTTATTTTATATAAGACTTAAAATATCCTTCAATTGTTTTTAGCAGTGTAGAATTTAATAAACTCTTCGCGCTTACTATATACTCTTTTTATATTATTCATTAAAACCATTAAAGTCTATGAATTTTACCAAATTATTTTTTGATTCTAAAAAACTTGAAGCATAAATATGCAGTATAAATATAAGTTTTCGACATTATTTTGTATATTGCAACAAAGTGAATATACAAAAATTGAGCATTTTTATAATAATATTACTTTTGAATTAATGTAATAGAAGTCAAAAAATATTCAATTTTAAACCTGTACAGCAAAAATGAAATTTACTGACCCTCACAATAGTTTTTGAGAGATCGATGTTAGAATCTAAATTTTTGTATCAAATTAAAGACTAATACCTTTTTTTCATTCTGTAAACCTAAATTTTACAAAAGTATGTAATATTTTAAAATGTAAATAAAAGTGTTGAAATTGTGCGCATAAAAAATCTTACTTATAATAATATTACTTGTGAATTAATGTAATAAAAAAAAAAAAAAAAAAAAGAAAAAACAAATGAGGAAAAAAAAAAAAAGTAAAAAAATATTTACTTTTAAACCTGTACAGCAAAAATAAAATTTACTGACCCTCACAACAGTTTTTGAGAGATCAATATTAGAATCTAAATTTTTGTATCAAATTAAAGACCAATACCTTTTTTTCATTCTGTAACCCTAAATGTTACAAAAGTATGTAATATTTTAAAATGTAAAAAAAAAAGTTGAAATTTTGCACATAAGAAATTCTTACTTATAATAATATTACTTATGAATTAATGTAATAAGAGTAAAAAAAATATTTACTTTTAAACCTGTACAGCAAAAATAAAATTTACTGACCCTCACAACAGTTTTTGAGAGATCAAATTAGAATCTAAATTTTTGTATCAAATTAAAGACCAATACCTTTTTTTCATTCTGTAAACCTAAATTTTACAAAAGTATGTAATATTTTAAAATGTAAATAAAAGTGTTGAAATTGTGCGCATAAAAAATCTTACTTATAATAATATTACTTGTGAATTAATGTAATAGAAGTAAAAAATATTCAATTTTAAACCTGTACAGCAAAAATGAAATTTACTGACCCTCACAATAGTTTTTGAGAGATCAATATTAGAATCTAAATTTTTGTATCAAATTAAAGACCGATACCTTTTTTTCATTCTGTAACCCTAAATGTTACAAAAGTATGTAATATTTTAAACTGTAAAAAGAAAATTGTTGAAATTTTGCACATAAAAAATTTTTACTTATAATAATATTACTTGTGAATTAATGTAATAGGACTAAAAAAAAATTATTCATTTTTAAACCTGTACAGCAAAAGTGAAAATTTATGACCCTCACAATAGTTTTTGAGAAATCGATATTAGAATCTAAATTTTTGTATCAAATTAAAGACCAATACCTTTTTTTCATTCTGTAAACCTAAATTTTACAAAAGTGTGTAATATTTTAAAACGTAAAAAAAATACTGTTGAAATTTTGCCCATTAAAAAAATTCCCCTTTATCATGGTATAAAATAAAATATATTTCTAGTATAATTGAGGTAAAATAAAAAATTAGCTTCAGATTTACATACGAGGTACATCCAGAAAGTAGGTTTCCCTATGTTTTGCCCTTTAAAGTAAACGTAATTAGCCTTGTCTACTGAGCATGCGTAACAGATCTATGACGTATGAATCATATGCCAACTGGACAGGTCCCGCCTTGTACCAGTAGTGTGGTAGCAGTGGTCCGAAATGGAAGCTCTAATTCCTTCTCCCGCGGCCTGCAAGGGAAGGGCAGTCTGCTCATTGACTTATTTCCACTTGGTGATACAGTAAATGCTGACCGTTACTGTGAAACACTGAGGAAATTGCGATGCGCCATTCAACACTAGAGGCATGGAATGCTTACTGCAGGTGTTGTGCTCCTCCATGACAATTCTCGTCTACATATGGCTCGAAGCACAGCAGCTGTTTTGACGAAATATAGCTTTGAGTTGTTTTATCATCCACCCAATAGCCCTGATCTTGCTCCAAGGGATTTGCCCGTTTTCTTAGACCTCAAGAAATTCCTGTTTTCCGGTGAGCGTTTTGGCAACGATGAAGTGATGAAAACACGCTGTCACACGCTGGTTCCATTCACAGGCGGCAAAGTTCTACGATAGAGATATACAAAAGTGGATCCCACAATACTACAAGTGTCTCAACTCTGGTGGTGGCTATGTTGAAAAATAGCTAACACATTGCTGTATTTGTTGCCAATAAATATGTTCCTGAAAGTGTGAGTTCTTTTTTTCTTTTAAATAGGGAAACTTACTTCCTGGATGTGCCTCGTATTTCAAAAGTCATTTTGCAGATTTTCTATATTTCTCACTTATGATGTATGGATCTTTTTTATAAATATTGCTTTTTCTAACATAATTTTTATAAACTTTATTAATAATATCGAAAACATTTTATTCTAAACAGAGCAGGATTACTTATTTTAGTCTGAATCAAAAATTAGCTGTTATATTAAATATTTTTTCTTCTCCTAAGGTACATTTACTCTTTAGTCATGGTAGAAAAATCTTCAAAAGAAAGCTGTGAAGTAGTCTAGATTGTCTGTCAAATTATCAGAATAATAAATTTAGAAAAAATATTGCATTTACATATGTCTAAGTCTTGATAGGCATCAAAATATCAAACTCGACATTTTTGAATATTAAGAGGCTTTCCGTATGCTACGTATGCGAGAAAATGAAAAAGAAAATGTATGAAATTTTACAAACACCTATTTAAAACCTTGATAAGGAATTCTGTGGAGAGAAATCCACGTATGTTGGAAAAAATAACTGCCTTCTAAAGTATAAATAAACTTTCTTTTCTGTCAAGGGAAATGCTGTCGTAAGCTCAGGTTTTCTCCCTCCTTCTTACGATTTTAGAAATGAAATTGCATTTTTCAAGCGTCTGTTGACATACCTTAAATAAATTTTTGGTTCTTCCTTTTCTTATGTATGCTGAGAAGCAAATTGAAATTCATAAGTGTTTCCAGTAATTCGAAAGCTTTAAAAGCTTACTTTGCAGTTAAAATAAATAAGCAGATGCCTGTTTTGATATGAATAAACACCATAGTCTAGGTATTTGCTCGTAAGTAAATATTTAAATGCTTAAAGTATTATTTTAGTTATTTAAAATAAGTTTGTAAACAGTGAAGAATTCTTAATTAGAATAAATTATCAAAAAGCCTTTTTTGATAGGTATCTATTAGTTGATCATATTTTTAGTAATGTAAATTTCTTATAGATAATTGGGCATTTTATTGATTATAGTCAACATGTTTCATTGCAGGAAGCTAAGGCTTCTGAAAATGAAGCTTAGCTTTAACTGAAAGATAAGTCAGATATGTTTGTTGTTGTTGTTATTGTTACTCATCCCTCCCTGGTTTAGGAAAATCTACGCAGTCCAATACACCCTATCGCAGTATGATAATGGTCCATGGCTAAGGGTAATATGCAGCTTGACTTTGAGCAAGGAACCATAAGAGAAGAAGAAT
>CM063508.1:171713524-171718524 GCA_032207245.1 Pardosa pseudoannulata | reverse complement strand
CTGGGCAGGTCAGTCCATTCGATGAACTCCATTGGCACCATACTAAGCCTTAGTTAACCTCGAAACTTGATAACTGGCATTGTCATCCTGAAAGTAACAGGGGTCCAACCCGAACAACTGCCACAAAGTAGGAAGCACATTATCATCCAAAATAGTGCAGTAGGCATCGGCGTTGAACTTACCGCGAATGGGGACCAAGGGTCCCAGTCCATGCCAGAAGAAACACCCCCAAACCATAATTCCACCTCCGCCGTACTTGACTGTTGGCCCTATTCATTCTGGCAGGAGACGTTCTCCAGGCAGACGCCAGACCCAGACCCTGCCTATAAAGGTAAAGAGTGAACCTTAATTAGTCGCTCCAAAGAACCCGTTTCCACTGATCTACGGTCCAATTTCGATGTGCTTTGCATCACATTAACCGAGCAGCGAGGTTGGACTTTGGGATCAAAGGCGTATAGGCCAGGAAAACCAAGCAGATGTGCTTCCTTACGGATGGTATTCATTGAAACGATACTCTCGGATGCCTGTTGAAACTCCTCGCGGATGAGAACCATCGTTTCGGTGCGGTTCTTTCGAATTCATCTGGACAGCACTCGTCGGTCTCCATTTCCCAGTTTCGTTAGACTGCCGACTCGGGGCACATTCCGACAATCACCGCTCACCTTCCACTTCTTAATCATACAGGCCACTGTCGATTTTGGGTACTTCAGATCGCTAGATATGCCCCTTAAGGATCGGCCACATGTGTGATACCCGATAATTATAGCTTTCTTGAAATCAGAGAGCTCCGAACTGCGGGACATCTTGCATGCGACTAATGCCGAAGCTGTTTCCTACACGATGTACACCGGCGGAGGCCGTGACGTACCTCAGGACCGCAGATATCATCATTCGCATAGGTGTCCAAATAATTATTGGTGCACAGTGTATAGTTCGTCTTTAGCTACTAAAGAGCTGACTGCGTTCATTCTTTTTTTTTATTTGCATAATTTGTTTATTTTGGCCTTGAATATATTGCTATATTCTGACACAAATATTTTATCTTTTCATATACAAATAATTTTCTAGGTACAAATGACTTTTCCGGTAAAATAGTTGCTTTTTCATTCGTCGAGCAGAAATATAAACCGTCGAGTGTTATTAAAAATATCAATTTTATAATTGATAATTTATTAGAAATTAAAATAGTCTGCAAAAGTGTTTTCAAAAGACACAGTAAGTCTCTAATTACGTATACCCATACTAAAAATTCTGGGTGTGAAGCTATTAGTAGGTAATAAACATAATAACATGAATCACCGAAGCATTTTAATATCATTCCTTAAGCTTTTATTCTTCACAAGTTAAAAGAATTTCACCAGAAAAGCAAAACAAAATTTCGCAAAGTAATATTAGAATCGATCAGAACACCTTAACTGGTTGGCTTTATTTCTAAAGATTTATTTTGAAAACTCTCATTTAGCGAATTTTAGAGATACTTTGATTTGCATTTAACGGTATCGAAAAAGTAAACAAAACAGTTCTCTCGGGGAAAACTTGCCGCCTAATATGTATGCAAATGTCTCTCTAGGAATTTCTTTTCTTCTCTCCTCCAGTCTTGGGAGATTTTTCACGCTCTGCTTTGAATATTCTCATTATAATTTGTGATGGTTAGAATTTATTTCTTTAATAGTTGTTTGCTGTTCGTCCCCCATCGGATTCGATTTCGAGAAAAGGAAAATGTTTATATTCATTCAGATATGGGTATGTGTGAGTGTGTGTGTGTGTGTGTGTGTCATGGGTGTTTGACCCATTACAAAGTAGTGTTATATCCATATTGGATAAAAAAAACATCAAAAGTAGAAATCAAAATGAAATAAAAGCAGAAAAATTGATAAAATCAAAAATATAGTGTTCATTCAGACAAACCCGTTTTTGTCACTGTCGCCAAACACACTGTCTACCAAAACATGTAGCATTTGATTTTATAGTAATGAGAGAGCACCAGTATTCCAGCCAATGAAAGTGTTAAAATTAATCCCATGACTGAAACTAAGTTACGTAAAGAAATTATATAAGAATAGTTGAGCTAAACAGTAATTAATTTTGGTGTTTGCGAAGTCGCCACAATTTTAGAAATAGAATCGCTAGAAATTAACACATTTATAATTAAGTCAGTTATTTTTTGGCTACAATATCAATATATATATATATACATATATATATATATATATATATATATATATTATATATATGGCAATGTGGCAAAAAATGTGGCAAAAAAAATGTGGCAAAAAAATGTTTAATGTTTAATGTGGCAAAAAAAAAAACTGAAGAACTTGACGATAATTTTACAGGTAGCTAAGAAGACTTTAAATTATCTTTCTAAATGAATTCAATGTGATTCTAAACTGCATTCACAATATCGAGAGACTTTAGGGGAGTATGAAGATGAACATGTTATTGAGCTTGTACCTGATAATTCTCAGCCAAAAATACAAATCATTTTTTACCTGCTTCATACAGTACTTTACAATTTTAGAAAATGAAACATTTACTGATTCCGTCATATGACGTGGTGCTATATGCTAGCGAGGTCCTAATATATATATGTATACATATTTTGTATGTATATATATATATATATATGCATATATATATATATATATATATATATATATACTTATATATATATATATATGTATATGTATGTATATGAATATATGTATATATATGTATGTATATGTGTATATATATATATATGTGTATACATACATTATATATATATATATACATATACATATATATATATATGTGTGTGTGTGTATATTTGTATATCTATATATATATATATATATGTATACATATATATATATACATATATATATATGTATATATATGTATATGTATATTTATGTGTGTATATATATGTATATATATATGTATGTATATTTATGTGTGTATATATGTATATATATATATGTATATATATATATATATATATATATATGTATATACATATATATGTATCTATATATATATATATTATATATATATATATATATATATATATATATATATATATATATATATATATATATATATATATATATATAGATATATATATGTATATATATATATTATGTATATATGTATATATATATATGTATGTATAACACACACATATATATATATATATATATATATATATATATATATATATAAATTATATATATATATATATATGTGTGTGTATATATATAATAATAGTATTATATATATATATATATATATATATGTAAAGGCCTATATATATATGTAATATATATTATTATATATATATTATATTATATATATATGTATATATGTATTTATATATATATATGTATATATATATATATATATATATATTATATATATATATATATATATATATTTATATATATATATATATATATACACGCATGCGAGTGTGTGAGTGTATTCGCCGGGTTTTTGAAAATTTACCATTTTTATTATTGACCAGTAATTTGCTAAATATAAATCTCATTACTGGATAAATTTTATTCGAAATGTGTATGAAAATTAGGTAATAGATATTAAATACACATAATGTGCGTCTTAAATTCGAAGACAAAATGCTGAGTTGTAATCAATGAAAAAGAAAAACTCATCGGATATTTAATAAAAATCAAAATACATTTATAAAATTTATGAAAAATTAGTAACAGGTACTAGATGCATATAATATGAGTCTTTATTTCAAAGACAAAATACTAAATATTAGTTAATGTAAAATGAAAAATATTTAAATATTTATTAAAATGCAAGACGTTTTAACAAATGTGTGTACTGATGTAAATAAAAAATGAACGCTAATTTGTGTTTTGATACATAAACATCTTAAAATTTTCTCTTAACTGAAAGTATTCCGTAAAAGAAAAAAAATAGAATGCTTTTCCCACTTTTGTGGAATACTACCTATAATAACTTCCTTAACTAATTATACCTTGCCGTAAAACCAACACTTTACTGGGAGATGACATTAGAACACTCTCCCCTCACTTGTCATTATCATTTACAGCGTGGCAACATCGTGCCCTCATTAACTCCCCGGATAACAAGTCTTGCTTCGCTCTCCCCCTCCCCCTTCTAGGAGATTCGACTGAAGAATCACAACACATAAACACTCTTTCTTGCGATTATGCGCAGCGTGTCATTAAGAAATTGGCAATTTCGCTAAATTGTTGTATGATAAAAACGTTGATAATGCGAAGGCTTTAAAAAATTATTTTTTTTTTTTTTTAAATAAACCTCAGGGAAGATATATAAGATATCCATATCTTTGAACAGACATGCGTTTAGAAAATAGTCTGTCGCTCTTTAACGGATTTTATTATACTTAAACTTTTAAATATATCTAATTTCCAGTTTAAAAATATATTTTATGAAACTATGGTGACTTTTGTGCAATCAAAAATAATTTTTCTAGAAAACATTCTTGTAATTTAACCCGCTTTATCCCAAATTATTTATTAAGTTCAAATTTGAGAATAATCGTACTTTCTAAAGTATATTAAGCCAAAATAGACTAAAAATAGCATAATTTGAAATTTTTGAATTTTTTATATAGTAAATTTAACCCGTCCTCTACATAGGACATTTGTATGAATGGGATAAAATTTTCACTTAGCGATTTCAGAGTTCTCTTCATTAGTGCAAATCAATTTCTGCCTGCAAACTTTTACAATGTCTAAATAATACTTCTTTATTCACTTTAAGAGCTCCATTTTTAGTCGAGTATAACACTAAACTTTGTTGAAAGGTCTAAAGCAAGCCTGAAAAAGTATTTTACCACATTTCCTGCAGTATGCTGTTGTAGTTATAAAGCTAGAAATAGCGCATCAATTGCATCGTCCCACAAAAAATAATGCTCTGCAACTTACCTATTACTATTAAAACTTCAATTAACCACCAGGATGATAAAGAAAGAGTACTCTTACGTACAAAATACCCAGCTA
>CM063508.1:171656024-171708524 GCA_032207245.1 Pardosa pseudoannulata | reverse complement strand
TTATGGAGGAAAAAGACCAGGCTTATACTGGTTTACCGGCGTTAGACACGGAAATTAAATGCAATTGAGCTATTGAAGAGTTGACCGGGGTACCTTGGCCGAAAGTCTTATCCCCTGTAGCAAGTTAAGAATTGAAAATCAGGGTTCCAGTCTTTTAAGATGAAAAACAATAAGTATAAAAATGCAGGTCTTAATGATGGGATGAGATAAATTGCTAGGCCCTTAACAAGTTAAATAAATTAAGATGAAATACATTTAAAATAAAAAGAAGAAAGTTTAAGGATAGCAAGAAATTTTTATTTATTTATTTACTTATTTTTTTAATTTAAAATGTTTTTTTTATTTAAATTTTTATTTATTTATTTATTTTTTATTACTAAATTACTGTACAAGACAGTGAAGATATAGGTGAATGTTGATGAGAGAAATAATAAGTGAAATTACATTAAGTTAGTACAAGAAGTAAAATTAAAGTTAAAAAATTAAAATTAAAAATTAGGTTCAGCTTAAAATTCATATCGAGAAAAGCTCAGAGCAGGTTCTGTGGCGCCATCTATTGGATGGCCTCACGTTCGGGTAGTGCATTGGGGAGCGTTTAGAAGGGAGATGAAATTCTACCAGTTTAAGGAATCATGGTGTCTCTAGGCCACTTGCGATGTTTAGCTTTCCTATGATAGTCATGTAAAATTAAATGCAATCACTGACCTTCATTAAACTCATACATCAAACTAAAAAAAAGTAGTGGTGATGAGAAGTCCATTAAAATTATGTTTTATTGTATGACCCGATATATAGACCACACCGTTAGTCAGTCTGATTCATTATATTATTAATGTTATTTTTAAATCTAGTTTTTTTTTTTTAGGTTGTCATACATTGCAGGATATTTGATTGTTTCCAACAAAATTAGATAAAACTTTATTATAATTGGTTTAATAGATTCTTCTGTTGTTGCAGTCAGGGCCCAATCAAAGCAAAGTTGGGCCCAGGGCCTGGTAGTTTTTCCACCACCCCTACCTTCCTTTCAAGCCAAAAAAAAATAGTTTATAAAAGAGGATACTAACGAATATTTTTGGAGGAAAGTTTATATTCATTATTTTTATGCTTACATACCTTTGTAGTACAATCGAATGCCAAAAATCTGTATATCCTCAAGAATGCAAGCCAGGGGTGGGCAAATACTTTCAAGCGTGGGCCAAAATGAAATTTTCAAAATGTCTCTCGGGCCGGAGGACTATAACGCGTACGCTGTGTACACGCGAATGTTTTGGGTAGAGTTTTTTCCCTTCCCAAGAAATGTTTTTGAAAAAACACTAAGTATCATTTTAAAGCATTTGGACAGAGAAATTTGACAGTTAATAAAAGATAATAGTAATAATAAATTATCTAACTTATGTGTATATGCGAACAATTTGAGCCCAGTAAAATATGTCGTGTAATTTTTAAAGAAATGTGATCCATTATATTAAATTAATAGTCATTAAATAAATCAGGTAACGAAAGATTTTATTTTGATATTTATTTATATCTTAACGATACAAATTATTTTATTTTGATCCTAGTTATTACATTTTTATATTTATATTACATTTTGTAAATATAATAGTAAATAGATTTATAAAAAGAAAAGACAAACATCAAACGCTAAAATAGAATAGTTTTAGTTAATGCGATCTTCAAAATTTGGATCCAAATCACTTGTAGCAATCCTGAATACCGAGTGTGATCGATATTTATTTTTCGTGTAAATCATTAACGAAAAAGTTCATTCAAAAATATATATTGTACACTACGCACACAAATACTGTTGATTTCAACAAAATCGCATATAAGAGATTAAAAAAAATTGCATGCAGAATTTTTCAACGGGTCGGATAAAGTAAGCAAAAGGGCGGGATCCGGCCAGCGGACCAGCTTTTGCCCACCTCTGATGTAAGCTGTAACACTTGCAATTAATTTTTATACAACAAATAAAATAAAACAGCATAGGTAGGATTAACAAATAATAGCTATTCGTACATTTTAAGACAAAATCAATAAGAGAAAAAAATAATGAAATAATAAAATTCTTAAACTAATAACAATTGTATCTAAGTTTCAGAAATATAATAAAAAGTTGTTGTGTATTAAAACAGAGGCTATGTAAAAGGCTATACGCGTTTATCTACATGCTGAAAAAACTATATACACTGAAAAATTGGAACAGAAACTACATGTGCACTGACAGCGCCATCTAGCGTATACATTACAAAAGTGCTAATATTTCATTATAACTGGCTGAAATTTTTAATTTATTACTAATTTATATTATATGATATATAAGATAAATGCTTTTTTCCTTTAATATTTTGTAATTTATTTTCTTAATGATTCATATTATAAATGTTGAATGTAATAAACAGTTATTCCAATATTATGTTCCTTCAATTACTGCAAACCACAATAAATTTCTTTATGTATGCTTTAAAGTATTTATAAATAAATACTCAAAGTTTAAACTTTTAATTTCTGTATAAGACTTCAGGAAATATTACTTGAAGAATTAACAAAAAACATTTTCAAATTTTGTTAATTAAATTATTTAAAATTTAATAATTAAGTACCAAATTTTAGGGGGTACCTAAAATTAGGGGGCCAAGAGCCTAGGCCCTGCTTTAATCAGGCCCTGGTTGCAGTTAAACTTAAATCATCCTTCATCTTTTTATAGCAGTATAGATCAGAGGTCGCCAAATGGGGCCAATTTTATGGCAGACGAAACCTTTTTGAATTAAAAGAATACCAATTGTTATGTTCAGTAGCGTTTTTACATTGATAAAATTCACTAATAATCAAAACAGAACTCAACTGACATATTCATCCTTGTTTTATCTTCTGAGAAAAAGTTTTATCTTCTAACATTCTGAGATTATATGAACAACTTTATTTTTATTCTCAGAGTGAAACTTTCAAAATATTCATGTATCTAAAAGTATCTTTCTATAATATCTGAAAGTAAAAAAAAAAGAATTAATTTTATGATTAATTCTATTTTTAAGAAAATATTTTATAACAATTATTTATTTCAAGTAAACAAGTCTCTGAAACTTCCTGCAAGGATAATTACTGATGTGTTACGAAGGCAAGATTACAGGATGATAGCTGCTGCTGCCATCTATTATCGACTTATTTTACTAATATGTAAAAATTAAGTTTTAGTGAAAGGCGGGTAATAATTTCTAAGTATTTTTAATAAATTTAATTTTACAGTATTTAAAATTCTATGTTGTCTTAAATATTAGTATGCTATTGAAAAAAATTCTAAAATGTGCATAAAAAGTCCTAATGATTTTTTCTCACATCCTTCGTCACAAATATTTCCATTGCTTAGAAGAAGAACAAATGCAGTAGCAAAAACATTCTTTTTATTATTTTTATCAGATTAGAAATGCTGATTTATGTACGCTGCCAGACTGAAAATAATACTTATAAAACACTGAGAAAATATATGGCTGACAAAAATGAGTTTCGTATATTTATATTTAGATTTCATTTCTTACTTAATTCCGATAGAATTCCGTAGCACTACTTATTTACGAGTCTAAAATCTAAATATATATATATATAGAAACTAAACTTTCTTCTTTATGAATTTACTAATAATTTATTTATTTATTTTACAATTTGAAATTAGAGTTGAATGTTATTAATACTAAAAAATTAATTTTAATAATATACAACTGTATTCAGTTTGTGTAATTAATGTTATGCAACCACTTAAATTGAAATTCAAATATGATTACTTCATGAAGTGTTACACGTAATCAAAAACTATTCTAATTCATTAACCTCCGTTGGTAATACTTTAAAATTAATTTGACAAATCAGTAGCATGATTAGCTATATAATTATACTCTTTTATTTTTAATTCGAAATTAGAATTATTGTCTCATTAAATTGATATTATAAATTTATCAAGCTTAATAAAATTTTAATTCATGCCAATTACGTATTTTTCTGCTTGTTTACTGATTTTAATTTTTACTGAAGTTTATAATACATAAATGTATTTATTTTTTAATAATATTTTTTAAAAGAATATTGATTAATATTTTAGTTGTATCTAAGAACAATTTTAAATGATTATATTATATTTATTTTATAGGGCTTTTTAAAAGTTGTAATTAAAGTATAAATTAATTTATTTTGTTATACCTTCATCATGTAAGAAATCATGACATAAAATCCGTAGCCAAATTCAGGAGAAAAAATTATCGCCCAACGTGGGGCTCGAACCCACGACCCCGAGATTAAGAGTCTCGTGCTCTACCGACTGAGCTAGCCGGGCTTCGAAAGCCAAGGCACTAAACTTGATCTGTAAAATGATTATCAACAAGTGTTATAAATTAATGTGTTTTTATTGTTTTGTACTAATGTCTCCGTTTAAATACCATTTACATTATAACGATTAGGAACAGTGCTATGTAGCAAACTTCTACTGAGAGTGGAGTTTAAAGGGAAATACTGTGGACAGCTAAATTTTTTTATGTTAAGTAGTTCATCCTTTTTTTTTCAATTATAATGTAATAGAAGTGTGTATAGGTCGAATTAATAGACTGATAGAATTGTTTTTCAATTTATTGGTCCCTGGGGGGAATTTGAAACTTCTGACATCTCCTTGTATTCGTCCCTGTGTTTAGGTATCGATAGGGTCGAAAGTGTGATTTAACGCCCCAACTGTAGTTTCTATTAGTATTTACTAATGAAAAAAATAGATGCGGGCAGTCTTGTTAAGAGATGACAACAACGGCATTACACAACGCAAAACAAAAAATACATTTTCTTCTCATACGTTATTCAAAAACAACCATTTTCGGTTCTCACAACTACTGCCATTCCCTAACAGAGAAACTTACCTCTCATGGAGTTTGAGCGTGACGCAACATCAACATTTACGTTATGAAATCATATAGTGTGCATGTTTTACTTACATGTAGAGTTGTGAGCAGTGGAAAAAACCTGGTTTTAAACCCGGGAAAAAAACGGGTTTTTTGGGAAGGGAATTTTGAAAACTTCCAAAACATGGGAATTTTGAAGCATTTTGAAGTCGCCAATTCCTATGACACACTGAGAACCACCATTTTTTTTTCCTGTCTTTGTTGTAGACCTCGAAAGTTGATAGTTTCACAAAATTTAACTATTATATGCTATAAAAAAATTGAATATTTGCGATTAACTAACTATATTTGGCAAGATATCATGTTTAGCATGAAAGTATGAGTATATTTTTCCTTTGAAAAGTACCCAATATTTTTATTATTACATAAATATTAAGCAATAATCTGTAGTGTCACAAAACCCATAAATCATTATTTTTCTTGGATAACATCTTTCTCTCTCTCTCTCTCTCTCTCTCTCTCTCTCTCTATATATATATATATATATATATATATATATATATATATACAGAGAGAGAGAGAGTACACATTATATATACATATATATATATATATATATATATATATATATATATATATATATATAATGTGTGGGGGGGGGTGTAGGAACTGGACACAAAATGCAACTTTGTCATTTGATTACACCTTTAAATGATATATGCATTACAAAAAATAATAAACTGTTATTTTAAATTTAAAGATACTTATTTTTATATTATAAAAGGAGGGGGAAAATTTAAGCATAAAGAAATTTACATAATAAATAATGTATATAATTATTGTATTAGCAATTAAAATTGAAGCAACCAGTTATGTGTTTGATAAGACTAACAGGGTAATTAATTACATAAGTGCTACTATAAAATCATTTAAATGTTCATTGCTATTATTTCTTGAATATATATATATATATATATATATATATATATATATCAGTCGCGTGCGGTCCATATGTGCAGGGTGTGCACTGCACATCCTGGCAAAATTATGAGGGACAATTTTCTGCACCTATGTCTACCTATCTTTATATGGTATATAATTAATATTATTTATGATATATTCAAATATTATGTTGATTTGCTTGCTTGTATTCCCGCAGTGCGTGTGGTACTAGGTGCTGCACCACGTAGCACACAAACGAACATAAGTTCTGATGTGTACGCACTGCGCACTAAATTGAAAATCACGCTTTAGATGTATGGGCTACTGGAGAAGAACAGCATACTATGGTACTGAGGCAAGTGCAGCTATTTTTCCTGCACTTGGCATTCAGTATCATCCGAAGGTACGGTTTATTAACCTTTGTGTTAAAGCGGGGACTTACGTGCTGAAGCGATTTTGGTTTTTTAACTGATTAACTGGCCATGCGATTTTGCAGACGGTTAATGTTTAAATTTATATATTGTAAGATTTTGTTTTCATGGAAATATAAAAGTATTTTATCAATTTAAAGTGAAATCTTTTAGTGTGGTAAATTAATTTCAGTGATGTATTATATTTATTGAAATAATTAGCTGAAAAACAAAGTTGTTTTGTTTTAAAGAAACGAATTGTAGCAGAACAGTCCAAACTTTACGATTCATTGTGTCTCACAGACATTATATAAGTTATATCTTTAACACTATATCCCTGGTTTTGTTTTTAAAAAATATCAAGATGTTTTTCGCAGAATATATGATTTCCAAATGTCAAAAACAATTAATAAATATAATTTAATCCACTGACCGAACAAGAAACAGTTCGCTCTATTGAGCCAGCGTACAGCGAAATCCTCTGCACGTGGAATGGACTTTCGGTTTGTCGGCACCGCAGCGGCGGGCGCCATGTGGTGCTACGTTTGCTGAACATATAAGTTTTTCATGGAAGCCCGAAGCGTTGCTTTTTCGACGCCGATATGACACCATACAACAAAAGACATGATTTTTGCTTCAGTGCTATTAGAATTCTCATAAGTTTAGCTGTTTTTATAGTTATAACTCGACCACTCGTAGGTAAATATTTTCTTTACTGTATTCTTTAAATTTATATTCATAATAAATAACCCGATTCAGAATGGAGAACTGAGATGTCTCAATAATTAAAGATTTATTGGAAAATCCATGTTCTCTGTACATCCTGCATGAAAACCTACCGCACGCCACTGATATATATATATATATATATATATATATATATATATATATATATATTGATTGCCAAAAGTAAAAAAAAAAATCTTCAAAATAATATGCTCTAGTTTTTAAATAGCTACTGTTGAAATAACAGATGTAAACATTGTTAAAATGATTTCTCCTCCAAATTCCGGGTTTATTCCCCAAAATTCCCGGGTTTATTCCCACCTCTTCAAATTCCGGGTTTTTTATATCTCTACTTATATGCAGTGCTTAGTTGTCTGTTTTTGATTAGATTAACAAACATATAATTGTACTTTGAGATACAAAGCGGCTTCTATGAAATGATATTTAAACAAAATTTTTTATAAATAGACAAAATAAAATTTTGATTCTTGTAAATGCAACTGTTTATTGACAATTTTGTCTACATATTTAAAAAAAAATTTACTAATCTATGCTCTTTTGCTTTTATAACTTTATTCTGTATTAAAAAAATTCCATCTTTCCCTCACCATTAGAGCTGCACTAATTCAAACATTCCAGTGTTTACGATTGCGAGAAAGTTATAGCCAAATGTTAGTAAAATTAGATGCTACTTAAAATGAAAATCGTACCCGATTTGGGTACAATTTTCATTTTTATTCAATTTTTAGACAATGCAATATCTCACAGAATGAGTAAAGTAAATAATTTTGTGTGATTTTCAAAAAATGAGGTACTTTAAACCTATTTGTGGTTGATCAATTCCCTGCACTAACAATAATAATAAATACTTCGGAATTCGTGAGCTACTTTCACTTTTGATTGCCATTAAAGCATTTCTATGATTTCCCGTAACAGGCTTTCATATTAACGAGTGTGAATTAACGTTAAGTAATCAAGACAATGTAAAGCATTTGATCTTTTGAGAAATATGTTTCTTGAGGTTATTAAATACCCAAGAATACATTGCGGACAGTTCAACCTTACTTACAATTAGTATAAAATACATAAATATATGTTAAATTTCTTGAATAAAGACCCACAAGCATGAAATATAATGTATACTAGACTTGAATGATTTTATCCACACACTACACTCAGACAGCTCACTCTCATAGGCCATAGCGATACACTTCTGTAACATGGGACTCGTATAGAAAGTGGCGTCCCCGGTGTCAGACAATCGAAACTAAAGCATGTGTACTAGATGGTTATGTTCATCATTCTTTTGGCGACTTTTTTTTAATCATTTGAAAAAAAATTGGCGTAGGAGTGCTTTTATACGTTTTTATTGACTTTTTTATTTTATAAATTAAGCTATTAAAAAACAAAACCAATCATAATTGCTTTTCTAGAATGCTTTTATGTAGCTCTGCGTTAAACCTCTAATATATTCTATATAGTTAGCTTATATAGAATATATTTAATACAAATTTATCAGTTTATAATTAATTCACAAATGTGTATTCTTTAGTATTCTAATTTCTTTGATTAATTATGTTTATCTAATATTGACACTATTTGTGCAGAGATTGAATATCAATTATGAAATTTATCCTTTTAATTGATCTTTAAATATTGCACTTTTCTATAAATTGAAATATTTCTGAGAATATTCTGTGTATTAATTGTGCAAAAGCTTACTGCTTTTACATCAAAATGACTATATAGTATTATTTTGCTATTTTTATTTGATATCAGGTAATATAAAAATTCAAATTAAAAGAAAGATGTGTTCTTTTTTTATTAAGAAAACAAAGATTGAATACATTTTTTATTGCAATAATATTTTAAAAAGTATAAAATCGATTATTATATCCACAAAATTTCATAAGTTCTCTTCATTCTTTTCACTGAATCTAAAACAAAGAAAATACAGATATAAATTTTAATAAATATAAAATTGCAGTATTAACACAAAAATTTTATTAAAATTATTTCCTCTCTAATTCTTGATTAGATAAATTTCACAAAAACTTTACGCTTTATTATTTACCCCCTTTTTATGCATTTAAATTCATGTATATACGGAGATATATATGGATTTTATCAACTGCGTACAAGTGTGATAAAAGCGCCATCTGTTGACAGCTGCTTGACCTGGTTCCGATTATGGTTCCGAACAGTGGCGCCATCTATCAATTCATTTTACGTTTATGTTATCAACTGTTGAAGTGCTATCGTTATCAACATGAGAATCAATTTCACCTTTCACCCCTGTCCTTAAGCTAAATGATTATGAAAATACAGTTGTTCAAAACACTGTATATTCCGTGGTATAAATAATAATAAAACATTCTCTTATGTTTTGTTAAAATAATATAAACATCAGTTTTTTTTTTTAAAATTAAGCATATTATTAATTTGAAATGAGTACTTTGGATTCACCAGTCAAAAACGAAACAACTATATGTAGTCTATTTAAAAACATGAATTTATTACCAGCTGTAGATTCGAATAATCAAGCATTGGTAATTATAATGTTTATTTCATTTACCGTTTTAAAGCAGCTATACTTTCCTATAAGGATGTTTTGGTACATTTGTTTATGTTTAGTGGTTTTCTTTTGACTTTAAAATATTTGTCTTTTAAAGATTTTGAATTGTTATTAAGATTCACAGAACAGCCGGTTAAACTCTGCTGCTTTTTTTTAGTTCTATTTATGTGACTGCTGAGAGGAATTAAACCGTTTATATTACTTCCTTAATTTAAAGAAGAATTAAGGCATATATGACATTACGTTTGATTTATTTTATGACTGTTTTAATTTGTAACATTTTTAAACCTGTTGAGACCGTTTCCTTCTAAATTATTTCCTTTTCTTGTATTAAATGTGTTATATTTACTTTTGGTTTTAAGAGAGAACATTGAAATTCCAGAAGGGAGTCCAGTAATACAAATATTTATTCTATTAAATTTGTATTTTTTTGTCACTTACACGTGTTGTATCACTATTATGCTAAAATGTGACACTGTTTTTTCTCGTTTATATAAGAGGTATATGTATATCAACTATTAGGGTATAATTAACATTTTACTAACCTTCAGATACACATATAACATTTAAATTAGAATAAAATTAAAACAACTGGATTGTTTACTCAGTGTCTAGTGTGTCATGAAATTAGTGACTAACAAGGGGTTTATTGTAATCTTCAGACAAAATGTTGATACTCAGTTATTTGTGGAGAGTATACAAAATAATTTCTATGCATGTGTTCAGTTTATAAAGAGTGTTTAAATAGTATCATCAACTAAAGCTCTTGCATACGGTTGTGAAGATATATCTCAGAAGCCAAACTGTATGTGAGGTTGTTTCAATCCTGTAGAAATGAAGGGAAATGTTTATTATTCTTTTAAAGAACAGTTATATTTGAGTATTTGGAGTTATTTTAAAGCTCCTGAGTAACCTGATCCTATAGTAAATGAATATCATTTTTTTAAAATTACCAATAATATGCAACAATCTGATTTGAATTTATGAGACTCATTGCACATTGAAGTTAATCTATCTGTTCTCACAGTCTCCTTGTTCAAAACTAGAACCCTGTGAATACTGGAATTGTGAGCATTAAATCTAAACTTTTTTATTGATTTTTTTTTTTACATAAGTAATGTATTAAAGCACAACAGAAATTAATCACTTAATAAAAAAATGTTTGAAAAATTTCCTATGAAGAGAAAAATGATATTATATACCAAAATTATCTATTTAACTTTTTTTCTCATTATTTCATCCGGCATGACTAAAGAATTGGGTTCCCCAGCCAACTTGGTGATAATGGTTTAAGTATGGTCGCCTAATTTTTTCTCCTGATCTCACCGTGTCCAAACAATCTGTATCTATATTATTATTTATATATTTGCATCCAACTCTCCTTTGTGTACCCCTTTTCTTATGTATTAAAAGTACGCAATTCTTAAAAAATTAGATATAACAAACCATTAATGGCTCATTATGGCTGATTTTTAATAGTTTGGAGCTGTTCCGTTTGTAAACTGTTATGGGATTTAATTGCCCATAAATTTAAATGTCAGGATTCCAAGTCGTTTTCTTTAAGTAAGAAAGAATATATAAATCTATTACAATGGCACACAGTGCGTTAATTTAAGTAACTAGAAAAAGCAAAAAATACAATGTTTGGACTGATTACCTTTTGTGTTTTAGTAAATTTTGCCAATATTTTCGGCAAATTTACAAAGGAGAACCCAATTTTTAAGTAGTCCTATATCATTCATTTCAAATTTTATCACTGAAACTGGTCAAATATAAATATGTTTATTGTATTAAGTTGTAATTTGTATCTTTTCATTTTTTAAAGTTCATAAATAATTATGTTTATTAAATTATATGAGAATAGTAAAATCTGAAGTGAAAAAAAAATTTCTTTAGTCTATAGTCGAGAAGTATTCAAATTTCTGTGGTTTTGTGGATGAAAAATTCTTGCCAATATATATACCAAAAATTATATACCAAATATTATATACCAAAAATTATCTATTTAACTTTTTTTTTCTCATTATTTCATTCATTTCAAATTTCATAAATAATTATGTTTATTAAATTATACGAGAATAGTAAAATCTAAAGTGAAAAAAAATTCCTTTAGTCTATAGTGGAGATCTATTTAATTTTATTTAATTTTTTTATCTATTTAATTTAATCCATTCAATCTTTTTAATCTATTTAATTTTTTTTCTCATTATTTCATTCATTTCAAATTTTATCACTGAAACTGGTCAAATATAAATATGTTCATTGTATTAAGTTGTAATTTGTATCTTTTCATTTTTTAAGTTCATAAATAGTTATGCTTATTAAATTATATGAGAATAGTAAAATCTGAAGTGAAAAAAAATTCCTTTAGTCTATAGTGGAGATCTGTTTAATTATATTTAAATTTTTTTAATCTATTCAATCTTTTTAATCTATTTAATTTTTTTTCTCATTATTTTCATTTCAAATTATATCACTGAAACCGGTCAAATATAAATATGTTCATTGTATTAAGCTGTAATTTGTATCTTTTCATTTTTTAAAGTTCATAAATAGTTATGTTTATTAAATTATATGAGTGTAGTAAAATCTAAAGTGAAAAAAAATTTTCTTTAGTTTATAGTGGAGAAGTATTCAAATTTCTGTGGTTTTGTGGATGGAAAATTCTTGCCAAAAATAAAGGTTGAATATGATAAATTGAAGAAAGATTACCATATATCATGTGAAAGTACATCAGAAGAAGATTTGAATGAAATTAGAAAAATCACTGCAAAAGATTTTTCGATATCATGTGAAAGTACGTCAGGAAAAGATTTATGTGAAGTTGACAGTTCATCTATTCTTATTTCATTTGCCTCAAAAAGTTCAGCTAAAGGATTTAAAACGTGGTCATCTCTTTCTGCCAGTTCAAGATCAAAAATTTTATTTAGGTATGCATTGTTTTAAGTATAGCTTTTATATGTATTATTAAACCTAAAGAAAACTGTTTGATTTTTATTAAATATTTTATGTTTTGGTTCTTAGACTTTTACTTTTATGCATATATTTATCACATGCATTTTAACTTACTTTTATTAGTGCGTTATTTTATTTATTTTTGTTTTTGAAACTTCAATTAGAGAGTTGAAAATTAATCATTTTTTAGTTCATCATAGTTAAATTATGTAATTTTATATACCTAAATTAAATATAAGTATTGTAACGGCGTGATTTAGATGTGTATCGTCATCAAAGAACTTTGCTTTGAGATGTGGACTGGTGTGGATACAAAAGGATTGTTTTCCCCGGCACCACGATGTCTACACTGTTGTGCCTTATAGTAAAGGAACAATATGCCAGGCAACACGGCACCTTCACTGACAGCCAAAAATATGATCGCGGGAATGACAAAGGATTTGCCGCTATTCAGATGTAGCCGATAAGAATTCCAGGGACCCCTGGCTTTGCGGCCGATGATTGTTTAACCCGGACCAATCCAGTTGGTCGAAGGTGAGGTCATCGCTAGGTGACCCAATAATGAAATTGTGTGTGAGGCCCCTCCCCTAGAAAGAGACGAGAGAAGTTTTTTTTGAGAGAGAGAGAAGTTAGTTAGCTAGCAACCAGCTAATTCAGAGGTCGCCTTGACCAGTCTCTCTACCGGAGAGTTTTTTGCTATAATCCCACCTTGGGATCTTTTCTTTAAGGAGTAGCCTGCATCGGCTAACTCGGAGATCGCCTCGACCAGTCTCTCCATCGGAGAGTTTTATTTAGCGAAATCCCGTCTTGGGATATATCTCTTGCTGAGATTGAAGCGATACCCTGTGCTTTGGGTTTCCTTTTTCTAATATAATCCTCTTCAGGATTGTTTGCAGTTCTTCAGAACTAACTGTGCTTAGATCTACTACCTGTACTTCAGAGAACTTTCGAGAGAGCTACAAATTGTTTCATCTGTCTAATCACCCATATTTCGGCAGAGACTGAATTTAGTTTAGGTACCCGTCTCTACTCAGGCCTACGTGTACTAATCACTTACCTGTAAATTAGAAATTGTTTTTTTTTATAGTGATGAAATGATGTATATAGCAGAAGTGTAAATAAATTCATTATTCAAGATACACCTGATTCTTCCTTGTGTCACCTGAAACAGGGACCGGATACATTACAGTATTTAAGTTATTAGAACCTAATCCCCTTTCTGACAAATAAAATGATTAATTGCATGTGTTTACCCATAATTTATCAATAGATATTAAGTTTAATAATATCTCAAGTTTTAAATAACTAGTGAAGTGATGGATATACTAGATATTAAAATTAAATTTTGTGATTTGAATTTCTTTACGAGAATGTATGAAAATTTATTTCTTTATGTTTGTATCTGAACATTTCTTCTGTTACAGAAACAGGGTTGCAAAAAACTCACCTGGGTTTTTCTGAGTAAAACCCAGTCTAAAAAACCCAATAAAACCCACTCTAAAGCGGGTTTTATTGTTTTTTTTTTAAAGTTGATGATATTTTTATTTATTTTCAGAAACTGTTATCTTAGTTTTTTACCCACTTTCAATTTTAAAGAATTATTCTGTGGAATTATATATACAGTCTGTCAAAATTCAGAAAAATATTTGCAAATCTATGGTAAATCCAACATAACAATTTAGAAAATTTTCAATTCTTTTGTCACCAAGAAAGGGATAGTGTGAAAATTCCCCCCCCCTTCTTTTCTTTCATTGTGAAGAAAAGGTTGTGTTGACTGTTGAGAAATGACCTTACCTTGTTCCTGAGACTTCACTCTTTTTTTGGCTACACACTGATTGCCTATTACCTTTGGCAAAAATTTTATGCAAAAAAATTTCAAAAATGTTTTTTAAATAGAGAAAGAATAGAGATAAAAAGTAATCCTTTGTGAGAATAACATTCAAATATGTGGTATATGTAAATATATAACATTTTGTGTGTGATGCCAGAGTAAACTTTTTTATAGTCTTTACACTGATTTATTTGTATTAATTAAATTATAATTTCTTGAATACTAAGCTAATTAACATAAATGTAATCAGTTTTAACCATTTAATCTTTTCTAAAATAAGGTACTTCCCTTGCCCTCTCCTCTTAAAACTAGATCTCCAATAAAACCCAGAAAAACCCATTAGGGTTGAGTTAAAAAAAAAAAAAAAAAAAAAAAAAAAAAACCCAGGTGTTTTGGAACTCTATATAAAAATACTTCCTTGTATAAATATTTTTGTTAGAATATTTTATTATATGAGAATTTTTCCTCTTCGATTTATAAATTAAATATATTCAATTCATATTTTCATGGTTTTACTTTTATTGTACTTTTTATTATATAACTGTTTCTATGACTTAGACAGACTTTATATTTTGATCTGCTATTAAAAACTATTGGAATAATCTTTAATATATTGCATTTCTGTACATGGTTTCCGTACACCTGGAAAGTCATGGAAAATCATGGATTTAGACAATGGATTAATTTTGTCATGGAAAGTCTTGATTTTTCAAGTAAAATGAGTAAAAGGCATGGAAAGTCATGGATCCGCTAAACTACCGCTTAAAAAAAAATGCATTGAATTGTTTAATTCTATATTTACTTGTCATTTGGCTGAAGTTACTGAGTTTGGTATTTATGCATTATCCTATTGAACATATTACCAAGTAAAATTTGTTCATCAAGGAAACTCAAAGCAAGAAAGCTTAATGGGTGGGTAAATGTATATTATTCTGGTTTTTTCTTAAATCGTAGATTAAAATTTTATTAATATAATAATTAATATTTTTTAATAAAAATTAAGATTTTTGCACAAAATATAAGTTTATCTCTAGGGATATTGTATATAAACATTATAGGATTATATTTGGCTATTATTCATGGTCATATGGATAATACCAAAGTACCCTGAATTCAAATTGGAAACATTTTGATTGAAAAATTGCTATATGATTAAACTTAGGTATGTAGATACAACAATTTATTTTTATGTATGTGAGTTTATTAACACTTATAAAGTAAGTTTATAGCTTTTTTATGATAAAATTTCTGTAATTTCTCTAAAAGCATATATTTTATTTGTATGTACATCAGAAGTTTTATTCATATATACTTTGATGAAAGGTGTTTAAAGTCATGGAAAATGATCTGCTATATCAGGGAAAGTCATGGATTTCAAACATTTTATTTTGGCAGATACCCTGTCTGTAAGATCAGGCCAAGTTTTTTAGTGTTATCATTAAACTGATAAATAAGGTAACCTACTTTTTCCTATTGAAATGGAGGACATAAGAAAATTAAAGAAACAAATATTGTAAATAAAAAATTTATTTTTTGCAACTACTAAACAGAAAGCTTTATAATAATGCAAGCATATTATGATTTATTACTTATTTAAATATTAATATTTTTGGATTAAATGAATATTTTTTATTGCTGTGCCATTTTTTAACAAAATAGTTGAATATCCATACAAAAACTATTTTTCATATTAAAAAACAGTATTTCAACTAATCAAATAGAATTTCAACATTCAGTCTTGATTTTTGAGAAGTATTATTTTATCTGTCTGATTACAGACACAACAGTAACTGCCTATACAAAATAAGCTGTTTTTAAATGATTATGAGAATTTTTAGTTATTAAATATGTAAAGATTTACAAATTAGCTTTTAAATATTGAAAAGAAGGACATCTAATATTATATGTCAAAAAAGGACATCTTGGAGAATACATTTTAAAGGAGGACAGAACTTCCAAAAGGAGGACAATTAGTCACCTTATGACAGGGGTGTATGCAAGGGAGGGATTTAGGGGTTTCAACACCACCACCCCTCTTGAGCTCAAACAAAATAGCAAAAAGAAAAATTTTAGTAGAAATTATGCAGGTTATTATTTTTTAGAATTATGACCCCCCCCCTTGAAAAAATTCAGTGTACACCACTGAATATGATACACTGCCTTATGATACACATAAAATATATATGAACAGATTATAAAGAATGCCTTATGAATAATTGCTTTTGATCTCTTTAATATTTCAGAATTGCACAAACAATTGAAAAGAAACAACAACAGTTTACTGCTGTGGAATCTTATTCATCGGGAAAACATATTCATAAAGTAAAAACGAAAGATATTCCAAACTTAATTGAAAGTTTTGATTATTATGCTGGTTGTGTTCTGCAGCTGGAAGATAAGTCAAAGTCTAATGCATGGTATCCTACAGGTTTGTCCTTAAATGTATTTTAATTTATAACTTTATGTATTTTAATTTCATTTTAAATTTTACTATTGCTAACTAATCTAAAAATTTTCTATAAATATTTTATTCAATTTACTTCCGTGTTCTTAAGCTTAATGTATTGTTTGTAGCTTATAATGTAATTATTTTTTATACAATGCATGTGTTGAATTTAATAGTGGTGTTATTCATGGAAGATGTAAGATAATAGTGGCACTTCTCCGTTAAGCAGCAATAAACCTTTCACAGGTTCTTTATTGCACATATACAGCAACTTAACTCAGAGTATTCAAATGGTAGTTTACCATCAATTTTAAAACAGTGATAAATGAAAATTAAAAGATAGAGAAGAATCCCATTCTTAGCTTAAAGGCACATTTATTATTATTATTATTATTATTTTTTGTCACTTGCTGACTTTGTGAATAAATAAAACAAAAATAAATCTTTTTTGATTTCAAAATTTTCAATACACTAACCATCGAATGTTTGATGTCAATTTTTTGGTTTAGTTTGGGTTTGAAGCACTACAGACCACTTTTTTGCTCTACAAGGGTTAACCCTTTGCCTTAAAACAACGTATGGGAGACATGATCGTACGGCTGTGCCTAAAATGAGAACCTTGTATCACACACATGATGATTCTATCTGGCCAAAAGTGAAAAGCTCGTGTCAGACACGTGATGATTCTTTCTGGCCAAAAGTGAAAAGCTCGTATCAGTAATAAAACAATACCCCTTATAAACTTTTGACTGATATTATACATTATTCACTTATAGGTTATTCACACAATACATTCTACATAGAAAATATTTAAACGACTGAAAATCTTTACTTTTATTATAACCAAAAACATAGAAATAATATGTGAAATAAAAACATTAATAAATTTTTTTAATAAAAATGAAATGAAATGTAATTATGAAATTCTGTGGTTTTATTAATAGTAAATGCAGTACTATTAATGTCCGCTGGTTAACTCACAATTTAGCCTGTGATGAATCTGCTTCTGGTCACGACACATGAGAAAAGCTTTCACTGAAAGTGGCACACACAATTGTCATTCGATTCATAAGGCAAGAGGTTATGGAAACTGAGATGCACTGCTTAAAGCTGATTCTGAACTACTATGAACATCTACACTAGCAGCAGAATTTGAAACTGCACACTCCAGCATCAAAGAGTAGTACCCTACCCATTTGATCATCCTTTGGCTATTATTTAAAAAAAAAAAATAAGAATAAATGGCCAATTGTAACTTTCATGTAATTTCTTAAATATTGGCATTGCATGGCTCTTTTATGCTATTGGTTTGGGTTAGTAGTATTACAGATAATTTTTTGCAACACACGGCCATGGTATCATTGGGATTTGAACCATCAGACAGTGGCTATGCAAGGACGAAAAGGAAGTGTCTTACCGATATAGTAATTGTCTAATCCTTTATTCGATTAAATTAAAAAATTAGAAGTCTTTATATTTTTAATTAACTATTTAAGTATTTAAGGAATTTTCCATAACTGTATTATCTTAAAAGTTACTTAAAATAGTACAACCTTTGAAGTTAGGCATCTTGAAAACTTTTGAAAATATACAACTTTTGAAGATGAAATTCTAATTTGTAGGTGAAAAAGTGTTACACTCATTTATATCAAGTCTTTTAATTTAATTTTGTGCTTATCTCTTTTATAGGGCCTGTCTGTATTTTTGCTGAAGAGTATAATAATCCATCTCTTACCCTTAGTTTACGAGTCAGCTCATCATTAGCCGCTGGCAATTCTGTTCTCCTTTTACCTGATGTAAAATGTTCGTCTTCAGCATTTTTTCTTGCTGAAATTTGCAGTGAATCCGGGTAATTTAAATAATTTCTTAAACATATTTTTATTTCATATATGAGCAACTTTTTTATATAACCTCAAACATTACTATTCTAATAAATATGCTTATTGTATTTCAGACAATTCTTTGAAAGTATTAAAATAATTTTTTTAAATATTTTATTGTATGTATTTTTTAATAAAAATTTTAAATTGTTTAAAGTATTTAAAAAAATATTTTAAAATGCCCAGCCTATTATCTTGGTATTTAAAGCTCTTACATGAAAGGTTATATTTATTTCCAAAATTTAATTTAGTTGTCAGTTTACTTTATATTACAGCAGCAATATAAAGTATTTTAAAAATAAAACAACTCAAATTTCATGAAAGAAATAAAGCTCATTTTCTTTTAATTTTCTTCCTAAACTAAAACAAAAATATATGTTTGACAATTTATCTTTTCCTGGGTTAAAAGCAACTACATTTTTTGTGTGATAAAAATTAAATAGCTAAACAAAATGTATTAAAAAAGAAAACCTATATAATCTTAAATCTATCATCAGTTAGTACTAGGTTAAATGGAATTGTTTTATTTTCAAAATTGCTTATATTACTAATATAATATAAAAAGTAATATAAATTTTGAAATAAATAGGAACTTTGGTGACCTCAGTTACCCAGACTGAAACTGGACACAAACCAGCTAATTTCTCATAAATTCAGTTAATTTCTGTATTATTTTTATAATATATTTGAGATATTGTGAAGCAAAATATTAATTTTTTGTTAAAGTTAAAAATAGTTTTTTTTTTAATGTGTAAGGGGTGTGTGACCTTTTAAAATCCCTCTCTACATAAAATTGAGTGTATGTGTGTCATGTCTGGAATTTCAGTCTCTAAATAAACAGTCGGGACTTTGATTTTCCTTCCAATTCATTCTTTATTTCTCTCCAGAACATGAGGCATATGCTGGTTTGTGTTCAACAAAGTACTGTCGCGTCAAATATGGCTGGGGAGAGCAATGTCTCTTTTTCTAACTGACTGCTCAATACCAAAGATGATCCATTCTAAGTGCTGGGGGAATAGAGAATGTGTGAATTCTTTACTGAAAATATAAAATCTTACACTATGGGGTTTTATGGGGTGTTTTTGTGGCTGATAATTTAGAATTTTCAAGGGCGTGTTTTGGGCATTCTTGAACCTCTTAGTTGGCCGTTACACTTTTTCGTTTTGTTTTTAGTCTAGCCGAACAGATAGCGTAGGACCCTATCTTGTAGAGTGCAGGTGGCTCACACCCGAAAGTTATGTAACTGTATAATGTCAAAGGGCATTAACTCATTTGAATTTATAACTTCTGTAATATCAAAGGGGGATTAAAATTGTGTCTTCATGGCCCACAGGGGGTTCACATCTGTGTTTTTGCTGGAGTTTCCTACACTTAGGAAGCTTGTAGGGTTTTCCCTTATTACTTTTTGTTTTGGGGGGCTTATTCCTAGATCTGTTTTTCCTATATTACAATATTACCATATGACAATATTATTCCCTTCCCTATATTACATGTATATATGTTTGTATGCTTATATATGTTTTTAATATAAATTCATACAGTTTGCTGTAGAGTCATTAGATTTTTAGACAAGCATTACTGCCAAAAAATCACTGTCAGTATTAAAACTTTTTCATACTTTATTAAATGTAAAATTTCAATGTAGTGAATTTTGATGTTTGCAATTGTTAGCAGTTGGCACTATTTTAGTATTCCAAAAATTCTGTATAATTCCTCAAATAAAAATCATATACAGTTTGTCCTAGAGTCACCAGATTTTGGATAAGCATTACTGCCAAAATCATTGTCATGAATTTAAAATTTTTAAATACATTTGAAGTAATTCTGAGTACCTACAAAGTGGTATATAGTTTATTAAAATCAAGTAAATTATTTAAAAATTATAAATATTTTTACAATTTTTTCAACTGACCTAATGGGCAAGGTATGCTAGTAATTTTAAAGCAATAATTTAAATTTTATTATGCTTTATGCTTTAAGTTGTCACACTTATGTTTTAAGTTATCGCACTAACCTAAGATTTATATAACTCTACATTTATATATTTTTAATTGTCATTGTTTTCCTTTTTTATTATATATATATTTTTAAATTTTTAAAGAACTTTTATTCTTTTTTTTTAGTGTTCCAGATGGTGTCTTAAATGTTATTCCAATTGAACAAGACAAAATTGATACATTGGGTAAACTGCCTATCTTTTCAACAGTATTTTATACTGGATCTTTTGATAGAGGTACATTGTTATCTAAACTCAGCTCTGAAGCTCATATACCTTGTGAAGTTATAATACCAAGACGGCCAGCAGTGATTGTTTATGAAAATGCTGACTTCCATTCTGCTGCTAATAGTGTATTAGAAGCTGTTTTTCATCATGATACCAGGGTAATTGAACATATTCCATTTTTGAAATATTTTTTATGAAGTATGTTATTTTTCACTTAATAACCAAATGTACATTTAAACCAGCATGGAATCTTAACATGATAATCTTTCATACCCCCTTCCCCCAGCATGTTTATTTTTATTTTAGTTCTTATGAGGGAAAAATTAAAATATTACACTTAGTAGTTACCATACCTTAAAGTTTTTATAGGATTAAATAAAGACTGAAAGATTAGAATAAAGGATTATAACTTAAATAGACTATTAGTGACAATGTCACGAAACTTACATTTTTCTGTAAAAAAAGGAATAACTTCTAATGGAATTACATTAAAATGGAATAAAGCTGAATGATTTCTGATGAGTGATACAAACACAAATTAATATTTTAAAAGTATCTTTTGTATAAATTTCATTCTTATGGTTTTTAAATCATATGTCGTCAAAATGTATATTTTGCGACTTACAGACTTTTTTATTCCCAATCTTCACATGTACATTACATTATCAACTATTTGCTGGAATGAATTTTAATTAAAAAGTAGCTTCTTAAATATAAAATATTGACAGAATTTAAATTATTTATCTACCTATTTGGAAAAACAGTGCAGTGAATTTCAATGGATAACTTGTATATATTATTGGGAGAGCAAGGAAACTCATTTTTGCTATGACTGAATTCTATTTGCAAGTAATTACTAGTGCTGCTCACCTTGACACATCTGTGCATACCCTTTGGTTCAACAAAACACCAAAAACATACTTTCAATATCATGTAATTGGTTTTCAGGCAGTTTCCAGGTTGGTTGGTGTCATATCGCTTTAGAAGTCATGAATTCTTATGAAAAGAGTGTTTCCATTGCCTTAAGAGATGGGACTTCTAAGAGAGAGGTTCCTTATAACTTAGAAGTAGGGACCAAGTAGGAGACCCCATGCTTGTATTGTACCTCCAAAAATAGGGTTTTTGCCAACTTGAAGGATATTGTAACAAGCCTATTTTATGTACCCCAGCTACCATTAAAGATCATGGCGGATCTTTGGTTGGCTCAAACTTTGATCCCATAGGCCTCCAGTTGCAAGATGAAGGAAGTCATAAATGAATGAAATCACCTTTAGGGAAGCTCCTGGAGTATTTCCCAAGAGATCAAGGTTATTGTACCCAAATACACATCACCAAAAACCTGTCTAAGAAAAGACACCAGTGGCACAAGCAAACCTCAGCAGAGAACTGACAGGAATATTCTGCATCTCCCAAAACTCAAGAAGGGGACCAACCAAGGTGTTCAAATCTAAGAGCTTAGAGGAACTCACAATAACACAAAATATGACAAGTGGTTTCCTCTTCAAATCGACAGCCATGACGCAAGAAATCAGATCTGATCTCCATCTTTATAAGATGCCTTCTAAGAGCATAGTAACCAGTAAGAAAACCAACTGCTTTCCTCAGGTCATTTCTCTTAAACATTGAAAGCTCTTTATTTTTCAAACTTCAGGATTGAGCTCTTTGGCTTATTTATGACCCTCTTCACTATGCCAGTCAGCATACTGAATAAACCTGAAATAATAAAGAACAGAGTTCTAAATAGACCCAGGAGCAATACCAAAGATATGCTCAGGAACCATAAAAAGAAGCACTGGACTCCTTCTTAGCTAATTCATCAGTAATTCATTATCCAAATACCTATATGACTAGGTACCCTGTAGAAATTTACCTTGCTACAGGTTACTGCCTTTGCTGATTGAGTTACCATGAATCTCAGGAAGTCTCTCCCCTAATTATGTGCAGAGAGGACATATCTTCTGTGTGCTCATTTTTCCTCTTTAGTTATTTTTGTTTGTTCAAATGAAATAATTGCTTTCTCAATAAATTTCATTTTATAGTTTGGTTGACATGGAAATGACCTGTTTAAACTTTATACTCTCTGCCACCAAACCTTTCTGTCTGTTGGTATACAGGCTCGACTGAATCAAAATTTAGTACATTGCCAGGAAATACTGTGATATGTCAAGGAATTTTGTAAAATGATCAGTGAAATATCAGGTACTTATTTTCAACTATGTGCAACCATATACTCTTTTTGAGCATCAAGAATTTTTTCTTTGACACATGACCATGAAACCTATATTTTCTACATACATTTCATACTGTATTGGGAGAAAAACCATAAGTAATATAGTTTTCGAAAGCTAAGGATTTATTGCATTAATGTATTTTCATTATAAATGTCAAATTAGGATAAAAACAAAAGATTCATATTGTTATTCTATGTATTTTTATGTGAGTTTATTATTGTCTTAAAATATGCTAAATGATTTTTATTTATTTTATAGAGTACAAGTGGTGGATGTAAAGTTTTGGTTCAAGAGTCTGTTTACAAAAAGTTTTTGAAAATTCTTGAAAATCGTTTTACCAATATTCTTGTTGGCAAAAGTGAATCTAAAACAGACTTATCCTGCATAGTTACTGAAAAACAGCTAGAAGTTTTAACCAGGTACATAGATGAAGCCAAAAAACTGAAAGCAAAAGTAATTGGATTTTTTGATAAAAAATAATTCAGTTTTGAGTGGTATTTGCTTTTATCACATGACTGAGTCATTAATTTTTTTTTTAAATCTTGTTAGGTAACAAGTTTAAGCAGTACTAATGTAAACTTCAATTATAGTCACATAATGCCTGTCTTAATAAGTGGCTTACAGACCAGCTGCAAATTAGTGCATGAAGAAGTAAGTTTTTCTCTTGTTATTTCCAGTAGTGCTAATAATAGATCATGATTATTGAAATTTATTTATTTTAGCATCTTTTATGAATGCTTAGAAAGTTATTTTTAACCCTCTGCCTTAAAACAACGTATTGGAGACGTGATCGTACTGCTGTGCCTAAAATGAGAACCTCGTATCACACACGTGATGATTCTGTCTGGCCAAAAGTGAAGAGCTCGTGTCAGACCGTGATGATTCTTTCTGGCCAAAAGTGAAAAGCTCGTATCAGACATGTTATTGTTTTCAGGCGATAAAGTTTTTGTTTTTGCGTTATTGTTTGTTACAGTTGCAATATAAGAGTTGGTTGTTTATTCTTAGGCGTAATTGCAATAGAGTATTACATTATATGCAATAAATAATTAACTGTTGGTTCTTAATTCTTTAAAAAATCTAAAAATTTAACCTAATGGCAAAAAGGAAAATTGATACTAAAAGCGGTGCTGAAAAGTGTCCTGATTACACCTTAGAAACTGAAATAGATACCGATTTGGATACATCTGAAGATAGAATTGTAGTTTGTCCTGTAAAAAAACGTGTACAAAACCTAGTTAGTGCTGAAAATGCTTTTGGTCACGACGCATGAAAAAAGCTGTCATTGAAAGTGGCACACGCAATCGTCATGCGATTCATAAGGATTGAGGTTAAAATTGTATTCTGCCCTTTTTGAAAAGCACTCTTTTTTTGTCACTTAATTCATTGGTTTAATTGTCACATCACATCAAGGCACTCTAGGTTTCATGAAAGGTTGATTAATTTAAATCAGCTTAATATAAATCAGGATTTTAATCACTATTAAAAAATCATTGATTTTTAGTCAAGAATTTTTTTTATGCTTTGTGAATTTTGTTAAGCATAATATTGCTATTTATGAATAGAGAGTAGCATTAGTATGCACTGTAATTTATACCTCATCCTTTTTAAATGAAAACTGAGGTTTATGAAATTTAGTAATGAAATTTCTGACCAAATTAGATTCCTTTCAGCATTTTATTTTTGGATCCGACTTCAAATATATAATACTTTCATGTTTGCTTGTTTTTGTGTTTATTTAAACTAGTGCTTTAAAAACTGATTTGGTAAATAAATAGTTTTATATTGTAAACAATTAAAAATTGGGAAAAGTTTGTTAGAGTAAAAGAAATAACAAAAATCATATTTCATGCATTTATTACATAATTTATCATATGTAGATAATATTGCACATATTATAATTAAATAAATAAATAGGTAATGAAAATTTAATCTCATTAACCATAATAAATTTAATCCTAGCTTAAGTAATTTCTTTTGTAATGTTTAATTTGTAAAAATATTTTTAAAAATAAAAAAATAGTAATATTAAGTCTAAAATGCTGATTTAAATTTAAAGAGAATAAATAAAGATTTTTACCAATCATTGTTCTTAACTTTGTAATCTTACGACTAAGCCAACTCAAGCTGAAATTTGTTATACATTATCTTAAAAAATGTGTCAAATTACAACAAATAGTAGCCTTTGATGATAATTAAACATTATTTTAAAATATATGCTTATTATTTTACCCAAAAAGTTTTTTTATTTCAAGTTATTCCCTTAATTTGTTCTCATGTCCTGTTTCAAGTTTTATTCTCTTCCTAGCTGATGTCAGACTAGCATAGTGGATTCTTAATTTTATATTTTCTTTTACAAAACAACTTGACTGAAAATGACAGAGTGTTATAAATATTACCATCACCTGTCTTCATAAATGCACATTGTTAAGAGGAAATAAGAGCACAGCTAAAAACGTTTATAGCCATTGCTAAATTCTCTATATGGCTAATTCTAAAATATTGTCACTTAAAACCTTTTCCATGAAGTACTCTGGCATTAGTGGAATTGCAGTCTATGAATTCTAGCACTAAAATGTAGTGCCCTACCAAATTGTTTAGTCCTTTTCCAAGGAGATTGCAGATGAGGGAATGACAGTATTTAAAAAAGAAACTAATTAATAAAATAAAAAATATACCTTAAGGTATCTGTCTACGTTCAGAGAACTTTTTTCTTTAAATATAGAAACTATTTTTTTTTTACTTTTTTAGATTTATTTTATATTTTAATATTGCACTTGAAAATTTATTCCTGGAGAAGTTTTTATAAAATTTCTAAAAATCAGAAATTTAGTAAAAAAATAAATTTTTCAAGGTCTAATTTAATTTAAATTTTCAATATTTTTTTCATAAATTTTTTTTCATAGACTTTTAAAATTTTCCTAATTTTTAAAATTACATTCGGTAAAAATTTTTAAAAGATACACATTGAATTTTTAAGATTTTAATTACCTTTACAACTGATGAGTGTAACATCATTAAAAATTATCCAAATTTAAAGCTTTTAGGTCATTCACAAGTAAATACTATCAAAAGTATTCATAATAATTTTCAACAAAATATTTTAAGGACTTTTTAAGAAATCACATTTCAAGTTTCAACATTTTATTAAAAATGCCGTTCTGAGAAAAACTCATTTGAAGTTTATGAAAGCAGCTTTAACTATTAAAAAATTAAAATAATAAAATTTCCCAAATTTCTAATAAATTTCTAAAAATTTTATTAAAAATTAAAAAATTTTTATGAAAAATCTTCATGAAAAATTTCCAAAAAAATTTTGTCCAAAACTTTAAATTAACAACTTCTGGTTCCAAAGTCGCTACTTCTGTTTTGTTTTGACAGCTGTCATTAATGTTTAATAAGCTGTCTCTTTTCTTTGAAATGCCATGGAGACAAAACAAAAACAGATTTAGAAGCCTAAAAGTTGAAATTTTACAATAGAGAAATTAAAAAAAAAGTTATGATTTTTGGCAAAAAATGACATTTTTAACATAGACGGATACTTTAAATAATTCTACTTACTTGTTTGAATCAAATTACTATTTATATGATCAAACTTCTATAAGTACTAATGAAATCAAACTTCTATAATTAAAAAACAAGTAAATATTGTTAAAGTTTAGGGGAGTAGTAGTTTTGAATTTCTTAATGCTGTTTAATGTCCTCAATATTTTTCTTCACTAGATTCTTCATCTAGTAGCTATATGTAATACACCTAGTGATTTTTTTCTTTCAGCTTGGTGGACCAATTATTGTTACTGTCCCTTTTCGTACAGTTAAAGAATCAATCTCCATGTTTAATTGTGATAACAAAGGTTCACCAGTTAGCATCTGGACTGAAAAGATTTCTGTGGCTATTGAAGTAGCTTTGAAATTGAGATCAGGAATCGTCTGGGTTAATTCTGAAAACGTAATTGATGCAAGGACTGCTTTTAGTGGAATTAATTCGAGTGGAAACTCACTTGAAGGTGGAAAGGATGTGAGTGTATTATAAATTGGTGTTTAATAAATTTTAAATAATTTTATTGCATTGATTTTAGTTATAGATTTTTACTTTGTGTTTGTTTAAATAAAAAGTTGATTATTTTGAAGTAATCTGTAGTTTAATATAATAAAATATTGTTTTTAATAATAATAAATATAAAATGGTGTAAATCTAATTTAAATAATACTACAAAATGTTAAAGGATACTAATATGTAATATTAGCATCAACAATATATGCATAATATGTTCATAGCTCCATTTTTGTAAGTTTTATTTAACTTTTTCCAATATTCTTTTTGTTTAGGGATGTACTTTGAAAAATTTAATTTTTTAGTTATGTACAACAGATTTATTTAAAGCACATTCTTTAACACTGTAACATCACGGGATCCTCGGATAGCATGTGGGTGTCAAAGTGGTTATACATGACGTACAACTTAGAAACAATAACAACGTTTATTCTTGATTAAAATGGAGTATGTACAAATTTTCTGAATGGAAATCCCAGAGCTGGTGCGAACCTAAAAGTCCCAGGTTCAAGGCGAACGTAAAAAAACAATCAGCGGACAGGAGCCGACAGATAACATTCTTCCGGGGTACAACTGGGTCTCTTTGAGTCCCACACAAAGTTGGAGAAAAGCTCTCCAGAAAAACCGCCACAAGTCGAACCTTTGTTCTTTCTCTTTTCCTAGGGACTCTCCGGCGAAAAATCCGCGCCGCCAGACGTCACCTTTCATCTCTTCCCCCCCTTCTCATTTTTTGAAACCTAATTTCCCTGCTGTAAAATATCATAAAAAGGAGTATTCTTCATCTTAAATTCTTTATACCTATCTCTCAAAACTAGCATTGGATTAAATGCTGATTTTTTGTCTATTGATCACATTTTTCAAATGTCTTGGGAAAAGACTCCTAGTATTACTAGCTGCCACCTCCAAAGATATTGTTTGAGAACTTGGAGAACATTATCATCAGAAACCTATTTATGTGCCCTAGCCATCATTAATAAACATGACAAATGTTTGGTCAGATCAAGGCTCAATTTCATAAACTGCCTGTTACAAAATAATTGCCATGATCATTGACTGAGCTACTGTGGCTCAAGAATTGACTGTATCTGATTATTCAACATTAGTCATACTAGAATTCTTTAACCCTTTGACTGCTCAATTCACGATTTCCACAGGCAATTCAAATGTAGCAAAATTTGCTTATCCTGCAATTTTTGCAGGCATGTGTTTATATTCCTTTATTAAGAAGCACATTCCGCCTTTTCACTGTTTAAGCAGTGGAATAAAATATATACTGTATTAGACATGTAATTAGGTAATAAATAAAATTAAATGACTAGAACTATAGTTATATTAGATAATAGAATTAAAGATAGTATGTTATAAATAGAAACTAATTGTATCTCAATTGAAATTTATTAAAAAATAAATTTTTTATGTGATAACATCTGAAATTAGTTTTTCTGGAAACTTAGTTTCTCATGACAAAAGCCAATATAAAAAATCTTTTCTCGAAAAAAAATTAGTATTTCAATTCTCCAATTTATATATATAATGCTTAAACTATGCTTTTTTTTTTTTTTTTTTTTTTTTTTTCCCCAACAAAAAAAATGCGCAATTTTTGAAGAGATCTCGGTTTACAAACTGAGCAATCAGAGTGTTAAGAAAAACAGCTTAGTTTCAATAAGTCTTATGGTATTTTTAAAGAAGCATTCTCATTATTGTATTTTTGTTTTTATTTGTTTATTTTGCATTAATGTTGCAAAATTTTCTACCAAAAGGAAAAGAAGACAAAAATATTTTATGATGAGCAAAATCATGGGCGTAACTAGACCATGGCAAAGGTGGTATTTGCCAATACTCATCAGTCTTAGGGATGCCGAGCCGTGAAGAAAATGGGGTCCAAAAGAGGACGATTCACCTCAAGTACAAATAAGGAAAAGTCGAAAAAAATACTTTACTTATTATAAAAACCAATGTGTTTAAAAATTATTTTTTATAAATTTTCTAATTTTTTAAAATGTTTCTAGAGACTAAACCTATTATAGATTCTTACAAACTGTTTACCAAACACTAATATACCTTAATATAATTCCGAATATTCGTTTTAAATTTTGAATCTATTAAAGTTATTAAAACTAAATTTATGTTTAGAAATTTGTCAATTTTTTACGAAAATTCAATGTTTAAATAAAAAATAATTCCCTTCAATAAATTATTCAGTTTATCAGCAAAATAATACCCCCAAACTGTTCAAAAATATTTTAAAGTGAAAAGTAGAAGAAAAAAATAGAAAAAAAATTTTAAATTAATTTTCTTTGATCATTTTAGAACCAAATATTTTGTGAGTTCATTTTGAATATATATATATATATATGTAACATGTTTATGTATTTTATCACTATATTTGTGGCAGGGGTGCAGACCAGTCTTTTGCCACAGGCGTTAAAGGACTTAGTTACGGCCCTGAGCAAAATAATTGTATTAATTTTTGGTTTTCCTGTTGATTAGGCCTTGTTCAATCATATGTCGGTTTTGCCAGAAACATTGCTATCATATGAAGCAAAAGACATATCTGATGTAGCTAACAAATATGATGCATGGTTATCTTCATCAGACAAGATTTGTCAGATGTCTACCTCAAAAGGAGTAACTGAAGCTGAGTAAGTGATTTCAATCATTAGAACTAGTTTTTAATTTTAATGACTCATTTGTCAAATGTCAACCCATTGCCCTTAGGCTGATAGGCTACAGATGCTTTAATATTTTTCTATAACATTATTAAAACCAGGCAATGAAATGCTTTCATCAAGATGAGCAACAATCATGTTTTGTCTAGTTAAATATTTATATTTATGTAGGTGACTGCAGTGACCCACATGACAATCAATATATATTGAAACCTATATCTAGTTAAAGAACTTCTTAAACTGGCTAATAATATGCTTCTAATTCTTTTTTATCTCAAATAGTTTTGTAGTAATCTATCTTTTAATACTTAAAATTACTGTAAAAATTTATTTCAAAAGGATACATATTACTCTGTGTATTTGTATTTTATAAACATTTTCCTCATAACTTTCATTGTAAACAAATATAACCAACTTGTATATATTATGCACAAGGGCTAAAATCTTAAGTTTTCTCATGTTTCATGAGTAGATAAATATAAGAATATATGAGAGATTCAATCAGAGCAAACCAATTCCAATTTTCTTTTTAGAAAATAAAATTGTCTCCTGGGGTTAATAAAGTCACTTTGCATTCTTTTAAATAATATCTGCTACATTTTATATTTAAACATTCTACAAATTTGCATTTTTATTAAGTCTGCATTTTTCATCAGGAACCCCTAAGGCCATTTTTTTTTTTTTTTTTTTCTTTTTATTTAAATTTCTAGATTTTTATGAAAATGCTTTCAAATTTTGATATTTGTAAAAAAATTTATTTACTCTCAAAATTTCCTTAAAATGATTTTTGTTAATACAATAGCATAGATTGTGCCAAAATTTATTTTTTCTTTTTTAATTATTATTAATTTCTAATTAAAATTAAAAATTATTTCAAATTTTAAATTCTTAATTAAAATTAATATATTTTTATTTTATTTAAATTGCTTAAAAATTTTATTTTATATTTTTCGTGTTTTTTTTTTTTTTTTTTTTTTTTTTTTATTTTTTTTTTTAGATGCTGAAAACTATGATCATCAATTACACTAACATGGTTAGGTTGATGCATATTATCTGTGTATTTGTGTTTTATAAACATTTTCCTCATAACTTTCATTGTAAACAAATATAATCAACTTGTATATATTATGCACAAGGACCAAAATTTAAGTTTCTTATTTTCGTGAGTATATAATATAGAAGTATGAGAGATTCAATAATCAATCTTTTCTTTTAGAAAATATAAATTGTTCCTATTAATAAAGTGTTATGTTATGCATGCAATAACATATATGTAATATTATATTAAATATGCCCTAGATATTAAACATTTTCAAAAATCAATTTTAATTTCCATAAATTAATTTGCATTTACAATAAAATATGTTTTTTTTTTTTTTTTTTCATATGGTACAGATTATAAATTGTTTTACAATAGCTTGAATTTGCTTATAAAACTGACAGAAATAGCCCATACAAATATTTACTCTCAAAATTTCCTTAAAATAATTACAGTTGTAACTACAGTTAATAGATTATGCCAACATTTATTTTAATTAATATCTTAAGTACTTATAATTAATTTTTTAACTAATTGTAATTTCAAAATTTGAATGGTTACATAATACATTTACATAAATAGACTTTATTTACACTTGCATTATAATAGGATGTATTATCCTTTAGTAGTTATATTTTAACTATTTATTGAATGTGTATATTTTTTATTTGAAATTATATCTGTTAATCATATTTTATGCTGAATTCACTATGACAACAAGTAATTACACTAAACTGTTGATAGTGTTATTTCATTTAATCTTTGTCATATGTATTTGAATTAAGTTAAATATTTCTCTCCCCCAGAGAAGAATATAAACTCTATATTGGTGGCAGTCTGAAACAGTCTGGAGCAACAGCATTAATAAATGAAAACATACTTATTTCACTTGGTACAGAAAGTGATGTTCAAACTGCTATTTCAAGTGCTGTTACTGCTCAAACAAAGTATGTCTCTTACAAGTTTCAAAATATCATCATGTATCATTATACAATTTAAGCTTTTATTGTTAGCATATATATGTGTATGCAAAAACACATATTTGTATGTATGTATATAATATATATGTATGTAACATTTCAAAGTTATTTCACTTTAATATCTCTTATCTAAAAAGTTATCAAAAAGTTTTCTCCTTTCCATTCTTATTCCTTGAAATCTATTTTTTCAGCGACAAAATATCGTAATTAAAAGAGTGTCCTCGACTTAAAATTCTTTCAACCCATTTCCCAAAGCTTTATCTGCAATAGATGCAATTTTCTGCCCATTCTCCAAAATTTCCAGCTATCTTTGGTTCACTTTTTCAATGAATGTGCCAAACGATGGCTGAATAGTTATCCTTCAGAACAATTTGTGGGTTTTCCAATGGCAGTGTTCGTAGCCTTCAGATTGACTTTTCTGCCCAATCTCCAAATTTTCCAGCTGTCCCTGGTTCACTGTTCAATGATCTAAGCTTCCTTTTCGGGTTAATAACTCCTTCTTAGCTACTTTCTTTTAGAAAGATTTCGGCTCTGTCTTGTTCTGGGGTTCAACCTTGTTCCAGCATATGTTTTGATGATCATTCTATCTTCTACCTTTGTCTATGAAACATGTCATTTTCTTAACTAAAATAAAAAGTAAGTTCTACTGGGACTTGTGTGCTTTTCTTCAATGTGCCACAACTGCAATATCATCAATTAGTCTAGCCATCTAGATCTTTCCTTGCCCAGTAGCCTGAACAAGTAAATACAATTGTAGAGGCTACAATTTTGAAATGTCTGACAGATTAATTTTCGCTGTGTTACATATACACATATATACCATATATTTCTGAATATAAGCCCATCTGTGTATAAGCTGAGATTTTTCCTCAAAAATTTACTAAAAATTCAAAATTTATGTACACTACCGTCAATAAGGGAAATTAGCTTGAAACACAAAGAATTAATAATGAGGGAGGGTTCCTAAAAATTTTTTTTAACCCTCCCCCTTTTTTAGCAATGTTGGGGCATTTACCTGTTACGCCCATATAATGCTGCAGATTTTGTTGAGCATTTCACTGTGGGAGCACTACATAGGTGGCCAACACTACTCCTTAGAACTAAACAAACAAAATGGGTCCTTGTAATTTAAACCACTAAAAAATAAAATTTCAAAATTATTGAAGAAATTTGAATACCCTTTTGCTTCCCAATTATACCACTCAATTTATATTTTTGTAATTTGTATAAACCTGAAGCACTTTTACTTCATTTACAAGGCAGAGGTGTTTAATAATTGAGGAAATTGCATTTAGCATGTTTTAGTCAAATTTCAATATCTGATAGTAAATTTCTAGCTGCTTAAAAATAAAATAAAATAAAATCTTTTAACATTTCTTTGATTTAGATGGGAAGCAATGACAGACTCTCAGAGAAGAAAAATTGTCCTTGCTGTTTTAAGTAGATTAAAAAAGAATCAAAAAGAATATGTTGCTGAATTACAGAAAGTAACTGGGAATCCACCTGATGTCTCTGAGAAAGAAGTTACTGATACTTTAGATTTGATATATTATTGGACTTCTCAAAATGAAAAATTTAGTGGACCTATGCAGGTAATACATTTTATTTTGTTATTATTATTATTATATTGTAGGGTATCTAAAGATTTATTTTTATAAAGTCAGCATTATTAGAATAGTGTCCATATTTTTGATATGGTACTTATTTATATAGTTTATATTGTTTTCTTTATTAGGTTGATGCAAATCTAAAAAATATTACAAAGACAGTCAGAGATATATTTATCTGTAGCATTAGATTTGGAAAATATCTAATGTCAAAATCATTATTAATATTTTTGACTTGTGAATATTTATCTCATACTGTTTTTTATATTATGTTAAGGCATGTTTCGAAAGTTTTCCTCAAAAATTTGATTTGAATTTTTATCAGAGATATACTACAGGACTAGTAAATTATGTAGTATTATTTGTATATTTGATCTTTTTGTAACTACTTGTATGTATTGTTTTTGTTGTTCTCTATATTGTGTTAATTTATACTTCCAAATATTACTAAAAATTACTGCAATTTTCTATCAGAGATGTTTGTACCATATGACTAATGAATTATTTAATTGCATCGTGGTTTATTCTATAGTTGTTACTTCATGTTCTCAACTGTCAGGCAAGAAAATGGAAATTGTGTTATGAAAACTAGTTGCATACAAGGATATTTTTTAATTTGCACTCTCCATAATAATTCTGTAAATAGATTTTTTTTTTTAAATGGTTGAAAACAAGTCTAACTCTAAAAATTATACAAGATTCATTAATTTTATATTAAAAAATGTTAACAATAAACAATAATAATAATATTTTTAAATTTAAAAACAATTACTAATATAACATAAAAATATAAAGAAAAATATAGCTTAAAGAAAATTTAAATTAATAGTATTATTTACATTTTTTTTTTTATTAATTTATACATTTTCCTTTTTTTTTTTCATTTTTTTTTTATTTTTTTTTTTTTTATTTTTATTTGCTTTGATTTTTAATGTATAGTTACTTCAGGCATTCAACTGTCTGGAATGCCAGTAAAATGGCAATTGTGTCTTGAAAACTAGTTGCATACAAAGATTTTTTAATTTTCATCTCCATAATTATTTTTTAAATAGATTTTTTTAAAAATTTTTGAAAATAATTTGGACTCTATTCATAAATTAAACTGATAAATTATTTAAAAATCATGGAAAAAAATTTGAATTTAAGTACTAGTAATTTATGCTCTAACTTGCTTTTTATGTCATGTAATCAATTTAACTTGCTTTTTATGTCATCAATAGTGTTTTCAATGAGGGAAGGCATCTTAAGAATATCATTTAAACTGTTGTAATTTTATTTATATTTTAACTTTGGACAGTTTGAATCTTTTCATATCTTTTTAAAAGTTAAAAGTTGTTCTTTACTACTCTGCAGTATATATATATATATATATATATATATATATATATATATATATATATATATATATGTGTATGTATAAATATAAATATATATAAAAATTATATATATATAATATAATTTTTTCTATGGTTTTTAAAATAAAATATGATTTTATTTTACGTTGATACACTTTTTTGCAGATGGTATTTGGTGGAACTTTCTCAGAACAGAACAATTCTTAAATATTGAGTTTACCCAACAGTTTAATTTTAAGAATAAATGTATCATTATACTGTCATTCACATGTTTGATTTGGTAAAATGTGTGTCATTTACACTATTTTCTATATTAAGTAATACTTCAACAAGATTGTTAAAAATCATCTGTATTAGTTTAATTTTATCCTCTTTCTTAATTGTTGACTTTTAACTTTTTTCTTTTAGGCCATGGTTATTACTACTATTATTATTATTATTTTTGTTATATATACTTGAATATTCATTGTACTTATTGCAATCAGCAGCTTTTAGTTTTATATTTAATCAAGAAATTGTTGCTATAATATTACAGTAATCTTATTTACATAATACTCTTTTTTCAATTTTAAGAATAAATGTATCATAATACTATCAATTACATTTTTGATTTGGTAAAATGTGTATCATTTATATTGTTTTCTGTATTATGTAATACTCCAGAAATATTATCAGTTTTTTCTTTTGTTTTCCTCTTTCATAATTGCAGATATTTTTTTTATTTTAACATTTTTCTTAGAGTAGAGATTCATTTTATGGTTATATATGCGTGAATGAATATTTATTGTACTTATTGCAAGCAGCAATTTTTAGTTTTATATTTAATCAAGAAATTGTTTGCTGTAATTTTACAATATTATTATATTTTTATATCTGTTTAATAAGTACTTTCTCTATTGAGTTTCTTTTGTTGCATAATACCACCACTTCTCTCTTCATTTTGTTAATTTAACTCTTTTCTAGGAAATCAAAAAGAATTTGATTGTGTTACAAAATCGCAGTCCTCTGGGTGTTATTGGCATCCAGTGTCCCGATGAAAAGCCTCTCTTATCATTTATGGCCCTTCTTATTCCAGCTATAATGTTTGGAAATGCTGCTGTTGCCTTAACTAGTACAAAATATCCAACTCTTGCCTTAAAACTTTGTGAGGTATGTATCATTGCTGGTTCGTAAAAGGCCAAATATTTCTACACATTTCCTTAAAAAAAAAACAATATTTTATTAAACCATTGAACTGCCGTACATCACAGGAGCATACTCTGAGGAATCTCTACACAAACTCCCCACTTTTTCAAATAAATACAACAATGGCAGAAGACAGTGCCATCTATTTATAATATTGACATAACATTTAAAACAGAATTAAAATCCAAGTGTAACATATGATTTATATTCAGTATTGTATTATTTATGTTTTCTGTATTATATCATCTGTGTAATATGTATTATGTATTGTTAGTGTCATGTATAATCGTAATCATCTTTAAATTGTTTGGTTATGAGAGACTGGCAACGATGGCAAGGATTTCGAGCCATGTGCACGATAATGATAGCACCATGTTTCTACTGATTAAAATATATATATGTCAGGTCTAAAACAGGGGTAGTTGGAAATTACGTGAGTTAAAAGCAATTTTAAAAAGAGAACTCTTTTATAATAATAAAATAAATGAAAAAGACCCTCGTGTAATATTTTAGAATCATCGAGTCAGGAGGAAGCATTTTGAAAGAATTTGATGAGCTTGAAAACAGATGTTTCAGTGAGCGCGTGGACATGGAGCTGCCAATAACACTCAATGCGTGTCTTTGACGAAAAAGTGAAAATGGCACAAGTTTTACTTTAATGATGATTTAATAAAATTATTATTATCAAGAAGACGGTTTTCCATTCACCTTAACTCTGGATCACGACTTGTCATTTATTTTTTTGACATTAATGAATCTACTTTGTACTTTACTTTATGATGATGTACGTGCTTGATAAGAATAAGATACCAAGTACTACAGTATGAATTTTTAGATTTTCATTTAATTTTAGTAATAGTAGTATGCTTAATCTGACATTATGACTGCTACTTCAATATTAAAAACTTCAATTTACAATATAAGAATTCCGGCAAATTCAAAGTTCAGTTATTTCTAATAAATTTTCATTTTTGGTTAAGAAATTATTGTAAAATTAGAAGGGATAAAAGAAAAATTTTGGTTATCTATTTTAGGAGGCAATTATTTTTATACATGCATAAATATGTTTGAAATAGCTCAAGTTACTAAAAGGTCTGTCTGACTTATCAAGAGAGTTTAATTTTGAATTGTTTTTGAAGGGATTGGAACATCCGTAAAAATTTGAAGTAAATGAGAAAGGGAAGAAAACTTTAAGATAGATATTTCATAAATAATTTAGCATATATTTCCGAATATAAGCCGAGGGTGGGATTTTCCTTAAAAAATTAACCCAAAGTTCAAAACCTGTACACAAGCTGAAATGAAAAAAACAATTTTTTAGAACATTCAAATATGTCGCCAAGAAGCCAAAAATATCATCAAGTAAGTAAAGCGGTGGAAATATTTGATGACCAGCTATCTAATAGTGCTGGACATCTCTGATACAAAAGATATTTAAAGGGGGAGCTGGCATGACTTGTGCAGAATGACGAGAAATAAAAAAACAAGCATTTGAACTAAACATTTTTTATTTAAGTTATAAAAGTTTTTCAAAATAGTTAACCAAAATAAACATAATAAATTTAACAATCACCTATTACCAAAAAAAGGTTCTGATAATATTGCCAAAAAACATTTAACCCTAATACCATAAACTATTAAAAAAATACAAAGTAAAAAGAAAAAGGATTTTATAATCTGATACCTAATTAAAAAACAAAGATTTAATCTAATACGTCATTTAGAGGAATTTTATCTGCAGCATGAACAATGATAGCTCTGCTACCCTCACAGCTGACCAAAAAAAAGGTACCTGCCTCCTGCTTGTCCACCTTATATACCCAGCAGCAGGTATAGCATGCTAATTAATATAATCATGCGGCTTCCTCCCCCACTCAAACAATCACAAAATTACACAGATCGTAGCTGCTGAGTGAGAGTTGAAGCCACATTAGCATTTGCCGTGCAGACATCATGACCAAACTAACTGCGAGAGTCAACTTCCTTAATAAAAACAATCTAACCAGCAATTAAGGTGGCTATCAAATCTCCTGCCTTGGTTGACTTAAAAAAAATAAATGAACTAATAGACATATTGCCGGGATTCACTGAAAGTTACAGAAGGTGCCGATTTGGCTGCAACTTCTAACAATATTTTCCAGTTAAATTGCTTTAAAATAATAGGCTAGACTAGCAGTTCTCAAACCTTTTGTGCCACGGCATCCAGTTTAAGTACCACAAAATTAGAGTATCGGTCACACCTCGAAAAAAACACAAGAACATCTCTTTGCACGTTTTGACTATGTCAAGGAAAAATAACTTATATTTTAAATGTTAATTAACTTCATGCTGTCTTAATTAATTTCACAATTTTACACTAATTTATCTGGATTACTGCCACATCGCACAGTTCTGTAATTCCAGTACTAGACCATGCAGGCAGTATTTTTATGTAGATACAAGTTCCAATTCTAGTAACCATATATAAAGATACATTTCTGTTAAATTTGAGCAATATAAGCTAAATAAAATGCTATGTTTGGCAGTTTATTGATTACTTCCAGTCCGTGTTTATTAGAAAGTTAGACAAACCTATACTGTTAGAGTACTGTTGTTTTCGAGCGATTTTAACTCAGATAAGAGTCATTTTAAATTTATTTTTCAATTTTTGTATTTTTTCTCATTTCAAACTTTTTGCAAACTACATTTACTTTTCACCATTATACATTTTTTTTTGTTCTTTACTGTTTATTTTTTTTAAACTGTTTCATTTTTAAACCTTTTTGTTCATTTGGCAACTTTTTGTCGTCAACAACAAAAAACGTCGCCAAAAAACATATGCATTACATCTGTTCTGTGGATTCATATATAAGCCGACTTAAGTTTTTTAAAAGCTTCGAAAATTTCCTCATGGAAATATACTGTGTATATATATACAACTTCAGAAGAATGATTATAATCATATTAATATTGCATAAATTATTTACTTGTATAAATTGCAAAATTAGAGATAAAATATTTATGTAGTAGTCAAAATATTTGACCATACTTGATGTCAATATTTCAGCTTTCATCTGTAATCTAGCCAAACAATGGCCGGATTCTTAGGGTGCTGGCCTTCAGAACCAGAATTCATGGGTTCGAATTCCACTATGGCATGGATGTTCGTAGCCGTTTGGAATTGGCTTTAAGCAGTAGGTCCCAGTCTCATTAGCCCTCGTGTTGCAAAAAGTAGACCATAGTACTCCAAAACCAAAACCATCTGTAATCTAACCTTTTGATATTAAAAGGCAGTATTTGCCTATTAAAATTTCATGCATCATTTCTTCATGATTAATTAAATGCTTGTTATGAGAAAATAAAGCTTAAACATATTTTAAATATTTTCTCTTTTATTTCCAGATTTTTATTCTCTCCAATGTTCCTGCAGGAGTGATAAATGTGATAAGTGGTAATGCATCGAAATTAGTACCTGCTTTGTGCAAGCATAGTGATGTGAATGCAATTTGGTATACTGATGTGCCATCTAAGATTATTCTTTCTAATCATAATATAACTCAAAGAGTATTTTACTGCAAAGGAATATGGAACAGTATCAATGAGGCAGTCAATTATAAATATGTTCTAGAATCTACATACAGTAAAACTATTTTCTTGCCAGCTGGTGAAATATTTGCTAATTGATTTCAGGTCGAGTTTGTTCCTATAATTTTTTTAGATAGTGTGCATACATATGTGGTTTTAATTGTCAAGTATCAGCAGTGTCATTGTGCTGTAGCACATAAAAAATGCAGAGTTTACAAAAATTACTTTGATATTTGAAGTATAACACATCCTAAAGAATACATAATTTCTCATCCTTTTTTTTTTTTTAATTTTAAGAGTTAAAATGTCCATAAGTGAATGGTGTTTATTTTTCCTTTGAAAGGATAACAAATAGCAGCATATCATTTTGCCATTTTTAAGCATATGCTTAATGTTTCTTATTCATGTTTTTCTTTCTTTCCATATTGTAATGCTAAAGCAATCATCACAAAGGGATGTGAAATATTCAGTTCAAAGCACTAATCCCTGTGCTTTTTAATCATTTTGAAATGTTATGGAATTATAAAAAGCATATGCACATTAAAGTAATATGTGTAAGAATAACTTAAATTAATTTAATCAACACATATTGTAAGTTTTGGCTTTGTTTTAAGTGTAAGTATAATATCAATGTATGTTAATATTGCACAGTTTGAAGGATCTATATTTGAATAAACATAACTAAAAAGAAATTGCAAACAAATGGGGCATAAGTATACTTTTCTTTGCAATAGTTTTTTTAATATTTATGATTTTGTCAACAGTTTTATACTTTATTCAAAATTTTATATTATTTTTATACATATTTGCTTCTTTATATTGACTTATATAAATTTAATTTATATTATGTTATTCAGTTATATATATATTTACTGTTATAAATAACTTCAAATGCTTTAACACTGACAAAAAGATTTTATTTTGGGGGACCCATGGTTTAAAAGAAAACAAAAGCCAGTTTTTCAATGCACTGGTCCCTTGAGACCAGTGCATTGAAAAATTCATGAAGCCAAATGCATGAGTATTCAGTAGCACCTCTGAGTATAATGCAACCGCTGGTACCCAAAGATACAGTTAAGTTTTTTAATTTAAATTTTATAATGCAAACAAATACTAGTTAAGTATATTTTTCTTTGCAATAGTTTTTTATGATTTTGTCAACAGTTTTATACTTTATTCAAAATTTTATATTATTTTTATACATATTTATTTGCTTTTTTATATTGACTTATATAAATTTAATTTATGTTATTCAGTTATATATACATTTACTGTTATAAATAACTTAAAATGCTTTAACACTGACAAAAAAGCTTTTACTTTTGGGGACTTATGATTTACATGGTTTCTGCGCATCTGGAAAGTCATGGAAAATCATGGATTTAGACAATGGATTAATTTTGTCAGGGAAAGTCTTGATTTTTCAAGTAAAATGAGTAAAAGTCATGGATCCGCTAAACTACCGATTAAAAAAAATGCATTGAATTGTTTAATTCTATATTTTCTTGTCATTTGGCTGAAGTTACTGAGTTTGGTATTTATGTATTATCCTATTGACCATATTGCCAAGTAAAGTTTGTTCACCAAGGAAACTCAAAGGAAGAAAGCTTAATGGGTGGGTAAATGTATATTATTCTGGTTTTTTCTTAAATTGTATATTAAAATTTTATTAATATAATAATTAATATTTTTTGATAAAAATTAAGATTTTTGCACAAAATAAGTTTATCTCTAGGGATATTGTATATAAAAACTATAGGCTTATATTTCGCTATTATTCATAGTCATCTGGATAATACCAAAGTACCCTGAATTCAAATTGGAAACATTTTGATTGAAAAATTGCTATTTGATTAAACTTAGGTATGTAGATACAACAATTTATTTTTGATTAACACTTATAAAGTAAGTTTATAGTTTTTTATGATAAAATTCCTGTAATTTCTCTAAAAGCATATATTTTATTTGTATGTACATCAGAAGTTTTATTTATATATACTTTAACGAAAGCTTTTTAAAGTCATGGAAAATGATCTGCTAAATCAGGGAGAGTCATGAAAAGTCATGGATTTGAAAAATTGTATTTTGGCAGATACCCTGGATTTAAAAGGGGAAAAAAAAGCCAATTTTTCAATGCACCAGTTCCAAGGGATGAGTGTATTGAAAATTTCATAAACCCAAATTCATGAGTATTATGTGGTATCTCAGAGTATAATGAAACCATTGATACCCAAAGATACAATAGAGCAATTTCTTGCAATGTCACAAACCACTAAAATATCCTTCCCATACATTTTCATGTTTACAACAGCCAATAGGCAAACAATAAACTGCCCTTTCACTTGAAACTAAAGTCTGAATCGTCATAAGTTGAGATGTGCCCTACTGCGTGAAATCGTCTTATTAAGTTTTATAATTTAAAGATTTTATATAGGCTTTGTTTAAAGTAATTCAAACTAATTGGGAATAAAGGGGAGAATTTTTTCAATGGAGATGTAGCTGGTCTTTCCATTAGACAGTAGTCCCTAACCCCTAGGCTGCAGAACAGTATTGGTTCGTGGATCCAGTGTAGACAGGGTGTCCAAGGAACATTAAATTATTTTATTTTATTTGCTATTTTTATTTTACTTATCAGGGTTGTATTAATTAATGCTTTTGTAATAGAAGAAATCTTGTAACTGTTTTAAATTTGTTTATTGTTTATTAAAAATTTAAGATTATTAATTAAAATTACAGTCATAAAATTGAAAATAAATGTTCTTTCCTAATAGAAAAAATTAAACAAATGTTTGTGTAACTGTATTATATTTTTAAGGCAGGATTAAATACAATTAAATTAAAATTATTAAATCAAAATTATCTGAAATATAAATAACCAACATCCTTCCTTCCTCAGCAGGCTGTGGTAAAATTATCAAACATTAACTGATCTACGGCGATAAATAGTTTGGGGAGCACTGCCATAAGACATTATTTGATGATCACAATACACTGGTGCATTTTTGCAAAAGAAAATTACTTTATCCCCATTTTGTTAGTAAAATATTTTCTATATTGTTTTATATTTTTATAATGTTAGGTTTTAACAAGTTCAACCACTGGAACTGTTATTCTGCTAGTGGTTTTATGATTAAAATCATGTACACTTGTGTAAATGTAAAAAGTAAGTCTTGCTTTTGTAAAAATTTGTAGTAGTTTACCAGATAATATGTAGTAATAGCGAATGATATTGGTCTATAAATATTTTGCTGGTGATAAAAGAGATTCCATATTTTTTATTTTATTTAACATGAATAAAGTATAAATATGCATATAATTTCATAATATAAGTTGAATTTGCTATAGTTTGTAATAATACTAAATGATGTAAATAATATTGATATTTGAAGAATTCACAGAACAAGATCAGATTCTTGTATTTTTATTATTTGTTTAATATGAATAATATGTTATGTTTAATCCATGCTTTTTTATACACAAAGCTACAAGTTAAATATGTAATAATGATATTGAATTTTAAAGATTTTTCAGAACACAGATTAAATCATACAGTTTTTAGCCTTTTTATTTAAAATGAATAAAAGGTAAAATTTAGCCTTGCTTTACATATATTTTTTTTAATTCTGCAAGTTAGTTTGTAATAATTTTTAATAAAACTAAATTGTGGTAGTGATATGGGTTGTTTAAAATTTCATAGAATGGTGGAAAGCAGATATTTATAAATTAGCAGCTGCATAGACCAAATTATAAATATTTTACATCATGTTATTAGAAATATTTTCTTCTGTTTTGTGAAAAAAAAAATAATATATTTTGGCACATAGATTTTAGTGCAGAACTGTGATTGATGTAGAGTACCATATGCTAAATGTATTCATGTATCTTTTGCTTAAAATATCATTATTAAAAATTTATTTTTGAAGTATGAAGTTTTTCCTTTTAAATATGACACCTTAAATCAAATTTATCTTTTATAATAATTTTACTAACTAATGCCATATTATATGACCATTGATGACAAGCAAGTCTCTTTCATTTATACTTGTTTTGTCAAATATCTAGAAAAATACATGAGGAATTATCCTGAAACCTTGGCCGATTGGTTAGGGTGCTGGCCTTCGGTACCGGAGTTCGTGGGTTCGAATCCCACAGTGGCATGGATGTTTGTAGCCGTTCGGAATCGGCTTTAAGCTGTAGGTCCCGGTCTCATTAGCCCTAGTGTTGCAAAAAGTAGACCGTAGCACTCCAAAACCAAACCAAACCAAAAACCTGAAACCTTGGGTGTGTAAAGAGCATGGTAAACATCATATGTTTCAATGAAGATGTCTTCCTAAAAAATCATAGGGAACCTCCAAGAAACTGAAGAAAAGTGAATATATTTTTAGATAACCCTGTAAAAACAAATGTCTGAAAAATATTTAAAATTTAACACCTGATTTGGTGACTTCACATTAGAATCTGTGTACATTTTTATAAGGATAGCATGTATACTCCTGAACAAATGAAGATTTTTATACAAAGAATAAGAAATTTTATGAAGTGTTTTGCTTATAATTTACAGAATTTTCAGTATAAAAGAATGTTATTTTCAGAAGCATAATAAACAGCATTTTACACAATGCTCTACAATCAGAATTATAAGTTTGTAAGTATGGGATGAAAGATGAGCAGGTTTACTAAAGTAATAGTCAATGTGCATGTGTGAGTGCAGTCAAAATTGAATGTTCATAATATTTTAGCTACATGTACACTGTGATGTTCAACAAAACCCTCTTTTATTTTTATCATAATTTCTGAAAGAAAGTCTACATTGGTATAAACCATCAGCATTTTTGCTATGGGTAAATCATTGAGATCTTTTGATAAAAGCTGAATTTACTTAATGGTGATACATATCTAATAATAAAATGCAAGTGTAATATTTTTAGAAGCTGTGCATTAAAAATGAGTTCTATAAAAGCCTACTTTAGCAAATGAGGAGCCAAATGTAGTTTCAAATGGAAGGGTCAATGGCATACACAGAATTTTATCAAGGGGGAGGGGGGTTCATAATTCTAAAAAATAATTGCCCACATAATTTCTACTAAAATTTTTATTTAGGCCATTTTGTCTGAGCTCAAGGGGGCTGTTTAAACCCCTACCCCCCTTGCGTATGCCCCTGGGAAGGGTGCTGTTATTCAGTGACAGAGTTTGTGGGTTCGAATTCCACTGCTGACATGAGAGTTCATAGCCACTATGAATTGTCTTTAAGCAATAGGTTCCATTCTCATTAGCCCTCATATAGCAAAACAGTAGACCATAGCATTTTAAACCAAAATCAAAAACCTAATAACTGAGAAATTTTATTAAGCCTAGAATTCTGCTTTAACATCTTGGAGATCTTCTTATGGTTTCCGCGCACCTGGAAAGTCATGGATTTAGACAATGGATTAATTTTGTCATGGAAAGTCTTGATTTTTCAAGTAAAATGAGTAAAAGTCATGGATCTGCTAAACTACCGATTAAAAAAATGCATTGAATTGTTTAATTCTATTTTTACTTGTCATTTGGCTGAAGTTACTGAATTTGGTATTTATGTATTATCCTATTGACCATATTGCCAAGTAAAATTTGTTCACCAAGGAAACTCAAAGCAAGAAAGCTTAATGGGTGGGTAAATGTATATTATTCTGGTTTTTTCTTAAATTGTAGATTAAAATTTTATTAATATAATAATAATTATTTTTTAATAAAAATTAGTTAAGATTTTTGCACAAAATATAAGTTTATCTCTAGGGATATTGTATATAAAAACTATAGGCTTATATTTCGCTATTATTCATGGTCATCTGGATAATACCAAAGTACCCTGAATTCAAATTGGAAACATTTTGATTGAAAAATTGCTATATGATTAAACTTAGGTATGTAGATACAACAATTTATTTTTATGTATGTGAGTTTATTAACACTTATAAAGTAAGTTTATAGTTTTTTATGATAAAATTCCTGTAATTTCTCTAAAAGCATATATTTTATTTGTATGTACATCAGAAGTTTTATTTATATATACTTTAACGAAAGCTTTTTAAAGTCATGGAAAATGATCTGCTAAATCAGGGAAAGTCATGAAAAGTCATGGATTTGAAAAATTTTATTTTGGCAGATACCCTGTCTTCTGCAAATAAAATATCAAACTATTAACCCTTTAAGCAGCCAATTTTTTTTACCAGAAATGCTTCCAAAAAAGTCATTTTTTTATTGCATATAATTAAGTACCATACTTAATAGAATAAAAATAATAAGGAAATTTTTTCTTTTTTTTTTTTCACATGGAGAAGTCATGCCATCTGTTGAAAAATATTAATACTAAGTAATCTCTTTACAATAATAAAAGATACAGGAAGATTAGAATAGGAAAGGAGAAAATATCGATGCCCAAATGTCATACAGGCAAACCAGCTGAGGTCAATTTTTGATAGCACGTTCACTATACAGGCAAACCGCTTAAGGGGTTAAAAGCTTAAATTAATTTTAATGTGCTATAAATCAATTTTTTAATAAAATCTTATGTATTACTTGCCTATCCTTCCTTTAAAATGAATTCTTCCAAAGTTGTCTTGCAGATGCAGGGCCGTAGACAGAAATTGTATTTGTAGGGGAACCAAGGGGAAATATTGTTTTTTGTGAATGATACTTCAGTAGAACTGCAGGTTTTCATATGTATGTATACCCATAATGAGTGTCATAATACAATATGGTTTAAAATATCAAAATGATTAAAAAAGGATATAATGAAGAAATTTAAAGCCTAGTAATTGAGCACAATGCAGTAAAATTAACATTGAAAATGTGTAAACTGTACATGGTATTAAATTCTAATTATTAAAACATAAGTATAACCAAATAAAAGGAATAATTTTGAAAAAAATTAACACATTCAAATTTTTTGCATACAAATTATAAAATATGCTCACTTTGAAGATTTGCAAAAAAATTCCAAATTTTTTTCTGATTGTGCTTTAATAATGTGATGAGTTGCTAAGAGTGCTCATCAATCTGTTCCTATTTGTCGAATACAAATTTGCATCTTTTTTTTTTAACTCAACGTCACTAAACACACTGTTGTCTCTAAACAGCATAGCAGATGAGACAACCACATACATGGTTCATTTTTTTTTCTATGAAACGGTCTTTTTAGAATTTCGGAGGGGGACCTATCCCCTAAATCTCCCCCCCTTGCCTATGGCCTTGTGCAGATGTAAAAATATTAATAATATTCAACAAATATAGCATAGGATTCTAGGAATAAAAATGAGATTTTCTGTATCTCATTTTTAATACAGAGCTTTTAAAAATATTTCTATTAAATTCTAAATATCTAATCCCTTAAATATCTGAAGAATGAAATGTTTAGTCTTAATTTATATCAAATAATCAGAAGTAACAACATATAACCAAAAGTTGCTTTATTAACAGTAATGTCTATGGATATGTTGTTGAGACTTTGTTGTTTGTGACACACCACAGTTTGCAAGTTCCTTTGATTGTGCTGTTTGGTATTAAATTATCTGTCTTGTAGGTGATATTAAAGTTGTTCAGTGATGTTACATTTATTTGACTTGACTTTTTCCGGCTTAAAGAGCGAGTCAGACTCCTCAGAGGCATTTCTAGAATCATGTATAAGATATAGGATATGATATAACTTGCTGCAATGTAGGATAAAGCCTTCAGGACCTGGAAAGAAGTTTTTTTTAACTTTTATGTTATAAAAGGGAATTATACATACGAGTATAATTAGTAAACTATACTAGTTCAATTTTACAGAATATTATATTAATAAAAGGAGAAATAAATGTATATACATATGGAAATATTTTTATCATTTTATTTTCTTCATTTTATTTTTCACTCTTGATGAACTAAATTGGAAATAGTAATTTCCAAAAGCAATTATTAGTTCAATCGTGTATGTACTATATTAAACGTAAGATGAGAAGGTGAACATTTACTTTCGCTATAAAAAGCAAGGCAGTTCATAGTGTGTTAAGGGATGCAGGTTAGAAGTGTGGTAATTGTATACGATGATTTTGAGTTTAGTTTTATATTATATACATAGGGGTATATTATATGTATGTATAAACCAAAAAGCCATTACATTATGACCCTCAATTATAATAGTGGGCTATCCCATGAACAAAGCCGAACGATGGCCGATTGGTTAGGGTGCTGCCCTTCGGTACCGGAGTTCGTGGGTTCGAATCCCACAGTGGCATGAATGTTCGCAGCTGTTCAGAATCGGCTTTAAGCTGTAGGTCCCGGTCTCATTATCCCTCGTGTTGCAAAAAGTAGACTGTAGCACTCGAAAACAAACCAAAACCACTGCGCGTGCGCGACTGGTGTTGAAGTATGAAAAGCAGCTATGCATCGTCTTTCCAAACGTAGAGTAATTAGCGACATAATGCGAAAAGCAGCTGATTTATCGGACTTCGATAATGATCAAATCGTTATGGCTTGGCGATTGGGAACATCAATATCAGAAACGGTGCGTTTAGTGGGTTGTTCATGTACAGTTGTGAGCACATATCGAAATTGTATGCATAGTGAAACGACAAGTCGCCGCCTACGCCGGTGTATCGTCTACCACGCATTGATTCCAGAGTAAAGCGGTGATTGCTGCGCATTGTTTGCCGTGATCGAAATGTTGCAACAGCCGAAATCCCCACCAGCTACAACAGTGGCCACCTAGACAGTGTTTCTTAACACACTGTGCAGCTTACATTGTCGCGTATGGGCCTACATTGACGACATTTCATAGCCAGCTGCTTCTGCAACGGGCCTAGAAACAGCGGAATTGGATTTTAGAAAAATGGTAGAAAATTGCATGGTTCAACGAATCGCATTTTCTGGTTCATCACATCGTAGGGCATGTGCAAGTGCGCAGATTTCCAAAAGACACTCTGGCTCCCGGATGCACAATTGGAGAGAGACAAGCCGCTGGCAGGGGTATTATAGTGTGGGTAATCTTTTCATGAGTACTCTAATTCCCATAATCCCCTTGTATTCATGACAGCAGTATTTCCGGTGGAGGATGGTGTTTACCAATAGGATAATGCACCATGTCATAAGGGTCGAATCATCAGGAAATCATATTTGTATTCTTCCCAATACTAAATATCGGGTTGTAACGAAAATTTTCCACCAAAAATGTAAGTAAATGCCAGTAATCACAAGCCAAATCTATGATTTTCTGCCAACGTTTTGGTAGTTTTTCAACACTTTCGGCCCAGAAACTTAATGGGTGCGAATCCATAAACAGATCAGCCTCATTTCGGGCAGAATGGAATATAGCACCAGCAAGATGTAGTAGCAGGTGTGAAAAAAAGGTAGAAGTCCGAAGGAGTGATATCGGGGCTATATGGTGGGTGTTGCAAAATTCGAGTCCATATAGAGTCCAGCCGATGAATGCAGACACATATGTGGTCTTACATTATCTTGATGGAACATTACCTTTTGCGCCGGAACTCAGTTCGACGTTATTCCTTGATAGCAGTATCAACACGGACTAGTATCTCGTTGTACAACTTACTATCTATATACTCTTTGTAGATAAGACCACGGCAATCCCACCAGATACAAAGCATGATCTCTTCTTTTTCTCGTCAGATTGTATCTATGAAAAGAGTTTACCTATTTATTTTTTATTATGTTATCAAATCTTAGAAAAATAGTCTAAAACGCAGGCTTATAATGCGTCGATTTATATAAATTAAAAATGCAATAAAATAGTTTTTTGTAAAAAGTGCGTCGAAAGAATTTTCAGATGCATTGTGTAAAAAAAATTGGGTAATTATAAAATTATTATAATAATTAAAGAAGTATCAATGTTGCTAATTTTATTTTGGCAACCAGATCTCGCGACCCAGAATTTAAGAAATTTTGATCTAAGATAACAGGTATCGACATTGTTCTGTGATTAAAATAATGAATGTAAATTACCAAGTCCAGATGGGAATAATAGAAATGTTCTCTGGAAACAGCTACTATAAAGGCGATGATTGTGAAATTAAATATATATGTGTAGTAGCTCAGTTTGAACAGTGGATCGAATATTCTTGATGATAGTACAGCATTTACAAAACCTAGAAAAGTAAAACAGAGATTAATTTCAATTTTCATCCTTTTTATATTCATAAGAAGTTGGTCAAAATAAATGATAAAAAAAACATATAACTATTTGAATCTTTTGAATCTCCTTGTTATTCACAACAGATGTCAAAAGATATAAACTGGTTATTTTAGGAGGCAATTCACATAGAGAAATATAACGAAAATATCAACTTTTCATCATACATCAAAATATACTTTCTTTTGTTATTGTTAGCCTATAATTTAAATGTAAGGCTAAATATTTACAAAAGATATCTACATAGCTATTTAATAAAACTGCAAATTATTTGTTTCATTTAATGTTGGAAGTCAATGTTGAGATATTCAGTGGCTTGAACATTTTATACATTTGTTGAAAGGGTATTCAAACCTAACAATATACTGTGGAGGTAAACAGCTCTGTATGCCTCGGATCTTTTTTGTATACTCTGTGTAGAAGCCATGGGGATTGGCTAAGGGGGCTTACTTAAGCCCTCCTCCCAACAGTTAACGTTTGGTTTTTTCCTCTTTTAAAAACTTTGTATTGTTTTTTTAGTGGGTGTTCTCGTTTTTTTGTTACGATCTTGCATATATATGTATTTATATATATAAACAAACATAAGAATTTTATTTTTTAATATGTTCACTTTTGGAACCTTTTTGTTGAATCATCATATTACACCTTGATTCCCATAATTCTAGATCATTTCTTAGACATAAAAGTTGATTTTATTCTACACTTCCTTCGCTATCTTCTGGAGTCCATCCGATGAAATACTTTTGTGTTTTAGTAAACATCGCCAATAATTTGCCAAGAGGCACCCTATTCTTTAGTACCATTTTTTCTCCTCGTTTTCGGTTGTAAACGGATCTTTTTCTATTTTAATGAGATCATCAGTTGTAATTATATATTAAGCGCCAAATAATTTTCATAGAATAATCTGCATATTGTCTTACGGTGAGAAACATGTTTCACCTTTAAGCGGTGAGCATTATATTTTTTTTTTCTTGTTGTTAAGTTTCAAATTAGATTTCATAACTTTATCTACTGTTTGTACAGAGATATTTAAAACAAATTTAGCATTTTTAGTTTAAGCAGAACACAGTATAAAAAAAAATTCTAAAAAAAAAAAAAAAAAAAACGAGAAACTGGACCACGAGAATGTAAACCCTAGACATCAGAGTATAAATTCTCATCATAAATGTCAATCCAATCGAGTTATGGGAATTTTGTGAAGTTCACGTCAAGAATTATCGATAGACTGCATTGAAAGTTATAGGTGACTAAATGCAACAGTGGTCTCAATAAATAGCCATTTTTATTTCTTTAGTCACTATTAACGAAGTTTCATCTGCATTGATTCACCTACCTCCATTTCCAAGTGAACACGCAAGTATTACCCAAGCCACGCAAAATGCGAATAATGTTCGATGGCATGCCGCATACACTGCCGACCAGAATGCACCCATTGGCTCCATGTGGTACTTGAAAGTGAACAGCATGAGACCTTCTATCACGCATAAGCAAATTATCCATCCAATTGCTGTAAGAAACTAAAATAATATTATTAGTGTTAGTGAGGAAGGTCAATTGCTGAAAGATGTGGTCATAAAGTAAATAACGCCATTATTAGAACTATATATCGTATGTACTCCAAAGAATAAAGTGGCACCGCCATCTTTTGCTGACATTAATTACATCGAAGCAACCCAATTTTGGATCAATCCGGTGTAGCGTACTGGAGATATGGTAGGCGAAGCCGTCAATGAAACAGGCTAGAAAACTGCTTAATCTAGACTAAATATTTTATTCAGGTGAATAAATTATGTACAGGTTCAGTAGATTTCTAAATCTTCTGAGATCTCGTGCTGAAATAACATTCACACAATTACGATGCGTGGGTACAATGTGGCTAGGTCTTCTAAATCACTGGAACAGTTCGCTAATTAGTGCCAGTACGAAATGCTGACACTATCACCTGGCTGATGATTAGTACAGTCGGCTTTCACACCAAGGTTCAAACGCTCAGAGTACGTATCACGCTGGAGTTCGTGGAGGAAACTCGGGATGCAAGACGATCCAAAATGAGAGCAAGAGTCACTCTCAGCTACCTACTTCTATGCACGAAGTAGAAAAAAATTGTAAAATAACAGGAATGGGATCCCAAAGTCGAAGGTCGACTTCTTAGCAAACAGAGACGCTGGCGGTCTCTAAAACAAGCAAACTCCGGAAATCGGAGAGACGAGTGGACTCCTCTCGAGCTCCACACAACAGCTCCAAAAGCAAAAAAAGCCTCCCGTCTTGGCTCCGCCACTCTTCTTTTATAGCGGTCTCGGTTCCCTTCAAGCGATTCTTCTGGAACCTTCCAGAACCAGGATGATGCAATCTTGCGGCCACTTCCCGCCTGAATCAGCTGTTTCGTTTCCAGATGTGCCCGAAAAGCCGTCTTTAAATCCGCCGACCCAAACAACTTAATTTTCTTTTTCGCTACCTCTAATGGGCGCACATGTGTCACTGTAATGTAGCTCAATTTACAATCATTTCCCTGAGTCTTTTCACTCAATAGTCTCACAAAGTCTCAGACGCGCTGGCTTCTGCTGACGGACAGTTTTCAATTAAGTCCGGGACCTAGTACACAAGCGTGTATTGTTAGGCACACCCGTTTCTACCTGCCGCTAACCGTAATTGTCCGCTGCGAAAGGTCACCTTCCGCTCCTCTTTTGTTAGGGTCATGTAACGGATCGTTACACCTGATTTAAAAAGAAGTTTTTCATGTCGAATTACGGTGAAGAATTTTTCAATTTATTTTTCTAGCCTTAAAATTTCT
>CM063508.1:171638524-171651024 GCA_032207245.1 Pardosa pseudoannulata | reverse complement strand
CGCGTTCCTTATTCCTAATACAGTTGTACACATCGGTCATTGAAACACTCATCGAAGTTTTTCCTTCGAAAATTTGAAATGGAAACTTTGTTTTCAGTCTAAACGCAAGTCTTGTAAACAATCTACTACATTTTCAGATATCTTCTATTACTTATGACTTTGTCTTTAGCGTTTACATTTTATCAAGTTTCAAACATCACTAAATATTTATTTTATCGGCAGGTACATAGACTAAAATCATGACAGGTAGTTTTGTCTACCAGAAAGCTTCAGTTTACACTATGTGTACGTGTTATACTAAATACCTCTTTTAATGCTTTTTTTATGGCATTGTGTGGTGTTTAAAATCGCTAATGAAGAACGGCTATACTATGCAAGGTTGTTTTCACTTCATATTTTTATGTCCATCTCATCTTAATTTATATTTGAAAGCTTCATGAGTATATATTTGGCAGAAATGATTTTGGTATGAATGGGTTAAATAGTTTATACAGTTTGCTTAGATTGAAAATTAGTTAAAAGTATAATACATGTATTAAAGACCACGTATTACTCGTCTTTAACGAGGCAATCTTTACCCACATTTGTTATATCAATACTAGCATTTGAAAGAAAATTTTCTGCAAGAAAGTTTTACTTTAATATCGGAACTTAGTACTTGAAAGTATATAAAATGTTAATCACTAGCTTTATTTGTCTATATCCTGAATATAAAAGGGTAGCTCATCTATAACTATGTTTAGACTTGTAAAGGTTTTCCTTTAGCTATTTAAATCATTACCATATTCTATATCTTTCTCTACATGTTTGTTGTTTTTAAAAAATACTTGACAATTTCTTATCAAATGATAGAGTATGCTATCATTGGAAGTCTGGACTTTTTATATTTCCAGTATATACTTTGCAGTGTGCTAAAGTTGCATTCAACATTGATGGAAACACTCCAGCAGAAGTTTTCGCAATTTTTAAGTGTTTTTCTTTAAATTTAGCTTTTATACCTCTTGGATAACTCTCGTTTCTGTTTCATTTGGATACTATTTTTCAAAGTAAAATTTTAAATATTTTCCTTCCAGTCGAACACAATTTCTGGCCATAAAATATAGTAATACGTGATAGTTAGTAATATCAATGTTGTTAATTCCGTCAAATATTTGTTTAAAATACCCTGTATAATGTATTTAAAATGCTAGTCTAGCGCTGAGTTAAAGTTAGGATGAATGCCAGGTTTGACAGGTCAAAAGTTAGGTCGGATAATAATTATGGCATATTCTCATTGGCACAGTCTATCCGTAAAAGCGTAATTTACTTCCAAATTCTATCTTAAATTTTTCAAATTTAGGATAAAATTCCTCGATTCCGGCCGTTGAGCTTACCTATTTTAGTCGGGGGTTAACAGTAAATTTATTTTTCTTCTGTCCTATTTCTCTAAATTTCTTCCTACACAGCCGGAAACGAGAATCAAAATTCATAGGTTAAGGTAAATGAATAATGTATATCTTCTGTCAAACCTGACATATTAATGATTCATCTAAGAAATATAGCTCCTAGATGAAGTTCTTGTGTTCAAATCGTACTGCTGGTATGGATATTGTAGCCATTAAGATCAGTCTTTAAGCAGTAGTTCCAGGTCCGATTGAGCCTGTTTTAGAAAAACCCCATTGTGTTCCAAATCTACCAACAAAGAAAACGTGGTATAGATATATGGCAGGATATATTAGGGGTACACTTTGAGTCCCTACTAATTAATATTTAAATTTCTACTTTTTCAAAATGGAAAACTTGCCTAATATCGAAGGCTCTATTAGGCTGGTGATCATCTAAATGCTAGAACTAAAGTCTTTTAAACTCAATAGTTTTTATTCTCGCTCCAGTGTAAAAATAATACAGAAAGTACAGCATAAACTTTACTTCGTACTCTAACAGACCAGAAATGTTCTTGAAATAAAGCTCAAAACTCATCAGCCACAACAGTTAAAATTTTATAGAAGGCGTGTTCTATCAATCAAAATTACTTGTGTCTCATGCCACTGAGCAATACTGTTAAATGTTAATGAAGCATCAAGATAATTTTGTGGGATCTGTGTTTGAAAAATGTTATCGAAAAGTCCTGAAATAATCCTCAGGGAACAGAATCGAATATTCCATATTAAATCTAAAACATCAAGCTACAGTAATGAGTGAAAAAATCTATCATTTTTTAAAAGAACTCTCTGCCGTATAATAATATGAAGACTATATAAACTTTCCCATCAAGACTTGAGAAGAGATAGAAAAGCTATTTTAAAACACCTAGATAAATATTGTCTAGACCAAACAACCCAGGAAGGAGGTAACCCCGAACTTCTAAGAGTGAACGGAATCGAGGACTGTCTTATCCTTAAGACCAAGAAATCAAGGAGTTTGGTTGTAGTCGGATGTACCTGGAATCGACTGCTTTAGAAGGCTCTGGCCTACACTGGGCTTTCGGGCCATGCCTATTTCAGATTTCTTGGGAATTGTCTCCCAGTCTCTGAGAACTTTCTTGGAATCTACGTATATATGTATGAAAACTCGTCGAAGAAACGGTTCTTTGCTACTTTTTGAGTCTTTATGGAAATACCACCAAAAATGGATACTCAGGAGTTATATGCACCGATATCCACTATGACAGAGTCTGTACAGCACATGGGAATCGCCACTTTTGATAACACCTACGGCTGGCAGCCTAATGTTAAAGTAGACATTAAAGTTCTCAGAAGTACGCCCCGGATCTCCTCTGTGAAGGTAAGACATTTTACTAATTTTGTAATAAAGTAATCGTGCTTAGCAAGTCCTTGGTTTTCATACTGTACTGGTTTACTCCTGAAATGGCGATAAGATTTAAACAGGAATGTAAAGAATTCCTTAGTTTCCAGCGATAGAAATAAATCTTAAACTCAACTGGGGGGTGGGGATAACTGGTAACTATCTAGCATCGAAAATTTTTACAAACACTGTAAACACTTGAAACGTATTTCTTTTTTAAGAATAACTTATTTCGGAATCTTGCATGAACACTGTTATTTAAGACTACCACTTCCATAGTTAAAATTATTTCAATTATAAATTGATTTCTACAACATTGAAATAGGAAAGCGGAGAAAATACTAAAATTGTTTTCTTTTCAAACCTAAATGTTGTAATCCTTGTAAATTGAGTACGTTTAACCACTTGCGCTACAGAGACGTGCCAGGCACGTCGAGATGCTTTTGTTACAGAACCGAAAGCGACGTGTATACCACGTCGATAGTCATATAATTATATGATAATAATATAATAATTATATATAATAATAATTATATGATATAATAATTAAATATAATATAATAATTATATAATAATTATACGATATAATTATAATAATAATTATGATATAATTATATATAATAATTATATGATATAATTACATGGCCGCGATGATCATCATCGCGTCCACCGGCAGTTAAATCGTAGCGCAAGTGGTTAACAATCTACTCTCGCTTTATGTTGCAAGGAATACAATGTCGATTTTTGCTTGGCACTATATTTATATTTTTGTTCCCACTTATTTAACTCAAATATCAGTAAATTGACAAAGTTAGCATTTTAACTAGAATATCGGGAATAAGTTTAGAGCCCAACGCGTTAAATTCTAGCGATACACCAAAACATCTGAACTATTCAGATTTCCCTGAACGCCTGTTGATTTTCATAAATAAGAACGTTTTTCATGTCTTAAATATATTTTGCTTAGAACTTTTTTTTCTACTACTTGATGACTAAATACTTTACATATATTCCAAATTAACTATTTTCAGTTTATTCTATAACTGTCTTCCGTATTCCATAACCATCTATATATATAAAAATGAATTTGTGTCTGTCTGTACTCGATAGACTCAAAAACCATACATCCAATCGCCGTGAAAATTTGGGAAATTAGGTACATTCATAGGAAGGTTTTTAAAAATTTTCAACGTTCGAAATCCATTCCTTTCCCCTTTTTCGAGCGTTTGATGTCAATATTAAAAGCATTATTTTACCAGCTTAAACGCAATAGATTAACTTCTTAATTTATCGCATCATAACTAAGTGAAAGAAGCAATATTTCTAGCAATGTGACGTCATCCCAAGTAATTGTTTTAAACGCAGTTTTCCTCTGTTAAAAGCAGGAGATTAAAATTTTCAATTTATCACATAATAGATGAAAATGAGATTTTTATCATTATGACGTTATTCCTTTAAATATCTCATTTATTCATTTCTTATTTTATATTATTTAAACATCGTCTGTGTAGTATCAATTTGATTTGACCTGGAAATTTAAAGTGATTAACTTTCATTTCCATGTGACCCAAATTATAGCATTTTTATATAAGAACTAAATTTAAATTGAATTCTTAGTTCATTTTTACATTACAATGAAATGTTTAGCAACAATATTCTAACAAGTACAAATTTCAGTGACTCTCATGGGCAAATATAAACCTATCATTTTATATAGTTATCTTTATATTCCTATGGTTGTCAATATGAATGTTTGTTTCATACAAAACCATGTGGTTTGTCCAAAATTTCCTTAATTTTGGACAACATTTATTAATACCGCCAAAATTGGAACTGTTGTCAAAACATCTGCTTCTTACTGTACCATTTAATATGTCAAGATCTATTAACGTTGCAAATCAACGCACAGTACTAATACAGTAATATAAAAACTGAATGCTGTTATAATACGCTTATTAATAGAAATATATAAATATGCCAATCGCTCAAACTGTACTGCAACGAATTTAGAGTTATGCATGAAGAAAAATCTTTGTTTAAAAGTAATATATTAAGTTCACCGTAGTAAAGCATGGGCACGCGTGCTAGTATGTAATAAAAAGATCTTTGAAACATTTGTCTCGAAAAGTATTGAATAAAGCATTGCCATGATACAAAGTTTACATTTGAAAATGAATTAAGTTATCAATGTATTTAGATGAAAACTAACAATTAGATACTGGTAACATTTGAATTTTTTAATTCTATTTTATAGGTAGACTGGATGACTTAAATTTTGTGAAAACAAGTATTGGGGAATCACCTGCTGGTAGTCCGAATATGTTCTATTAGGAAAATGTCATCAACGGATCATCTAGGGTGCTCAAATTCCAGAACCTATCCGGTAGATGTATCGATATTAGTCTTTACGTAAAACTTGCATAATGCATATTTACTTCTGGCAGTAGCTTGTGTTACTAAAAGATACACAAAATTTAAGTATGAATAAGTCTGTTTTATTTTAAATTAGGTGAGTGCCAGTATTAATCTGTTCTTGATAGATGTGCCTGAAATCATGTACTTAGCAGTCCAAACGTGAAAAATAATGGAATACTTGAAAAGGAGGAACTCTAAACTTCTGGATTTCTGATACTGATGACATGTTATAAAGATTAGAAAATAACAGTAATGCTCTTGTTAAACATTTTTAATTTCCGTTTGAAAAAAAATTATTTGAATGGAAAGAAATTTCTTAAGACTTCTATTTTGTAGAAGTGGACTCAATGACTATGAATGAAACCTTGTGGAATTGATTTGCCCTTGCTAACTATTTCCAAACATTAACATCCATAAAAGGACTTCATTCTACGAAGAATGTGTCGTTAGACTTACTGAAAACATGTGCCTTGCGAACTTGTGAGGAAGAAAAACTTGTCAGTCAGATTACACTTGCTAAAGTGGCTGATGTAGTTAAGTGTTAAACTCAAGATGTAAAATTTAAGAATTGGATTAATTTCATATTTGGAAGGATATATCTATATTTTTAGGACTTCAGAATTTTCAAAGTATAATTCAATAAACAAATTGTATATATAATTTAGAACTACATTGAGCTAGAACTTTAAGCAATCTAAAATGTTCCAAAATCTTTAAATACCAATAAATTCACTACTTGTAAATTTATCTCTAGTAATAATTAAATTTATCAACTATACATGATTAGCATTTTAGTTGCACCTCTCCCCTGATATAAGTGTTTTTAGCCGGAGATCCCGGTCTTTTTATTTAACGCTTAGCAAAATAGTCTACCGTAACGTTCCAATTCACTATGTATTACTAAGCATAAGCTCCATTTTTATGTATTCCCTTTCTCTCAATTTGCCGATTTATTGCATACTAAAGTATTGGACTCATTTATTTAGTTTTACTTTTGAAATCAATGTCAACAACTTTGATTCTGGCGGTAGAATGTTTCCAGTAAAAGCATACATTTAATAGCTGAACCATTCTTTCCATGAGGTTTTCGAATCTAATATTTTATGTTTCTTTAACTCTGTAACACTTGTCAAGCAATTACTCAATGAAGCATCATTGATTGTCATAAACACAATTTTTCAGAACTTAATTTTCTTTACAGATTGTTTTTACAGAAGATGTATATTGGAATGAATACGGTGTTCTTATTCCTAATATAGCTGTAGTATACACAGATAATTGAAATTTTCATATAAAGTCATTCCTCTTAGAAAGTTTGAGATAGAAAATGGTTCTTTTTAGTCTAAACGTCAATCCTGTAAACAATCTACTACATTTTCAGATATCTTCTTTTGTTTACAACTTTGCTATTTGGATCTACTTTTTATTAGGTTTTAAACATCGGTTTACTTTTTTGGAAGGTCTTTCAACTAAAATGAGCTTTGTCTACTCCAAAGCTTAAATTTATGGTACTAAGTGTACGTATATACTAAGTACCTCTTTCCATGAAGCTGTATTTTCATAAGTGGCATCCTGAGGGTGTTTAAAATGATGGATGATCACTAATGAAGAGATAATTATAGCTGTTTAAACTTTATATTTTAGTCTGTAGTTCATTTCAAGTTATATTTGAAATATTTATATATATACTTGGCTGAAATAGCTCTGATATAATTTAAGTTTATACATTTTGTTTAGATTTAAAAATATCATGTAGAATACATGCATTAAAGGCATCGTATTTCTGTTTTTGATGATTAAAGGCAATCTTCATTTACTTTGGTCATATCAATACTAGCATTTGAATTCTCTACTGGGCGGCTTTCTTTTTAATGTCGAAATTAGTACTGTAGAACAGCTAAAAATTTAATTATTATCTTTATTTGGCCAAGTAGAATCCTAAATATAAAATTGGAAGTACGCCTATAACTATTTCTTCGATTTGTAGAAGTGTTTCCTTCACTATTGAAATCAATACCGTATTCTATATTTGCTGTTTTTAGATTTTTTAAAAGATATTTATGACAGTTTCTGCTTGAATTGATGGAATAAGCAATCGGAAATAAAATCTTGGCTTCTTTCTCTATTTTCAGTTTATAATTTACCACTCCAGCAGAAGCTGTCTCTTCAATTTTCCAGTTTTTTTTATGAATGAATTTTGTCTATTTTCATAAAATTTTGCCGCAAGATCACTTGGATAACTGTTTTTTTCAATTTCTGTTTCGTTTGCTTCTATTTTTCACAATGAAAGTTTTAAACATCTTTTCTATCGAACACCTTTTTTGGCCCAATATTATAAGTGGTAACTATTAGAAATGTCAATACTGATATTAAATCCTGAAAAATTGTTCTAAAAGCTCGGTATAATGTATTAAAGATGTTAAAAATATGGTGTTGAGTTTAGGTGAGGATGTATGCCAGGTTTGACAGGTTAAATGATAGGTCAGCTAATTATGGCATATTCTCATTGGCACAGTCTATCCGTAAAAGACTTATTTCCAAATTCTATCCTAGATTTTTCAAATTTCGGATAAAATTCCTCGATTCCGGCCGTTGAACTTACCTATTTTAGTCGGGGGTTAACAGTAAATTTATTTTTCTTCTGTCCTATTTCTCTAAATTTCTTCCTACACAGCCGGAAACGAGAATCAAAATTCATATTTTAAGGTAAATGAATACTATAAAAACTTCTGTCAAACCTGACATTGATTCATCTAAGAAATATAGCTCCTAGACGAAGTTCGTGGGTTCAAATAGCACTGCTGGCATGGATGTTGTAGCCGTTCAGATCAGTCTTTAACCTGTAGGGCCAGGTCCGATTGAGCCTCGTGTAGCCAAAAAAGACCATTGCTTTCCAAATCGATCAACTATGAAAACATGGCATAGATATAATTCAGGAGATATACACTATGAGTCCCTACTAAGTAATATTTAAATTTCTGGTTTTTAAAATGGAAAGCTTTTCTAACACATATCAGTGGATCCTTTATACTGACTGATTCTTTGAACTCTGAGACGGTGCACCCGATTATTGATATACAGAAGATGTATACCTCTATATAAACGAGGTTTTACAGCTTTATTCTGCTGGGTTCCAGCGCATGAGGGGATCCTCGGGAACGAGCTTGCGGATGAAGCGGCGAAGAATGCATTACCTTAATGCCTGTGAAAATCCCCCTTTCAGACTTGAAGTGTACAATTAAACGTCAGTTGCGCATGTGGAAGAATGAGTGGGACATAAATGTCAGCAATAAGCTTGACAACATTACTGTCGACATTAGCTTTTTCCCGGATAATGTTAGTCGTAAGCACGACGTTTTACTTACTCGCTTGCGTATTGGACACAGTCGTCTCACACAGTTACTACCTTTTAAACGAACCCAAACTCCGTTGTTCCTTATGTCAGTAATCGCTATTTTACATATATTTACCTCTTGTAGCCACTTACAGCCTGTCTATGCCTTATTTTTTGGCACACGGTATCCTAACTTAAGGGATTTACTGGATGACTCCCCCGCATCCCTGTCTTTTCTCTTTTCTTCGTTTTACAGGCTTATTTTGGTCAATTTAACTTGTTTTTATGAATTGTTTTAGTGCTTTTTCAATCTTTTTAAACTTTATTGTGCTTTATGCTTTTAGTTTTACCTTCTGTTTCATTTTGCCTTTTACGTACCTGTCCTGTGTACTTGAGTATACAGTAGACATTTCTATAATTTTTTAAAATTGGTACGGTTATACCTTTGCTGGTTTTAGCTTGTTCTGTTTTCGTATTAGATCACTTTTATCTGTTACGTCTTGTTGTATTTATGAAAAAAAAAACCTCGTTCTGGGCGTTTATATACTAAATAGGACCTTGCGCCGTAAAACTTTAACTAACCAACCAACCTTTATACTGACGGTCATCTGAATGTTAGAACCAAGTCTCTTAAAACTCAATAAGTGTTTTACTTTCGGAATCCTCGTTCCGATGTAAGAATAATAAAAGTACAACATAAACTTTACTTTGTACTCGAGCAGGTCAAAAACGTTCTTGATATAAAACGCTAAACTCATCAGCCACAAAAATTAAAATGTTATAGAAGACTTGCTCTACAAATTAAATGAAGTTGCTTGTGTCTCATACCACTGGGCAATACTGTTAAATGTTACTGAATCATCAAGATAATTTTGTAGGATCTGTCTTTTAAAAATTTTATCGAAAAGTCCTGAAATAATCCTCACGGAATAAAAATTAAACGTTCTGTATTAAATCTAAAATATGAGGCTACATTAATGAGTAATAAGTCGATCTTATAAGAACTATCTTTCGTATAGTATTTATAGACTATTGTAAGCCGAAAAGTTTTTCCCTCAAGACTTTGAAGGCTGTTTTAAAAAACAAATTTTGGGTAGACCAAACAATACAGGAAGGTGACCCAAACTTCGATGGGGGAAATGCAGTCGAGGAGGACTGTCTTCTCGTTAAGACCAAGAAATCGAGGAGTGTGGTTATAAGTGGATGTGCCTGTTATCTACTGCTTTAGAAGGCTATGGCCTATACTAGGCTCTCGACCCATGAATATTTCAGATTTCTTAGGAATTGTATCCCCTATCTTTTTGAGAACATGTGTATTTTTCTTGCAAACTACGTAGATATGTTTGAAGAAAATTAGTCAAAGAAACAGTTTTCTGCTTTTGAGTTTTTACGAAAACACCAAAACTAGATACTCAGAAGTTATGTGCACTGATATCAACTTGACATCTGTACAGCACATTTGCACCGCCAAGTTTGGCAACACTTTCGACAGACAGCCTAATGTGAAAGTAGACCTTAACGTTCTGAGAAGTATACCCCGGGTCTCCTCTGCAAAGGTAAGACATCTTACAATTTTGATAACATCATAATCTTACTCAACAAGTCCCCCTTTGATTTCGTTCTGTAGTGGTTTGCTCCTCGATTCTTAAAGTTTTAAGTGTGTAGTATAGAATGACTTAGTTTCCTGCGATAGAAATATATTTTAAACCCAACTGAAATAACAGCTAACTCTAGCATTGGTATTTACAAAATATTGTAAACACTCGCAAAATTACTTTACAATAATCGCTTATTTTAAGATCTTGCATGACAATCGTTATTTAAGACTACCACTTCCGCAGCTAAAATTACTCCAATTTATAGATTCTACAGCACTGAACTGCATAATAAAAACAATAGTATAATTGTGTTCTTGTCGAACCTACATTTTGTAAATTAAGTACGTATAACTTTTTACTCTAAATTTGTTTTGCAACGGATAAAATGCCGATCTTGGTTAAACACCACATGTAAGTTAGTAGTTGAACTCGGTTTCTTCCACTTTAAGATTCGAAATGTCAATAAATTAGCACAACTCTAACATTTAAACTAGAGTATTGGGAATGATTAAATCTAGTTTCGAGCACAACTGGTTAAATTATAGTGATACATCAAAACCTTTTAACAGTATTAAATATCGCTAGACTCCTTTTGATTTCCATAAACAAGACTTTTTTTATATTTTACTTTTACTTTTCTACTTTTAAGTACTTTACTAGATATATTCCAAATTAACTCTCCATTTTTAGTTTAATCCATAACTATAAATATATAATACTTAAAACTTTTGAAGCGCATGTCAAGTCTTTACTAAAATATGTAATGATAGTTTCATTTAAAATAATTTCTGAGGTACTTAGTGTAGTTTGAAAGCCAGGAATGACTAACAGGTAATATTTAAAATTAAATTACCTTTTATAGGTAAACTGAAGGATGTGAAAGCAGGCATTGGCCAATCACTTGTAGGTATCCCAAATATATTCTATTAAGAAAATGTCATCAATGAATATGTAAGACTAGGCTGGATTAAAATCAACGAGCTAAGTAGTAGTGCTTATCAACAATTGCATCTCTTCAGATATCCTTACATTGAGAAACTAGAATTGATGCTGATGGTAAGAAGCAACAGTTTCTAATTCTGAATTATCACGTGACATATCTATAATTTACAATGTTATTTCCTTAGTCCAATGTAGGTTTCTGTTTGTTACAATCTTACAATACTGAATAAATTTGTTGGTGAAATCCTTAATGAATGACAATTAAGTTTATCTTCACTAGTTTTGCTTCAATTTCAGCGAATAATGTTCGAAGGAACATTATGAACATTATGCTGATCTTAGTTATTGGAGTTTGCAGGTTTGAACGGATGTGCGTTGCAGTGCGAATTCGGTTTTAAACAGCAGGTCTCGGTTTCATTAGCCTTTGTGTAGTGAAAAAGCAGTAGCTCTTATAACCAAATGTGGTCTTTTCTGTTCAGTTTTATAAATTTAATTTAAATTGACCCCAGATTCTAAAAGCAAGTGGTAAATTATTTCATATACGTTAAAAAAATAAACTCTGCAAGGTTTGTAAGAGATCTGTAAATTTAGTCGTAGGTAAGCTTAAAGTGACAGCAAAAAAGTTTTAAACCGATTTTAAAGACTTCATCACATATCAATCTGAACCTAAATATATAAATCAAACATAATTATCAAGCGTGAAATCTGCACATTCTGCTTCGGGAAAAGGAATTTTGAACGAAAGCATTGCTTTCAACATGTAAATGTTCACATGTAATACGTCCTGTAGGTGATAAGTTTAACTCATTGACAAGAATAATTTTATTGCATCAAGCTGAATGTTCTGAAATTTTAATGGTGTAAAGTTGCAATACGCAATGTCAAAAGCTCAATTTTGGTAATATATAATTCTATCCTATTTTTGACTTATTAAGATAATGAAAAACTTAAATTTCTCAAATGCAATTTAAGATTTTTTTTTAGTCGTTTATGTGAAAGTAACTTGTATATTTTTAATTTTGTAATATATTTATCTTGCCATTTATAGGGGCATATTTGGAATAATACATATGAATGTCCAAGGGAACATTTGAGAACTTTACAAGTGATTTCGAAGATTGTTGAATTCTACAGCTGCTATGGAATTATTCGTCTACCATAGTCATATGGAATTTAAAGAATGAAAGCCTTGTATACCTGCTGAATATTTATACAGAACAAGACATGAAGATTAGATGAACCTTCTACATTTACTTTTTGGTTGGTTTGATCAAGTCTATCGAAAGTTGAATTTTTATTGTTAAAACTTTCTTAAATGATCCGGAATTGCCTCAATATTGAAATTATTCACTGTTTCCCCCTCTGTGTTTGTAAGGCTTTTTGATCTTTTTTGCATGTCATTGTGTGGGGATCAAATTACTTAATTC
>CM063508.1:171621024-171631024 GCA_032207245.1 Pardosa pseudoannulata | reverse complement strand
AAAATTTATTAGGCTGCCAAACTATATTTTTACTTTTTATTCCCAACAAATATGAAGCTTTTTTTTACGAAAAAAAGAAAGAAAAAAAAGCAGTTATAGCAGCAGTTTATTAGGCTGCCAAATTAACTTTTTACTTTTTATTCCTTATTAACACGAAGCTTTTTTTTAAACAGTTAAAATTTATTAGGCTGCCAAACTAACTTTTTACTTTTTATTCAATACAAACATCAAACTTTTTTACAAAAAAAAAAAAAAAAGAAAGGAAAAGCAGTTATAGCAGCAGTATATTAGACTACCCGAAACTTTTTTGAAAACAGTTAAAGTTTATTAGTCTTGCAGCTTTTATAATTTTTTTTCAATGAAAACAAAAATTCATTTACCTCGATAAAATCCAGCACAGAATTATGGCTACTAATGTCAACTGTGCGAGGCATGAGGCAAAAAACAGATGAGGAAAACACTGAAAAAAAATGAAAGAAGTTCATGACACAACATTTTAATTATTTATACACATTTTATTATGAATTTTTCCCTAAAATCTATTTTCATATAACGGTTGCTTTACATAGAAAAAAATTCTTGAAAATTTAATAAAATGTACAGATTTATTTTTAAAAAATGCAAATTTAAGCGTATTTAAATTTCAACGTAACTCTACTTTTTCTGTGATGGTGTTGGACCCTGATCTTCCCAGGTAACACAAAAATATATATTTCCCTGATATTCCTGAATATATTTTTTTATATGTTTAGCTAAGTTCATCACGTGGTAATTTTACCATGCCTCTAATTATTTCACTTCTTCTTGAAGTAACGCTTTTCCTATTTTCTTAGAAGATTGAAGTTTAAAATTTGTACTACCCGACATTTTACCCCAGAACAAAAATCTACGGCAGTCCAGTTCTACTTTGCTTGTCAGACAGCTTTCCGAAGAATCGCAATAATTACAATAAATCGTAGTACTCGTTGTGTTGCTTCGGAGAGGATAATCGATTAACTTCCGTTCATATTCACCTATTGTAGTATTGCGAGTTCCGCTGAATGTCGTGAGATATCATTATCACATCAGAAAATATTTATTTTTTAAGAATATCGATACATTGCTGAATGTTTTTTAATAATATCATTTTAATGACATTGTATGACATTAAAATGATAATATTCATTAAAATTGTTAACAACATTAAGAAATATAAAAAAGGTAGGTTTTGTAAAAGCTGGCAATTTTATTAAATTTCACTTTTTAGCATAATAATTCTACTATAATCAGTAAAGCAATTTTTAAAATGTTTTCTTTTAAATGATTTCAAATTTTAACCTTTACACTATGACGGTCAATATCGGCAGATATCCAAAATTAAATGTTCAACAATCAGCAACATTCTGCAGATTGGTCAACATTTGTACGAAATTGACCGATATATTTGTGCCACCCAGGTTCCTCAAAATCCCATACTAAGTCGTCCTGTTCTTGTCTAGAATTCATCAATTTGAAACCTTGATAGTTAACAGGTAATTTCCCAGTCAGTCGCAGAGTCTTTAAGCCTTCTCCAAGCAGTTTTCCATTCTACGATCGGATATTTCTCTGGATTTTGTTTTTTACGGATTAGGGTTGTTAGTCCTACGGTCAGTCCCCGAACATGGAGGACCAAGTTCTTTTTAATTGCCTCTTACGACATGTGTGGGCTACATTGGAATTCTTCTTATGCTTCTGCCACTACACGGGACTTTAACTCGAAACCGAATTATAAAAAAATAATTACATTTGAGGAAAGGAAACATTTTGAATTTTGTCTGCAATGTGGTCAGCATAAGCCAGAAGTTACGACAACTGAGGCTAACTTCTACATCTCAGCCAAAGGGACCACAATCCCCAAGGGTTCCAAACGCTCGACCTTTTTTCATACTACCTTCAGAATCTCTCCCTTTTTCTACTATCTAATATTAATTTGAGGTCTAGTTTTTTCACCCCTGGTTCCAGTGGGTATTTTTGAGCCAACTGAGTATCAGAGGTTCTACAAGGTGGGGCAAAGTTCCGTTGCAATAACTCAAGAACGATGGTTTCGAGGTCCAGGACTACGACTGTCGTCTCTCAAAATTTCCTGCTCATCTTTTAGGCCATCCGGATTCCGCCTCGAAGTGCAATGAGCAAAATTCATCTGACTACGAGAATAGCCCTCTCTTCGGCCAGCGTGGTTTGCGCCACCCTCACTAGTTCCGTCGTCAGCAAGAATTCCGCTAGAACATCTAGTAGTCTTCGAAATTCCTCCAGTGACATCTACTTTGCTGCGTTTGCTTGCCAGTGGCGTTTGATTCGCGATGGGCACTTTGAAGGGGACTGACCGAATGGGGGTACTTGCAATCTGCCTACCACATCCGGTACAAGCCTGGAGGTCCTCACGACCATATGGGCCATGATTGGTGCTTTATTATCAAATTATTATTTCAAATTTTCAATAGTTATTAAAGTAAAAAATCATTTTGAGTCAAATTTTGTTGTAGAGAAGGTAGATTCAATTTCCTTCTCTGTATCGTTTTATGTGGGTGTGTATTCTTTAATGTCTTTTTACCTGCAATTCATAGAAAGCAGTCAAAACCTGTAAAAGATTAAATATGTACTTACTAGTTCTTCCCTGTCCAAGAAGTTACTGTACATTCCAACATAAGCCCAAGTATTCTCGTAACACTTAGAAATCGATCCATCCATGAAATCGTTCCAAAACGGTCCATGCCCGAAAACTGGAAGGAGAATGGCGAGTCCTAGACATAATAATACGGGTATAACAATCCTGAAAGAGAAAAATTGTCATAAGTTAAAAAGGTATTCCCGTATTGATCAAAGGTACTAATAGCCACCACTTCCTCCTAGTCTAGAAGGAGTTATCCAACAGCTTTTTCTCTTTGCAACAAGTGCTGTGTGGTAACAGAAGCTAGTTCAGATCGCTCGAGAATGGAGAAATGGCTTCCATACATTAGCTTTATACGTCCTTTGTTTAGTTTTTTAAATGCAATTTTTACTCTGCTTTCTTTAAATATAGGAAATTTCTTGATAAATTAAGGTCATACATTTGGGGTTTTGAATTATAAAACACTTCTTTTCTTACTATTATTCACTGCATTGTTGATTTCCATCAATAATTTTTCTTAGTTCTTTTAATGAAATATTTTTAAATATATTTTAATTTTACTAAGTTTATATTACCTGTTTGTATTTCAATATCCTGCATGCTTAACGCAATACAACACTGGTAGTAAATTTTTAGCGATTTAAAGGTTCCGCGCAGTCAATATGTATTTACTCATGTAGAGCATTACCAAATTATTTAATTCGCAGGTTTCTTTTATTTGCTAGTATTAAGTACCAATGATTTACACCAGATCATGTTGAGGTAACACAAAGAGTTAAGACACCAAATACAAATGAGCGAAGACTTACCGTTTTGCAGACTTTTTTTATTTACAAATTGCACAATCTGGTGACTCACATGAAATATATTCAATCTCAATATGGAGACGCCGTAAACCGTTGAAATATGGAAGCAACTCCCACTGATGACGCTATTTTCAGGTGGACAAAAAAAAGTTTAGCGTTCCCTGCCTCTGCCGAAGTTCTCTTCGCTTCTGCTTTCCTCCGAAGGGGCCTTCAAATCTGCTGAGCAAAAAATCCAAAAGCTGGTGTTGCCAAGGCCAAAGACCACTGACCCGCTCTTGTCCAATGGGGTCGAAGGGGGTCACTGACATCGCCCTCGTTTCTCGGTCAGTTTCCCGTGTTGGCGTTGTTCAGCAGTGTAACTCATTGTTACAGCTAGTTAAACTTGTCTGTTTATACCATTAATGGAACCTAAAGACCAAATTCTGGAAGAAATCTAAGGAAGAAATGAAACTTACCTAAAATAGTTTCTTACAATTAGCGAAAGAACATTCACTTTGACATCTTGAGCTTTGCAGGCAGAGAACCACAAAGAATAAGTGAGTATGAATCCGCTGAAACGAATATAAAATCTCGCATTACACACTCGGTCGACTTAGCAGAATTTTTGTAACTTAAAATAAACGTCACGCTGTACTTACTAGCATACAAACAAGGCGTCAATGCCGAGTGGATAATTTACCACGTAAGCAAAATAATCTTCTGTTAGGTAATTTTTCAAATTGTCAAGGGAGCCTTAAAGAGAGAAGGAGAAAAAAGTATGAATAATCTTTCCCAGATATTTATAGATTTCTAGATATTTGAACATAAGTGGAAATCAAATATCCAAAATCCCCACGTGGTGTGGAAACTAAAAGTGAGACTCAACCTAATCGGTCGTCGAAGGACAAGTCACCATATAAAATAATTAATATTTTTGAATAGACTATGATTTTTTGGTACTTTATCTAAAAAAGAAACTATGTAGTTTTTATTTGTCTCTCTCCCCTGAATTTCGACTTTCTTAGGAATTCAATCTAGAGCTGTTCCTGGCGGGTATGCAGTAGATGGTCCATACACATCCAACAAAATTTAATAACGCTGAAGTTGGTATCTTGTAAAATCGATGTTGAACAAGTCCGACAATGTCTCTTTTGAGCTCATAGGCAACGTCACAATGATTACGGTTGTCAAGATAGAAATCCTGATTCTTTTTTACTCTTTACTAAGTGAAATCATTATTCAACATTGCTGTATAATTTTGAGAGGAATAGTAAAATTTAAACTTATGAATATTCTATGATAGAAGAATGTAAGTTTCTAAATTACTATATTGAATAATATTTTTTCAGAAATTTTTTTTTATCTTTAAAAATCAGGCTGCTTACTGCCCATTATAGACAGATTGAGCTATAAAGTTTATAATATAAAAAATTGATTTTAAAAATTTAAAATAAAAAAATAATAAAAAAATTGACAGTTAAAATAAAAATTAATTTTAAAAATTGTCAAAAATGTAAATAAAATATTCGAAAAGAATTTTAGAAATAAAATAAAATATTATAAAATATTAAAATATAATATTAAAATATAAAAATAAAAAAATAAGAATAATAAGTATAAATATTAAAATATAAAAATAAGAAATGAGAATAATAAATATAAATAATAAAATATAAAAAATAAGAATAATAAATATAAATATTAAAATATAAAAATAAGAAATGAGAATAATAAATATAAATAATAAAATATAAAAAATAAGAATAATAAATATAAATATTAAAATATAATAATTTTATTAAAATATAATAAAATATTAGAAATATTAGCACTTCTCAAGCTCATTTCTTAGCAAAAATTAATTATATAAACTTAAAACGACAAAAACTAATAAAAATGAAAATAAAAATTTAAAATTCAAGAAAAAAAATAATAAGGAGAAAATAGAAAATTATCTTAAAATATAATAAAAAATGTAAATAAAATAATACAAAAACTGCCCAAAATCCTACAAAATTACTTGGATAATTTTAGTTAATATATTATTGAATAGATGGCGCCAGTAAACCAAGTAATTTCCCTCCTAAAATTGTAGCACCAAAATTGGTTGTCCCGACCCACTCTTTTTTTTTTTTTTTTTTTTAAGTTTTGTTTTTGTATATATAGGTGCTTTTTCTAATGTGGCAAAATTATAAGTCCCCCTCTAAATTTTCACCGTGCTATGTGTTTAATAAAGGTTTAAAAAGGCCAAGTGTTCTCTAATTTTTATGTGTAATGTTTTTTTTTCAAGACAATTTTTATAGTGGATCTCCTATAACTACCCAGGTAAGCACGAATACATTATAGTTAATTTTTCTGGTACTCATCCGTTTGATATGAGCGAAATAAGAAGCTTATGTATTATAATATGTTTTTGTTATTTGTAATCAGCTACCATGTTTTTGTTACCTATAAGGCGATTTCACGAAGTAGGCAAATTCTCAAATTATGACAATTCTGGCTTTAGTTCCAAACGGAAGGGCAGTTTATTGTTTGTCTATTGGCTGTTGTAAACATGAAAATGAATGGGAAGGGCATTATAGTAGTTCGTGACGTTGTGACAAATTGCCTTATTGGCAACGGTGTATTTGTTGTTACCCTTTGGCATCGGTAGTAAACAGTTGTAATGCTGGGATGTTAAATAAAGGAGTTCTAAGTTCTATGATGACGTGTACTTGATGTGTATAATTATGTTTCTAAAAGCATCAAAACACTATAACATAATTGGCAGTTCTTAAAACTTAGAATCGAAACTGATCTTTAGTAAGAATATTCTACATTTGCATATAAAATATTAGTTCACTTATCTAGTATCGTTATTCATCGAAAATTCATCGCTATTTTTTAAACATATCCTATACAACATCTAAATCTCACTTCTGAAATTATAAACATTGAAAACATCGAGTACACATCATTCTTAGAATGTAGAGCTCCTTTATTTAACATCACAACATTACTACTGTTTACTACTGTTGCCAACGGGTAACAACAAATACCCCGTTGCCAATAGGTAACAACAAATAACACATGATACTAATAAACAAGGTAGATGATTACATATTGTAGATTGTTTTCACTTGAAAACCAGGGCCGTAGCCAGAAATTATTTTCGGAGGGGGACCAAGGGAGAAAGACATTTTTATTTGTTAATGATACTTCAATTGATGTAAGGGAAAGCACTATATTTCCAGAATACAGTGCTGGAAATACAGTGCTGTATTTCCGGCCAGCTGCCGAGCAAGACTTTTATGGTCCCAGCAGTTTTTTCTAAGAGAATAACAGTCCATGTTCATGAACAGCTTGGCAGATAACACATGCACACACAAACGTAAGACATTGTCTATCTACAAAATGGTATTTCAAAATTTCGGGGGTGGGACCAGTCCCCCCAAATCCCTCCCCCTGCCTACGGCCTTGTTGAAAACAATCTATAATGATGTGAGTACAATAATGTAGAATGCTTATACCTGCAAGTAATGTCGGCTAGAAATATCTTAGTTCTTTTCTTAGTGTTGGAACTTTCTTTTTCCACTAGATACTTTCATGATTATTTCTATAGATACATTTTTTAGAAGAGTTTTGCTCCAACAAACTCATATATCGAGTTCTTTAGACATCAGCACGATTATTTTTCTTGAGCTCTAATTCAGTAAGCTTTTATAAATATATCCAGCTTATTATGTAAGTTTATTTAAATACTATTTGACATAGATTTTATAAGGAACGCACAAAAAAGAAAAAAAACATGTATGTAGGTGCTGAACCTTCCAGAAACGGCACTGATCCTATCCAAGTATTTAAAGGAAGAAAAGGTTATCATGGGCCTTGATCTTATTGACCTTTGACGTCCGTTCTAACCATACCACGTACTGTGATTAAAACACAAAAGGAAAACTGTTTTCACTTACTGGACTGGACGTAGAAGAAGTCGTAAGGCAGCAGGTAGGTTTGGCCTAGGGTGATCCAGGCCACTGATGCCACCACGATACCCCTGACGCAGTGTCCGGCCAGAGCCAGAGGAAAGGTTATCATGGGCCTTGATCTTATTGACCTTTGAAGCCCGTTCTAAACCGTATCACGCACTGTGGAATAAAACACAAAAAGGAAAACTGTTTCACTTACTGGACTGGACGTAGAAGAAGTCGTAAGGCAGCAGGTAGGTTTGGCCTAGGGTGATCCAGGCCACTGATGCCACCACGATACCCCTGACGCAGTGTCTGGCCAGAGCGTAATCTGTGTCCTCTTCTATGTTCTTGAATAGACGCTTGTATGACTGGACAGAAGAATAAGGCAAATGTAGGCCACTGATGATACCCCTCGGCAGAGCGTAATCTGTGATGAGATTAATTAGGACACTGTCACAGATACGCATCTTTCTGTGAAAGATGTTATTATTTAGGAATTAAGTATCAACTTTAATTTAGCATGAATAACAAGAATCATTATTGCCCGATCTTTATAGGAAGCTAAAGCTAATTTGTTAACTAAATACTATGAAAATGCATGGTAATTAATCGGCGATTAACTGATGTCATCCGTATTGCAAGGAGAACAGATATATAAATAAGCTGAGTTTTTGACTTATCCTTTATACAAATATGCACACTGATAAAGCCACATCGTACAAGATTAGTAAAGTTAAATTTTATTTTTCAGAAATTTCTGGGGAGAAGTGTTATAGTTATGGCCATAATTTTGTTCACTTAAGAAGAGACATTGTTATACAGCACTGTACGAGAAAATTCAACAGATAACATAATATTCTTCTACTTTAACCGCTAAATATTGAATCCAAAGGAAATCATTTCTCTCAGCGATATCGATTTCTGGCTTAGCTACAATAAAGTCGTAATCGATATTGCTTTATCGAAAGAATTTTCATTCCTATTATAGATAAATGCTATTATCCCTTTCAGAAGGAAACTAATATTGGAAGAGAAAGGGAAAAGACAAAAACTGGGTTTTCTGATAGCCGCTTTAATGCACATCATTATCATTTGTATTGTAAAATTGTAATCACGTAAAATTAAGGTTTGATTTAATTTATATCGTAAAATAATTTTTAACGCTTCTCGCTTAGGGTATGAAACCAAAAGGGGCATAATTAATAAAGACACATTGTATAAAGGTTTATATATACTTCATAATAAAAATATATTTTTTTTGTCAATAATTTGTCATTGTAACTAAATTCAGATTCATCCTAAATCAATATTCTTTTAAGATGAAATTAAAAAAAAATGATAATTAATAGAACAAGAGGTTATAGTTCTCTTTAAAAAAATAATAGTCACCTTTTGGCAGTAGGGTAGAAACTAAATCCAAGAAAATTGGGACCACCAATACTTCAAATATCAGTAACTGGCAATAGAAACTGTGCACTCTATCTTTATTTGAGTGATATATTTTTTTAACTATACATACTGAGTTAAATAAAGAAAAATGCATTTAAAAAAAAACAATATTTAAGAAAATATTTTCAATTTAAATTTAATATACATTAATGTAGGCATGGTACCCTTGGCAATGCTCAGCGAGGTTAATTTACTCCGGGAAAGCGAAGTTTTCCTTTTGCAATTTGGCAACAATTCTTCCCAGTGGAACGTAGATATAGACGGCAACGGGTGCAGACGGCACTTCTCGCTGACCGCTAACTGACCTCCAAGACGGGCACTGATGTCCAGTTTTATTTTAATTCTCCCTAGACACCAATTTTGTATATAATGTGTAAATAGTTTAATTAAATAAGTTCATTTTAGTTGAGCTTTTGTGCATCTTTTCCACTGGGGGAATAAATCTCCCACATTAATTTAAAAGGGCTTCTGGTAGACCCACATGGTCACTGGAAAGCATTGTTTCCTATTGATTTATCAGGGTGCAATATTTCTTGGACATTAATTGTTTTTGTGGGTCAAAATAGAAACTGTATCATGAACAATGAACTAAACTGAACTGTGTGGTGAAATTAATTGCTCTTGGGGTGCAAAAAGAGACTATAGTAAGGACAGTGAACTAAAAGTGTGGTAGTAAATTTAAATTTTATCTTTCAGACATTTCTGGCAAACCGGTCTAATAATTATATAACGGCCATAAATTTTACGGCTGTATAAATTATTAATATGTATATATATATAATTATTACCGTGCATATAGTTATTACACTGCTCATTCAGGAAAAAACTGGCTTTTGTTATTTCGTACTTTAATTCTAAATTTCAAATATACATGTATGTAGCAAATTAATTTAAATTAGTTCGTAACCATAGTTCATTTTTTTAAGAAATCGAATCATTTTAATTTATCCCTATATTTACATAATGTTATATATGTATATGTGTATATATATATTATATATATATATATATATATATATATATATATATATATATATATATATATATATATATATATATATATATATATATATATATATATATATATATATATATATATTATATATATATATATATATATATATATATATATATATATATATATATTGGGTTTGGAGTGCTACGGGGAACTCTTAGCTCATGAAGGCTAATGA
>CM063508.1:171606024-171616024 GCA_032207245.1 Pardosa pseudoannulata | reverse complement strand
ATTCTTTTCATATAAGTCTAGGAGTCTATTTCACGGACTAATAAATATCTAACTTTTAATTTATATATTTGAAAATTAAGAAGTTTGTTCGTTTGTGTGTTTGTTTATTATACATAACCACACGATTTGACTAAATGGATTCAATGTGATTCTAAACTGCATTACAGGACGGGAGACTCTAGAGGAGTATGACGATAAATAAATTATTGAGAGTGAACCAGATAATTCTCAGTCAAAAAACAAACCATTTTTTACATGTCTCATTGGGTACTTAACAGTTCTGGAATATTAAAAATTTTACTAATCCCGTCTTATGATGGGCTATATGCTAGTATAAGATATTAATAACTTGAAGAATCCATGCCAGTTAATTAAAAACATATAAGATAACTTTTAATTTTTACATCAGAATGATAAAGTTCACACTAAATCAAATTCATTGAAAATATTTTCCTTTGATTCAGGAACAAAAATTCTCACCGGCTGTTTCGCAATAAAGAAAAACACGATACAGATCTAATGGATAAAAAAGATGAGCAAAATAAAAAAAAGAACTTTAAGTACAAAAGAAAATTAGCAGGAAGATAAATTAATACTTTTAATAGCGCAACTTTTATAAACTGGAATTGAAATTAATTAAAAAAAAGGGAAAGATTCTTTCAGTTTTTTATAGTTGGTTGTAAACGTTTATTGCCGTTTTTTCAACGGCAGTAAAATTTTCGGGTATTCATATAGATAAAGCAGAGCAAAAATAATTGTTTTAGTAGAGGAAAAATAAATTACTGAAGTTTGCTTTTACAGTTTCGATATTAAAAAAAAAATTCGTATTTATATTCTGGTATTTTTTTCTCGTAATAATATTTTTGTTATCTTTCCAGAAAAATGAGTATTATTTAATGAATAGCTCAAATTTTTTTCAATAATGAAATACATTTTATGGTTTCACAGTAATAAAATAGAATATAGACTAAACTGTGGTCAAGAAATGTTTGGAAAAATACGTCATAAAAACAAAATGGCGAAAAAGGAACATGTTGTGATGAAGGCTACAATAACGTAAATATTTAATCACACTTTTAAAATTTTTTTGAAAATGCTGTAAAGACTGATTTTAGATTAACTGATCAAAATATTAATTAATTTATTTAATTTAAAAGAATAAAATTTTAATCAAACTTAGATATATTTTTATAGCGGGAATGAAAAAGAAAATGTAGCTTTTATAAGGTATTTGCAAAAAATTTAAGCTTATAAAAAAATACTTTTTTAAGTCATAAAAAGCTTAAATATGTTTTAAAGAATTAGGTTCTTTATAAAAGTGCAGTTCCGAAAAAAAAATTCTGATATAAAAATTCATAAATTATGTGATAAATTTTCTTAAAATGTGGTTCATAAAGGAAAAGCAAAAAAGATGTGTATATTATTTTTTAGTATATCGTCTGTTAAATATAGGCATGCCCATCACGCGGCCCATTTAAAAACTTTTTGCGGCCCAATTGAAGTTTTCAACTGTCTATATAGTTTTAGTCATTTTGATTATATACAGTTGAAACATAGAATTTTAGTTGTTAATGTTTGCAATAATAAATATCACATGTTATGTACGTTAAGACTTGATAGTAATTTATAACTTAATTAAAAAAAATAAACAGCATTTATTGTTTGTAAAAATTTACTGTACGTTTTGGTAAAAAAATTCGCAACATACAATTCCTCGTATACCACAGTGTTTTTAGTTCATTTCAGGACTTCAAACCAATCCACTAATAGTTATCCATGAATATATATATATATATATATATATATATATATATATATATACATATAACCAGCGATAATATTTTTCACCGATAACAGGAAAAATTAGCCCCGATTTAATTTGGTTGGACTTGTGGAGCAAAAAGAACTTCTAGTCGAAATGCAATGATGAAGTAATCAAAGAACGAAGTCGAAGATAGTGGAACTTGACTTTATTGAGGATAAAAATGTAACGGTCTACCCACGTCTGTACGGTGCAACATAGCATACATAGAAATGAAATCACGGACAGCATAGAAAGCATACATAGCATAGAAATCACAGACAGCATAGATATGCTGTCACGTGATTTTGTTCCCACGAAACTTAAAGCTCTTCAATTTTGGGAATCAAGAGTAAACCTTTTTCACTTAAGACAGCTGAAAAGTGTGGTCAATGGACAGAAATTTAACATTTTTTAAATGTTAATTTTGAAAGATGAGTGAAGAGAAATTAAGTAGAAGAACACTTAACACTTTAGGGGGTGATAATTTTGATATATTGCACGCACACACACACACATATATATATGTATCAGCAAAGAACAACTCAACCCTGCGGAAACTACAAGAAGGAACTAACATTTTTTTGTTTACTTTCGATGGACGTGAGTTAGACGACAACGTGCGCAGACGGTACTTCTAGGTGACCGTTTTTTACCGCCAAGACGGGCGCTGCTGTTGTGCCAGACGGGCACTGATGCCCAGTTTTATTTTAATTCTCCCTAGACACCAATTTTGTATATAGTGTGTAAATAGTTTAATTAAATAAGTTCATTTTAGTTGAGCCTTTGCATCTTTTCCACCGTGGGAATAAATCTCCCACATATATGTAATGTAAAAATTTAATACTTTAGTCTTAAACTAAAATTAGTAACTCCTATATTAAAAAAACCCATCAAATCCGCGATTTCGTCATCTTCTTAGTAGCCTCTTGGCTTTAAACTCTTTTGTCTTAGAAAAATCTCCATCCTGTTGGCGAAATTAACTAGTACACCTACCTTGCTGATTAAGCACATTCCTTTTCTCCAACCTGTGGTATCCCTAAAGTTATAAAATGCCTCACGACCATTTTTTTTGTGGGATTTTGCTGTTGAACATTGCCAAATAAAGATGCTAAGTTTTCCAGATAAATCTTATTCTTTTCGCCGACGACTACATCCCTTCGACCACGTTACATCCCTGAAGCATGGCATATATATATGTATGTGTAACCTCACCTATTTGAATCAGTTGTCGGACATCGTCCTCCGTGCAAGTCGAAGGCAAGCAGATTCCGAGAAAGTGACTCATGAATTCGGACGTCACCGGAACATAAGGAGTTGCTTCGATAATCTAAGAAGAAAAGACATTTTAGTTGTTATTGCAAATTAGTAAGAAAAGAGACCAGACAGCAATGTACAGAACGTCAGGTATCACTCTGTGTCGTCCCTTGTTTCAAAAACTATGACATAAAGACTAATATTTAACTTTGTCCTATTTGCCCGAGATAACTCGGGATAGTAAACTAATATTAAATCTAAATGCTTTTACACTTGTAAAAAATTAAAAAGTTAACTTAAAACCTACATATTTTGTTTTGTTTCATTTCCTTGTATTTAATAATAAAATAAAAAAATGTGATGATTTTTTGCCATGATTTTTTTTCAAAAATTTTGTAAGGGAAGTGGTTAAAAAAAAGTTAAATTTCATACTTAATAAGATAATATATTTAAGTAATTCTGTTTAATCACTTTTCCGTTAGCCAATTTATTATGCACTCTCAAGTTTTCCAGTCATATTCATTTGTGTACCTAAATTCTAAGTTAAATTCTTCCTTCTCAAAAATATTCGAATTTCAATTTTTAAATTAAACCTATCTAAACGTTTAATAGACTGCAACATTATTCTGTATATTAGTAATAGTTTTTTTAACAATAGATAATATTTGATGAAAATAGTTTAAAAGAATGGACTGAAATTATGAAGGAGGTAACATGCACGAGTATAGATAATATTTGATGAAAATAATTTAAAAGAATGGACTAAAATTATGAAGGAGGTAACATGCATGAGTATAGATAATATTTGATGAAAACAATTTAAAAGAATGGACTGAAATTATGAAGGAGGTAACATGCATGAGTATAGATAATATTTGATGAAAATAGTTTAAAAGAATGGACTGAAATTATGAAGGAGATAACATGCATGTGTATAGATATTTGATGAAAATAATTTAAAAGAATGGACTGAAATTATGAAGAAGATAACATGCACGAGTATAGATAATATTTGATGAAAACAATTTATAAGAAGGCACTGAAATTATGAAGGAGGTAACATGCATGAGTATAGATAATATTTGATGAAAACAATTTAAAAGAATGGACTGAAATTATGAAGGAGGTAACATGCATGAGTATAGATAATATTTGATGAAAATAGTTTAAAAGAATGGACTGAAATTATGAAGGAGATAACATGCATGTGTATAGATAATATTTGATGAAAACAATTTAAAAGAATGCACTGAAATTATGAAGGAAGTAATATGCATGAGTATAGATAATATTTGATGAAAATAATTTAAAAGAATGGACTGAAATTATGAAGAAGATAACATGCACGAGTATAGATAATATTTGATGAAAACAATTTATAAGAAGGCACTGAAATTATGAAGGAGGTAACATGCATGAGTATAGATAATATTTGATGAAAATAATTTAAAAGAATGGACTGAAATTATGAAGGAGGTAACATGCACGAGTATAGATAATATTTGATCAAAATAATTTAAAAGAATGGACTGAAATTATGAAGAAGGTAACATGCATGAGTATAGATAATATTTGATGAAAACAATTTAAAAGAATGAACTGAAATTATGAAGGAGGTAACATGCACGAGTATAGATAATATTTGATGAAAATAATTTTTATGAGTTAAAATACAAATTTTTCTTTTTCAGGTATTCATAATTTAAATACTAAAATTATTCTGTTAACCTTAAATTGTTGATTGTAAATTGTAAATTGCTTGCTTACGTTAGAAAGCTATCTTATGAATTCAATAAAGACAATATAAATGAAATTAACTAAATTTATATGCTTGTTATGTCAACCTAGAAGATTCATTATCAGCTGATTTTGTCAATCATTTGCCTTAGTGGTTGCTTTCCCCTCCGGTTGAAAGATTCATGTGTGTATATGAAATTTCCTTCCGGGTATGCTACATAGAAGAAAAGGTTTGGTTTGGCTCTGAGTCCTACGGTCTACTTTTTGCAACACAGGAGGCTAATGAGACCGGAATACGAACATCCATTCCACAGTGGCATTCGAACCCACAAACTCCGGTACCGAAATCCAGCACCCTAACCAATCGGCCATCGTTTTATGTTTTTCATCCAGTTCTCATAGTAGATTTTCATCTCAATACAGATAATGAGAAACGATTAGTAAAGTAATAAGAAATTTTACGTTTAGTTTGTAATTATTTTAGAATCACTTCCATTTAGGGCAAGCAGAGGAAAAAAATAACTTTATCATGCACCAGCTTGGGTTTTCACCATTTAGTTTTGTTTAGTTGACAAACCGACGATCATTTCCGCTTTATGCGCAAGGTTCAGTCATGTGTGACCAAGTGACTCGTGACCTCGCGAATAATAAGTCAACATTTTCCTTTAGTGACGAGGTGAATAGGAAGTAAATACTACTGCCTATTGTTTTCAAGATCAAGTTCGTTCGCATTTTTTAAGAATCGGGAAGGGGAAAAACTGCATGTTGGAAGAATAAAGGTTTGTTTTAATCACTTTTCCGTTAGCCAATTTATTATGCACTCTCAAGTTTTCCAGTCATATTCATTTGTGTACCTAAATTCTAAGTTAAATTCTTCCTTCTCAAAAATATTCGAATTTCAATTTTTAAATTAAACCTATCTAAACGTTTAATAGACTGCAACATTATTCTGTATATTAGTAATAGTTTTTTTAACAATAGATAATATTTGATGAAAATAGTTTAAAAGAATGGACTGAAATTATGAAGGAGGTAACATGCACGAGTATAGATAATATTTGATGAAAACAATTTAAAAGAATGGACTGAAATTATGAAGGAGGTAACATGCACGAGTATAGATAATATTTGATGAAAATAATTTAAAAGAATGGACTGAAACTATGAAGGAAGTAACATGCATGAGTATAGATTATATTTGAGGAAAACAATTTAAAAGTATGAACTGAAATTATGAAGGAGGTAACATTTATGAGTTAAAATACAAATTTTTCTTTTTCAGGTATTCATAATTTAAATACTAAAATTATTCTGTTAACCTTAAATTGTTGATTGTAAATTGTAAATTGCTTGCTTACGTTAGAAAGCTATCTTATGAATTCAATAAAGACAATATAAATGAAATTAACTAAATTTATATGCTTGTTATGTCAACCTAGAAGATTCATTATCAGCTGATTTTGTCAATCATTTGCTGTAATGGTTGCCTCACCCCCCCCCGGTTTGCAAGATTCATGTATGTATATGTAATTTCCTTCCGGGTATGCTACATAGAAGAAAAGGTTTGGTTTGGCTCTGAGTCCTACGGTCTACTTTTTGCAACACGAGAGGCTAATGAGACCGGAATACGAACATCCATGCCACAGGGGTATTAGAACCCACGAACTCCGGTACCGAAATCCAGCACCCTAAACCAATCGGCCATCATTTTATGTTTTTCATGCAGTTCTCATAGTAGACTTTAATCTCAATACAGATAATGAGAAACGATTAGTAAAGTAATAAGAAATTTTACGTTTAGTTTGTAATTATTTTAGAATCACTTCCATTTAGGGCAAGCAGAGGAAAAAAATAACTTTATCATGCACCAGCTTGGGTTTTCACCATTTAGTTTTGTTTAGTTGACAAACCGACGATCATTTCCGCTTTATGCGCAAGGTTCAGTCATGTGTGACCAAGTGACTCGTGACCTCGCGAATAATAAGTCAACATTTTCCTTTAGTGACGAGGTGAATAGGAAGTAAATACTACTGCCTATTGTTTTCAAGATCAAGTTCGTTCGCATTTTTTAAGAATCGGGAAGGGGAAAAACTGCATGTTGGAAGAATAAAGGTTTGTCTGTAATGAATACGAACAAATATATATTTATCTAGAAATATACGTTTGTAAGTGAATATACATTCATAAGATTAAAAGTATTTAAAATAATCAAATTTTGAAAAATTTTTCCTCAAAATGTTGTTTTTGATTAAGAATCAATTTGTTGAGTTACGATCCCCTCGCCAGATTTCAAACGCCACGCTGCAAGCACGCCACGCACGCAAGCTGCAAGCACGCCATTTTCGCCAAATGTGGTTGAAGCACCAACAAGATCCATGATTAGAAACAGGAGAGTGGGCTAAGAAGAGGAGTTGAAAAAGGCCTTAGGACACCTTCAATGCTTGATTGTCCAGTTCCTCCCTCAGTTTCTATAGAAGGTGCAATAGGGATTCAATATCTAAAGGGGGTGGGGAGAATACAAAAGAGATAATAGATTTTATTCTTTCTTAGAAAGGGGGTTGACATGGATAATGGACTTCTCAAGTTATTCCCTTGTCTTATATCAGACCATAAACCTGACTTTGAGTTTTTCGCTCAAAATTAAAGAATAGAGTGAGTAGAATTTCCCGAAAAATGAAAGGGGCAATCTCACTTGGTGGCCGTTTAGAGGGGGTCGGGTGGCCCCTGATAGAGGTTATTTTACCATTAAGTTTATGAGTCGAAAAATCCGTGCCATGAAAAATTGGGCGTTTAGAAGGGTGACCACTATACAGGGGTAGCGGCTCGGAGATGTTTCACTGTATATGTGTAATGGTATTTTTACCACATTCGGTTTAAGAATCTATTTTCCCGGTAATTCCTCTCAAGGAACCCTAGCGAATAATCTCGAATGTTTGCTAGTAGAAATCCTTCCGGTTCCATATCTAAAAATAGAGTTTTAAAGCGTGGGTTACATCAACACGTGATTTCAAGTAATAGCTGATTGGTTGGCACAAATGACTATTTAAGCAAATGTCTAGAGTTCCATCACAGTTTTCGATACAGTTTCGACAGTTTTTTGAGGAGTTTTCGTATAGGTTGAGTTTCGTATAAGGTATCATGATGATGCTTTGATATGTCAATGAATAAACAAAGTAAGATTGAATTTCGAGTGCGTCTTCATCGCGAGGTTCCGCGACTGCAGGGTGGTGAAAACCGCCCATAACCCCTCTTCGTAATGAGGTAAAAAAGGCTTTTTACACATATATATTAAATTTACAACATAAAAAATATGGAATTACTAAATACGACTTACTTCTTTCAGTTTTCCGAGATCAGTAGCGTTCAGATTTCCCTTGTAGAAATCTTTGGCAGCTTTCACAATGGGATCCGAAAACTTCAATCTAATTTTACAGTACATGCCTTGGAAAGCGGCCTCGCTGCGGTTTTGAGTTTCGATGCCTTTATTGGTGACCATGAGGTCAACGCATTGGTCGTAATGACCCAGAGAAAAAGAGGTTCCTTTCAAGATTCCAGCAGTCGGTTTGCCAATACTGTCCAGAACTGGAATGAAATTTATGTCTTATAGATCTGTGAAAAAGTCCATATACACACGCGCACACGCATATACGCAATGCCTGAAACAAACATGGGCTAAGTTATAAAATCAAAACACATTTTTCATTTTAATAGGAAGTTTAATAGGAAATTTATTTAAAAGCTACAATATAATGCGCATACAATATAATGCTCACTTTACATTATCATTTATTTGACCTACAAGTAAGTTTTAACAGCTCGTGACCACCTTGGGAGTTCAAATGATTAGATGAGGTTAATCTTGTAAATACTGTATGACTATCCTGTTTAAACTGTGCACGTGCAAAATGAATGCTTCCTCTGGAAAGTTCCCTGATCTCGAATGGTTGATAACCACCTACAAAATCCCTGTTATCGATTTACTAACGAGGTTGGGTTCTTCTAGAACTCTTTCTTCGGTTGAACAAAGAGGAATATATATATATATATATATATATATATATATATATATATATATATATATATATATATATATATATATATATATATATATATATATATATATATATATATATATATATATATCAGGGAGAGAGCGGGGTGAGAGGAGGCATTCCCTGGAAGTTATAAAAATGGGAGTACTGGGAGGTAAGACTATATCCCTATTTGTTAATCTGAGCTTTCCTATTTGTGCGTAATGGCCCTAAGGCATTAGTAATTATTATTCATGTGTACTTAACTCGATTGTTTAATAAATCTTGTTATTTTAATAACTGTGTATTCAATTTGCCATGAACTGCTAAATAGTCTATTTAATTTAATATATGGCAGCGTGATAATATAGCGAACAACCGGATATAACCAAACAAAACCTCTGGTCCCTCGAAGTTCACTGCATTCGACTCCGTTTAGAAGCAGTGCACTTAGAACTAAAGTGTGAGATTATTTTTGAGATCTGACATGTTTTTTTGCGTTTGGGATATAGCGAACTTCTGTATATAAGTGAATAAAACCTATGCTACTTTGAAGTTCTCTATTTTAAACTGCATTTAGAAACCGCACTCTTATGAACTTAAAAGGCAGATCATTTATAAGATCTGATATGTTTATCCCTTTTCTGGATAATTTGAATCACCGGATATAAGCGAATAAAACCTATGGTTCCCTGAATTTAACTGTATTCAACTGCATTGAGAAACTGTGCATATAGTAACTAATTATCAATACATTTTGTAAGATCTGACTTGTTTCTCTACTGTTTAGATATAGCAAACAACCGGATATAAGCAAACAAAACGTGGGGTCCCTTGAAGTTCATTGCATTCGACTCCGTTTAGCAGTGTGCACTTAGAGCTAAAGTGTGAGATTATGTTTGAGATCTGACATGTTTCTTTGCTGATTGGATGTAGTAAAATTCTGTATATAAGTGAATAAAACCTATGCTACTTTGAAGTTCTCTATTTTAAACTGCATTTAGAAACCGCACTCTTATGAACTTAAAAGGCAGATCATTTATAAGATCTGATATGTTTATCCCTTTTCTGGATAATTTGAATCACCGGATATAAGCGAATAAAACCTTAGCTATCTTGAAGTTCACTATTTTAAACTGCATTTAGAAATCGTACTCTTAGGAACTTGAAAGAG
>CM063508.1:171593524-171601024 GCA_032207245.1 Pardosa pseudoannulata | reverse complement strand
CACAACTGTGAGTCCGGCCACCCCTGATAGTGACTTTTCGCGCTTTTTTTCTGGTTGCACACCCTCTAGGAATGTCAGTACCTATATAACTTTATTTCACTACCTCACTCTTATCTAGTATAGAGCAAACTATCGATATTCCAAATTTGACTTTCTGAAAATGTTATTGTGCTAGTGTATCTATACATCTTCAATTAGAAATTAAAAAATGAAATGATGAAAGACGACGGAAACCAAAAATAGAAAATACATAGCAATGCTTTAACAAAAGGACGCAAATAAAAATTGAACTGAATAAAGAATAATCTAAAATTATATAGAAGAACAATTTAAAGTCTAGTTTTGCAAGAACACGAGTGTAGTTGAAATAATTTGGCGTAATAATTCAATATACTTGGCAAACCATCCTTTATGTAGATTACACCTGTTTCTCCATATTATCGCTGATGAGAAAAATTTCTGCGTAGACGATTTCTGTGATATCTAAGTAAAAAAAAAAGTACTTAAGAGCTAATTGGAAACTTGCACAATCTGACTTTTAGAGATTAAAATTTTCAGCGAACGCTGAATAGAAAAGCCATCAAACTTTGAAATCCTAAACTACACAATCACGATAAAACTTTTTATGATTGAGCTAAACATGCTTTGATAAACTGAAAAAGAGGAGAATTCATTATCTTATTTTTACTTATTTGTTTTTTATTTTTCTGAATGAAGATTAAAAATGTTTTAGTTTCTACTGAGAAATAATCATGAAAATCCAAATTAAATTGTAGATAATAAACAGTTTAACTGTTGATTATCAGCTTTCTCCCCCCCTAAAAAAATAAATAAAATGGCAACTGTCATGTCTTTTTCTTTAGTATCTCCCTACATTTTAAGATACCATGGTTTTTAGGAGCTACCATATTGCGGTCGAGATATCACAGGTGACTGCATATTAAGATGAGATGGTTTTTAGGTGCTACCATATAAGGCAATTTGTCGCAACGTCACGAGCTACTATAATGCCCTTCTCATTCATTTTCATGTTTACAACAGCCAATAGACAAACAATAAACTGCCCTTCCTTTTGAAACTAAAGCCAGAATTGACATAATTTGAGAAATTGCCCTACTGCGTGAAATCGCCTTATTGTGGTCGAGATATATCACAGGTAACAACATTTTGAGATGACATGGTTTTTAGGTGCTACCATATTGCGGTCGAGATATATCCCAGATGACTACATTTTTAAGATGACATGGTTTTTAGGTGCTACCATATTGCGGTCGAGATATATCACAGGTAACAACATTTTGAGATGACATGGTTTTTAGGTGCTACCATATCGCTGTCGAGATATATCACAGGCGACTTCCACGTCATAATGATGTCAGAAGTCACCAGAGGTGGAAATTTGGTAACATAAATTCCCATCACGGACGATTTCTGTCACATATCTCTACCTCAATATGGTAGCACCCTTTGTTTAAAAACAAAATTTTAAGTACTATTTCAAATTTCCAAATGAAGAAAAAAATTATTTAATTCTAACATTATTATGCAATCAATATGAAAGAAAAAATTTACAAAAAAGAAAAATATTTCTAACAAATGTTAAAATCTAAAAAAAAATGGCTAAAAGTTAAAAAAAGTTTTAAAAGTCTAAAGGATTTTAAAAGAAAACTAAAAAAAAAGTTTCAAATTCTGAAACATTTTAAACAAATTAAAATTTTTCTGTATTTAAATGCTTTAGATTTATTATAAAACCATCTTTGATAATAATTTTGTGTAATTAAATAATGATTTTGGCTTTGAATGAAATCATTTTTGATAGTTCTATTTTTTAATCATTACCAAAAAAGAAAAATGGCAGCATGTTTTATTTATTTATTTATATTTTTTTTTGTATTTAGTGACACTTTAAGATGATATGCTATCTGTTTAAAAAGAAATTTAAATACTATTTCCAATTTTGTACTGTAAGAATAAATATTTTTAATTTCTTATATTAATATCATTTATGTAATAAGTATGAGAGAAAAACTTTTACAAAAAAGAAGAAAAGTGGTAACACATGTTATGATTTTTAAACGGGAAATTTGAAAATATTGTATCAAGATTTGAAATAATTTAAATTAAAGAATTAAAATTTATATAATTATAAGATTTTTTAAACACATTCAGTGAATCAGTTGAATAATTTAAAAGTAAAAAGACACAAATAGAAAAGATTATTATAAGAAAAAATGGCAATATCTGCATTTCTAATTGGCTTCTTAAAAATTTGAAAATAAGAGATTTGAAAAAAAAAAATTTTCAATTTTACAACTCCTCTTCAATCCACTCAAATACAGTTTTTTTTTTTTGTTTAAATTAATTTTACAATTTACACTAAATCACAAATGTGATAAAATCACACTCAGTTTATTTAATTTGTGATTAAGTGAATGTTTCAGTCTATTTAGTATGAATGTTATGTGTTTCCTTTGTGTTTTCTTTGTTAATTCAATTAGATTTTAAATATTCAATTTTTGTAATTTTTTTCCTCAAAATGTTGTTTTTGTTTATGTATCAATTTGTTGAGTTACGATCCCCTCGCCAGATTTCAAACGCCACGCTGCAAGCACGCCACGCACGCAAGCTGCAAGCACGCCAATTTCGCCAAATGTGGTTGAAGCACCAACAAGATCCATGATTAGAAACAGGAGAGTGGGCTAAGAAGAGGAGTTGAATAAGGCGATTTCATGCACTTCAAATTTTCAAATGATGACAATTCTGGCTTTAGTTTCAAACGGAAGGGCAGTTTATTGTTTTTCTATTGGCTGTTGTAAATGGAAATGAATGGGAACATATAGTAGTTAAGACGTTGTGACAAATTGCCTTATATTAGACTATTAAAGAAATCGCATATGCTGTTTCAGTCTTAGAAAATCCTTAATAAAATTAAAATTGTATGTATCCTTAATTGTATCCTCAATAAGATCATTGTAATTGTATCCGTAATAAGAATCTTAGAATTCTTAATATACAAGTAGTAAATGTTAAGCAAATTACCAAAAAATAAAAGAAAGAAATGGCGATATCTGTTATCATGCGTGTTTAAGGCTACAAAACTTCTTACAAAAGCGATATAAATTCAGATATTTTTACAAAATTTTAAAAATAGCAAAGAGGATAAAAGACAAACTAAGATAGACATAAACTGAACTAGTTTCATGTCTGGTTTAAACTTGCATAATAATATAAAAAACAAGCTACTTCACAACTTGAAAATTAAATGAAATAATTCGTTTATAAAAAATAAATTAAATAAAACTAGCATATAGCCCTTTTATATGGCGGGATCAGTAAAATTTTCATTTTTAGAATTGTAAAATATTATGAGTCAGATAAAAATATTGGTTTGTTTTTGGCTGAGAATTATCTGGTACACGCTCAATAATTTGTTAATATTCATACTCCTCTAAAGTCTCACGTACTGTGAATGCAGTTTAGAATCACTTTGAATTTATTTAGAAAGATAATTCAAAGTTTTCTTAGCTACATCAAAATTATCAAGTTCTTAATTTGTCTTGAAAGTAATTAATAAGTAAAGAATGAACTATCATTTCCACTACATGGGGTAGACAGAATTTGTTGTTAATACCTGTGATAAAATTTACATTGCAACAAAAAATAATTGATGATTAAATTTAAAGTTATCACATGTGTACCTAAGCCAAATATTATAAAAGTATATCATTTACGTAATATCTAAGTTCAGTGATAAAACGTATGAAAATAATGCAGACGATATTTAAACAATTTGAAATAAGAAATGATTAAATGAGATAATTAACAGAATGACATCATAATGCTGGAAAAATATTATTTATACCTATTTATTGTGTGATAAATTGATAAATTTAATCTCCTGCTCTTAACCAGGGAAAATAGGGCTTGAAATAATGACACTAAATGATAGATAAGAGGGAAGGGGTGGATTTCGAACATTGCTAACTCTAACTCATCAAAAAACCAATATGGATGCCTCTGTCAATTTGAGGTACAGCCGCTTCATAAATTCGAGGACACTAACTTAAGCTATTATAAGGCAATTTCACGCAGTGGCAAATTCTCAAATTATGACAATTCTAGCTTTAGTTACAAACGGAGGGCAGTTTATTCTTTGTCTATTGGCTGTTTAGGTACAGATGCATTATAGACGCCGTGTTTTTTCGTCGCCAAATTTGGCGATTTTTTGGTGGTTTTATGGGGCTATGAGTGGGTTAGTGTATTTTCCCAGACTTTGGTGGTGGATTATGGCATCTCCAATGTGTTATTACCCCCCATTAATGCACCTGATTTCTGACGGCAGTATCCGGCACTGTTCGAGAAATTTGCATCTTAGCTGTTCTTTTGGTTTCCAGTCGCCTAGGTTAGGTTGTATTTTTTTTGTTCTTATCATTTTCTGGGATTTATTAATTTAGTTATGGCGAGTATAGTTATTTCGGTTCTTACTATTTTTGAAATTGTTAAAAAATATCAGGATATTCTTAGATCTGAGGTGGGTTTTGCATTTCATTCTAAACACCAAGTGTGTATGGACAACAGTATTCCGAATCTGAGTTTTTTTTTCTATTTGGTAAAAAAGAATTATTTCAAAGTTTTTTAAGGGAGGTAGGAGTGTTGAAGAATGTTTGTGACGCTACCCTTTCCAATTTACATCTGTTATTAAATTTATTTTGCATTTCTTTTATTACAAGGGGGGGACCCCCCTCACATGTTAGATTTTTTATAATATTAGTGCTTATTAAATTTTTATACATTGTGTTTATTCTGTTGATATATATCATAAATATTACTAAGCTGTTGTTTATTTTTTAAATAACGTAAAAAATGATAATTATGCTAATTTCATTTTACTAATGCTTTAAATTGTTAATCTTTTTTTTCTTTAAAGTGTAGTTTTGTTAATGTTGTGTTTCAAATATGCCATGTGACAACCGCCATGTTTTTTTACTTGGCGATTTTTCAAAACACGCGTTTTTCTGTTGGTCGCCAAAAAAACATGGCGGACGGGGCCGGCGTCTATAATGCATCTGTTCCGGCTGTTTTAAACATGTAAATGAATGGGAAGGGCATTATAGTAGTTCGTGACGTTGCAACAAATTGCCTTATTACATAGGGGGTAATTGGAAATTTTATAAATCAAATATTATAAATGCAATTCATGTAACTACTGCTACTTTATGCCACGGTTTGTTAAATAAATAAATAAAATTTTGAATCGTTATCGCGTTTGAGTTAACTGTTTGAAACATATAGGCATACAGGAGGATTTTGATATACAAAGTGCTATACAATCATGACAGCAAATAACATATTGATGAAAGATGAAAACAAATCTTTGGTGGAATTGCACGAAAGTTTAAGATATGACCCACTGAGAATTTCTAATGTGATACCAGGATATACAGGCTACATTCCAGGAAGATTAAACCTGTGTGGAAAAAATTTCACCGAAGAGACAAAGTCAGCCATAGCATTGTGTGTGGAGAGGAATTTGAAATACATGGAATACAGAAACAGCTTCATCAAATCTCCGACAGACATACCCAATTACTTCAGCTTATGGTACGAAATACCGAGGGAAAGACATCACGTTTGTCCCAAATGCATTAATACTGCCGTCAAAAACGTAAAGAAATGCTACTGTTAATTCATTTTCTGCAAAACTTTCTTGGAGTTTCTAGTTAATAATTCACCTTATATAAGAAATTATTTCCATATTTAAATAGATTATATATTCCTAAATATTTAAATACAGTTTTCAGAATCTCTTACAATACTGTATCTCCATGGAATGTGAAACTTATTACAGTTCAAAGTCGCATAGATTTCATCTGTTAACGAGAGATAGTTTGTTCTATTTCTGTTTGGTGGAAGTTATTCTATTAATGTGAATGTTCAATTAGTGTCTATCTAAAAAAATACAATGATTAAACAAGATCTTCTCTCTTTCTGAAAATGTTAGTTCAATTTTTCTTACATTTACAGTTTATATTAAGCTTTTAATTTTTCTAAAATTATCACATGTATTTTTCAGTGGTACAGTTTTAGTCATGTACCTTATTTACTTCGTTTTTACATTTGGCGCATTCTTACAATTATTTCTAGGTATTGCCTTACAATTGTTTCTAGATATTTATAGATCCATTGCAATTGGCGTAGTTGAAATTGAAATAAATAAATATATTTTTGTATTTTTTAAGCATCGCCATCAATTTCACCAAACTCGCCAAGGGGTACCGTATTAGTAACTAACACCTTGTAAGGGATATAAATAGGGCAGAATTCAAGACTAACGGTAAATGTAGCAGTAATTAAAATAAAAAAATATTTGGAAAAAAAAAAAAAAAAAAAAACTGGTTGACTTAAGAATTGGGTTCCCCCTCCAAATTGGCGATAATGGTTTAAGTATGGTCGCCTAACATTTTCTCTTGATCTTACCTTGTCTAAGCAATCTGTATCTATATTATAATTTATATAATTTCATCCAACTCTCCTTGTTTAACTCTTTTCTTATATATTAAAAGTGCGCAATGCTTAAAAAAATTAGATATAACAAACCATTAATTAACAAACTATTATTGATTTTTAATAATTTGGAGCTGTTACGTGTGTAAGCAGTTAAAGGATTAATTGCTCATAAATATAAATGTCCGGTTTTCAAGTCATTTTCTTTAATTAAGTAAGAGTATATAATTCTGTTACGATGGCGCAATGTGCATTAATTAAAGTCGCCATAAAAAGCAAGAAATACAATGTTCGGATGGATTGCCTTTGTGTTTTAGTAAATATCGCCAACATTTTCACCAAATTTGCCAAGGGCAACCCAATTCTTAAGTAGACTCGAAAAAACATCTTGTCAAATTAAGGGTTAAGTTAGTATAGTGTGAGTTAAATGAACTCGATAATTTCTTTCTACAGAATGCAAGTTTAGAACGACACACCAAATATTCTGAGAACCTCTGAAATTATGCCAGCTTAAGAAGTTTTTTTTTTTTTTAATAATTGAAGAGCTGTTTTACATATCTCAAAACTATTTATAATAGTGTTATCTGTGATTTTTTAGTTGATTAATGTGATCGCATTAAGTTACTAAATTATATATAGCTTTTTTTAAAATTACATTTGAAAGAATTTACCATCGGTTATTTTATAACAAGATTTTGTAAATAAATTGGACGTAACTTTAGGTTATTTTGGAGATCATTTAAAAAATCTGCTAAATAGTCATCTGGATCCTTAAATTCGGATTTTTCTCCCAGACTGGTCGCTAAATGTTTTTCTAACTCGGCAAGAGGTTTATATAAAATCGCCGATTTGTTTTATCACAGGAAAGTTCTGCCAAGTAAATATTACTTGAATTTGGTACAGATGTATTACACGCCACCGTTGTCTTACTGTCCTTATTTAAAGAAGCGTTTCTGCTTATTTGGCGAGAATTTTGTATGTTTCGTTTTCTAGTTC
>CM063508.1:171576024-171583524 GCA_032207245.1 Pardosa pseudoannulata | reverse complement strand
AATCCCAACTCTCCAAACTTGGTGAAGTTTAAATGCAGTCGTTTCAACTGGCCACACCACACGTCTCATGGAGTCGCGAAAAAATACTTGGGCATGCAAACCACAATGTCTGAGTGCTGCGAGCAGATCAATTTCGCAAACTTTATATAAAACATAGCTGCACTCTCACACAATGTATTTTCTGTTTTGAAAATTAACCTGTGAAAAACACAGATTTCCTTTCACAAAAAATCAGAAATTGTTCCCCGAAAGTAATCTTGAGGTTCAGTAGAGACAATAGGGATGATAAACAGTTTCTTTTAAGACTTTTTATTATCTAAAAAATGAAACTTGAGATTGGTTATCAAGTATAAAATTCTTTTGAGATTTCATGCATCGAGTCTTGCTGCATCATGCTTGCTTAATACTAATGTTTGAGACTGATAAAATGTGTTTTAGGTTTCGCAGTGATAAATGAGTTGGAACAAAACTTACTATTCATCTTGAATAGCCGTGTAAAAGCGACAGATCTTTTTACATTTCATTGCATAAAACCTGCTCGAATAAGCTGCTACAAATTTAATTAAAACCTTATTTTGGGGCAATATCAAAAGCCATATTTTAATAATACACTGATGTGCAAAACTTAAGCAACAGATGGGTTTTGGGCCATAACTCCACGAAAAATCATCTGAAAGACATGAAATTCAGAAATGAGGGAGAGTATTATGTACGTAAAGGACGACGAAAGCATCAGCGCTGAAAAAGGAATAAAATGCATACGGTATGGAATCAACAGAAATAAGCTTTATCGAACGCATAGTATCGTGACTCATTGTCTATCTAAGAGGAAGATCAACAAGCAAATGCTCCTTAATATAGGATATCCCCTCACCTAACTGCAAGGGTTACTTCGCACTGTCTCCGCATACCAGCTGGTCCAGTATTTCTTGCGGTAGGCGTGCCCATTCCGCAATCAGCATCTGTTTGAGTTGTTGGGTTTTCTCCGGAGGATGTATGCGGGCTACAATGCGTCTCCCTAAAGCATCCCACACATATTCGATGGGATTTAAATCAGAGGAGTACTCTGGATAATCCATTCGAGCCCAGATTGTAGAGTGATTAGCGTATTGTGCTCCCACTCGATGGATTTGGGTTCGATTTCAACGTAAGGCAGGGTTGTATTTTTGTGTTGTTCCCTCATAGAATGCGATGTTGCCCTACCTATAGTTTGCTCCCATAATGAAATAAGCAAAAAATCAACGGTTTGTATGGTAAAATGCTAATAAAGGCAATCACATTAAGTAATAAACTGCATTTGTAAAAAAATAATGGAAAGGAATGAATCGAAAATATTTTTTGAGATTGGTAATAATTATATTTAAAGCAAACAGTAGAGTCTCTACAATTCAAATCTTGATTGTTCGAGTTTCCCATAAATTCGAGTTAAAACATAATTACCAAAGAAAAAAAAATCTCCAAAATGACCAATACATAAAAATTTACTATATCTGTTTTTTATTGCTGTTTATCCGATCTCATGTTTACTCGACGGTAGCTCAGTCGGTAAAGGCAGCGATGTCGTTAATGTAAGGTTGCGGGTTCGAAGCTGGAGCTGGCCTAAGATCCGTCGAGTTCGTTAAAGGTGACTGGGGCACGTAAAATATGTTCGTGGTCACAATGTCCTCCAAGTTCTCAAACGGTACCTCTGGGGGTAGCTGGCCAAGTATGGGTTTGGTTTGGTTTGGAGCGCTACTGTCTACTGTTTTGCACACAAAGGCTAATGAGACCGGGACCTACTGGTTAAAGCCGATTCCGAACGGCTACGAATATCTATGCCATAGTGGGATTCGAACCCACGAACTCCGGTACCAAGATCAGCGCCCTAACCAATCGGCCAGCTTTCGGCGGCCTAGTAGGGGAGTCTTCTGCTTGGTCCATGCTTCTAAATTACGAGAACCCAATGGAGGTAATGTTACGCGTGTCCGTAGCATACCGTAAGCCACACGTTTCCCTCGGGTGGTGCTAAATGGGTAAAAGCTTCTCAGCATTGAATAGGCGTTAGGATAATGTCTGTATTGCCTGCTGTATTGAAAGAAAGTCCACTAGACGAATGATGGCCGAATGGTTAAGCCACTGATCTTCGGTACCTGAGTTCGTGGGTGCGAATCCCGCTTTAGCATGGATGTTTGTAGCCCTTCGAAATCGATTTTAAGCTTACTGCTTAAAACGAAATTTAAACTTTCACTGCTTTCTCGAAAGTCGAGAAAGTTTGAGAGTGAAACAGATACGGTAAATAACGCAAATGAAAAAAAACTGTAAGTTCGTCGCGTAAAAAACAAAGAAAACTATGCAAAAAAAAATTAATGCGTAATTATTTTCGCACTAAAAGTATTAAAAAACAAATTGTCTGAGAACATTGATTTTTTCAGCCAATTTTGTGATAGAAAGGCTTGGCATTGTGTATGATATCGCTTACACAGTTTTAAAAATCTAGTATGCGATAATATTAAACAATAAAGGATGTAAATGTTTTCTTTCTTCTATGAAACAAACAATGAATCTGATAGGAATGTTATCAAAAGTTCGAGGTACAACACGTCTTATCTCAGTTTTATCCCTCTTTAAAAGGAGCGTTTGATGTAGCATATGTAGGTGTCTTGAAATGGATGAAACAAAATTTGGGGCATGTTACTTCCGTCTTGTAGTGTCATCTTTCCCCGATGATGCTGCGGTTGATGGAACTGTATTTTCTGCTGCAGATTCTGAATCCATGAATAGAAGGACTTATAATCTTCCTGATAACTGTCTACTTTCTGTCTATTTAAACAGCGAGTATACCCAAAAATTTTTTCCCGATTCCCGAGTTAATAACAACAGAGAAGTGTATTTCGAAATAGGCCACCTAATACCCTCTTACAAAGCTGTTATGGAGTTATGCAGGTTCCTTCAGCTGTACTGTAGACATGGACTGAGCGAACAACAGTTTTTGGACGTGGAGCAACATTTCTTGCAAAGTGAGCGGCATGTTACCGAGCTACAATTTTTTTGTTATAAAACTATTTTTTGTCGTTGGGGGTCCAAGATGACCTACAAGACGGCCGAAACACTGCAGCAGGTTTTGTTCTCCATTTTAAGAAATCCTGAAACCCTGCATTCGTGGCTAAGGTTGTTAGCTAAAGAAATTAAGATGCGGGAAATAAGTTGACAGTAAGTAACAAGGAATGGAAATTGACACAAAATCTGAGTTTAAACAAAAAGAAAAAAAATCCGTGGAGGAATAGCAAACAACTTCTAGTACAACAGTAATATATTAGTAAGTACTCTTTCATTTTTAATTATACTGAGCTCGAAAATTTATATCATTTTCAAAACAATTACTACGTACTCATTTTATAATAAAAAGTAATATTTATTCTTTCTTCCAAACTTATTACACCCTATCAGAAATGAGACTTGGATTTCTTATCCCATTATTTATAAAGGGAACATATTATATATAAACCTTAAAATATTTAGCTTTTAAATTTAACTTAAAATATTTAAATTTTTAGAAGCTCCTCACATTTCACATTTAAAACAACCCCCTCTGAAATATTTGAATTAGAATCCGTAAAACTATGGAATTTGTGCATTTAACATCATAGTTTTTAAGGAAACTAAAAATTTTAAATGCAATTTATGAAAATGGGGTTTTTTTCAACTTACGCTCACAGAAAAGAAAAAATACTGCATATATTCATTTTAAATTTTAACCTTAAATACATTATATACCTACGATGCATCTTTAACTACTCTGTTTCATTCTTGTTTATTTCAATTAGTATTTATAGTATTTGATATGTAATTTTAAACATTATTTCAGCCTTTTTGAAAATTCAATCCCCTGGTATAATATTTCCGATAATATTCAAAAATTTGAATAGGTAAAAAATTATACCTAATAATAATTGCTTATAAAAAAGCAAAATTTATTAATCAAACTCACTTTGTGTTTTTTAAAGAGTGGATATAGAGTCAAGTGTTTTAATACTCTCTCATTTTATTTTATAAAAATAGTTCCTATTTTCTAAAAACAAAGTAAATTCAGCAAAAGTAATGTTTTAAAATAGTCAAGTGTTTTAAAGCTCTCACATTTTATTTTATAAAATTAGTTCTTATTTTCTAGAAACAAAGCAAATTCAGCAAAAGTAATTCCCTCTTTCCTCCTCTAGTTGTTTTATTTTCTGCTCGTTGTTGTTTTTATGCTTACTGTTAGAAATCTCTGGATTAGAGGGCTCGGCCCAGAAATTCCAGTTGACCTACCATCTTTAGGTATTGAAGGTGAATATATTAAAGTATCTGAAGACAATTTACACAAGCCTTTAATTGTTTTTACCCCTTCCGCCTTAATAAGTTTTTGTTCTGACTTATAAACACATATCAATATTTTTTCATTTATATTTAGGTGAAAGGTTACATCATCAAATAATATAGTAAAGTATCTGAAGACAATTTACACAAGCATTCTACCCTCCATCCTGTTTTTACCCCTTCCGCCCTAATGTGTTTTTGTTCTGACGTATAAAATTAACCAATATTTTTTCATTTACATGTAGGTGAAAGGCTGCAGCATCGAGTAATATATTAAAGTATCTGAAGACAATTTACACAAGCATTCTCCCCTCCATCCTTTAATTGTTTTTACCCCTTCCGCCCTAATGCGTTTTTGTTCTGACTTATAAAAATATACCAATATTTTTTCATTTATATTTAGGTGAAAGGTTACAGCATCGAGTAATATAGTAAAGTATCTGAAGACAATTTACACAAGCATTCTCCATTCTATCCTGTTTTTACCCCTTCCGCTCTAATGCGTTTTTGTTCTGACTTATAAAAGTATAAAAATATTTTTTCATTTACATTTAGGTGAAAGGCTACAGCATCGAGTAATATAGTAAAGCATCTGAAGACAATTTACACAAGCATTCTACCCTCCATCCTTTAATTGTTTTTACCCCTTCCGCCCTAATGCGTTTTTGTTCTGACTTATAAAAATATACCAATATTTTTTCATTTATATTTAGGTGAAAGGTTACAGCATCGAGTAATATAGTAAAGTATCTGAAGACAATTTACACAGGCATTATTCCCTCCATCCTTTAATTGTTTGTACTCCTTCCACCTTAATGTGTTTTTGTTCTGAGTTATAAAAATATACCAATATTTTTTCATTTATATCTAGGTGAAAGGCTACAGCATCGAGAAATACAGCAACCAACAATCGTAAGCAGTGTCGAGCCGCTATGCTTCCCTAAAATCCTTTTACTTTCCAAATTTTTAAAGTCTTTTCCAAATTCATCTTGTGGACTAGCTCTCCCCACCGAAAATAGACGGCTCCACGATGACGCTTGCTATTCCTTATTTATAGTCAACATTTTCTCACTATCATCTTTCATATTTATTCTTCTTTCCTTCTATCAATTTAATTTCTCTCTTTTATATTTTAAAATTATTAAAAAAATATATATAAAATAAAAAATCCCCCCCAAAAAAATTATTAAAATTTTAAAAAGTTGATGTTTGCATCTACAAAAAAATCTCTCTATCCTTTCTTAAACTTTCTACTTTAATTTTTAAATTCATTTTCCTTTTACTATTTTATTTGATATCTAAGAGGAGCTGTGTTTACCTTTAATGAAACTTTTTAACTTTATAATGTAATCTCTCACTTAATGTAAAACCTATTTCCTGCTTCTTACCCTGAACGTCACTCTCATGACGAGGGATACGACTCCAAGCTAAGGAGAACCGAAGAACATACTGCTACACAGCAAAGTAACTGAAGTAATTTTACAGAAGCATTCTCTCTTCATCCTTTAATTGTTTACACACCGCAGTAACAAGAGTTTAATAAGTAAGACATATTTTTATTTGTAAAACGACTTTTTCAATTCATTTTGCTATTCACCCTATAGTATTCAACCCTTCCTTAGGCTGGATACATGGCATTCTTTGCGACTGTGTTTTGCTACGTATAGATACGAGTTAAATGAGATATCCGGATTTGTCTGGATCTCAAAATATTTTAAAGTACTAGCATATAGCCCATCATATGACGGGATCAGTAAAATTTTTAATATTCCAGAACTGTTGAGTACCTAATGAGGCAGGTAATAAAATGGTTTGTTTTTTGGCTGAGAATTATCTGGTTCACTCTCAATAGTTTATTTATCGTCATACTCCTCTAGAGTCTCCCGATCCTGTAATGCAGTTTAGAATCACATGGAATTCATTTAGTCAAACCATGTGGTTATGTATAACAAACAAACAAACTTCTTAATTTCCAAATATATATAAATTAAAAGTTAGATATTTAGTAGTCCTCGACTTATATGAAAAGAATTTATTGTTAATACCGATGATAAAATTTTCATTACAACAAAAAATAATCGATGATTGAATTTAAAATTATCACTTATATACTTAAAACTATTATTTAAGTCAAATATAAAAGAAAATTATTTGCTTAATATGTAAGTTCAGCGATAAAACGTATGAAAATAATGCACGCGATATTTAAATAATTTAAAACAAGAAATGATTATATGAGATGGTTAAAGGAATGACGTCATAATGCTAGAAAAAAAATGTTATTTTTACCTATTTATTACGTGAATAAATTGATAAATTTAATCGCCTGCCCTTAGCCGGGGAATCCATTCCAGGTACAACCGCTTCAAAAATTTGCCGACAAACACCTTAGGCTATTATTATATAGGGGATTCGTCAGATTTTATAAAGGGTAATATTATACCATGTTGTAGGAAAGATTAATGAGAAGAATACATAAAGACGCAATCACACATAATACAAGGGAAGCAGTAAACCGTTGGTAAAATGTAGCTCCAGTAACATAGATAAAATAAGTTGTTTTCACTCATCTCCCTAGTGTAGGGAAATCTATACCAGGTCCATTAGACCCCGTCGTAAATTATGATTGGTCCATGGCTAAGGATAGTATGCAGCTTCACATGAGGGAGGTGCTACCAGGGCTGAAGACCAACTCAACCTAAATAAAGTGGCCTCGGAATTAAGTAGCAGGGACAGAGAAAAACATCTTCAGGCTTGGCCTGCCACTTTGAGAGGTACCGTTTGAGAACTTCGAGGGCAAAACTATTCTACGTGCCCCAGAAGCCACCAATGAACACGACGGATCTTTGGCCGGCCCGAGCCTCGATGGGGGTTACGAGATCGCTGCCTATACCAACTGAGCCATGGTGGATTACAAGAAGACATAAATGAGAGAAGACTTACCAATAACGACGATTTAATTTCAACTTATAAAAATAACTATCTATTATAAAGATATAAATAGCTTAAAGTTTATTAAATTGTTAAGAAATCCGCATTCCCATAGCTACCATTAACTCTACGTGCCTCAGTCTACTCAGTATTTCTACACACACACACATATAATATATATATATATTGCGCACACACACACACACATATATATATAAATAAGTATGTGTGTATTGT
>CM063508.1:171561024-171571024 GCA_032207245.1 Pardosa pseudoannulata | reverse complement strand
ATATACATAGCCGTTGAAAGTAAGCTTTAAGCTGTAGTTTCCAGTCTATCTATTGCACTTCAAACTACCCCTTCAAATAAAGAAATCATCCTATAAAGAGATGCAATTCGCTACTTATAGGGACGATTGTCTTTCCACTAGTTTGCTTTTGCGATGAGAGATGGCGCCACTATACAAAGTGACACTTTCCTCTTATTGTGTTAGGGGTGTGTTAAATTCCAGAATGTGATTTAATTTTAATTTCGACATACGTATGCAGATATTAATTGCATTTGAAGCATCAGAAATCGATAACTTGTTTACAAAGGATAAAAGTTAAAAAAAAGTTAAGAAAATCAATGATAAACTTTTTCCTTAATATTTCAATTTTTCTCAAATTTTGTTATTTTATCTGATGAGGTTCATGTATATATATATATATATATATATATATATATATATATTTATATATATATATATTTATACATATATATATTATATATATATATATATATATATATATATATATATACATACATATATATACATACGCGTATATACATACATATATAAATACAAACACACACACACACACACACACACACACACACACACATATATATATATATATATATATATATATATATATATATATATATATATATGAATGAAATGCCCCAGTGTTAAAGCGAATGGAATAATTAGTCCTTCTTAGTAAAAACACTTCTTTATTTAATTTGGTATTTCCGTTTCAAGCGTCGCTTGAGCCATTTTCATTTATTCGTGGCAAAAATAAACGTTGAATGTCTTAAAAACTCCATGTTCACACTCTAACTAATCTTCTCGCTTGATTAGTCATCAACTTCCTCTGAAATATCTCTGCGCCTGACTGCATTACTCCAAAAGGTTACAGCAGCATGGGTCTATTTAACTTATTTTATTATTATAAAAAAGTTCCCTTTTGAAATCGTTTATAACTCACTTACTAACTCAGAAAGGGGTAGTGAGAAATTACGTGAGTTATAAACTATTTTAAAAGGAAACTCTTTTATAATAATAAAATAAATGAAAAAGACATACGCTCGCTTAACCGTTTGGAGTAATGCGGTCAAGCTCAGAGATATATCACAGGAAGTTGATGACTAATCAAGCGATAAGAATCAGTTAGAGCGTGGCCATGGAGCTGTCAATATACTCCACACGTGTCTTCGCCACGAATAAATGCAAATGGCGCAAGCGATGCCTGAAACGGAAACTCCATGTTAAATAAAGATGTGTTTTTACTAAGGACTAATTATTCCAATCGCCTTAACACTGGATCACGTCATATATATATATATATATATATATATATATATATATATATATATATATACGTATATAATTGTATAAATAAATAAATAAATAAATATATATATATATACATATATATATATATATAAATATATATATATACATATATATATATATATATATATATATATATATATATATATATATATAACTGTGTATAAGTGGGAAACTATAAGTGTGTGTGTATACAGACATACACATACTTATATATACATATATTAATAATTCCCCTTATAATAATCCTTAGATATACTGTCATAATTAAATTTATTTTCTTCTACGGGTATATTACATTTAACACTAGAATGAATATGCATATATTTATTTGGAAAGTGGTGTTATTAAGGAGACACTGTATTATTAAGGAGTGAAGCGAATGAAATTTAATAGAATTTTTAAATTTGATTGTGAATAGAACAATATTCTTTTAAAGTTTTTGGTATATCGTTTTCTATCGAATAGTACAATTTATTGTATCCTACCATGATAATATATACAAAATTAGAAGGTTAGAGTGTATCTACATCTAAAAATATACTTAAAAATTATTGTTTAAAGGAATTTCTTTCATTTAACAAAATTTCGATAAAAATGTACTAAAAAATAAAACAGCTTTTGAGAGAAGAATTGCTTTAAAAGCTTCTCTATGAAAATCGTAATGCGCTGATATATAAAAATTATGTTATAGGAAAAGACCTAATTGTTATAATGGGTTACGGCAAAAAAAAATTAAAGTATGGGGTGCTCAACAGATAACAATTAAATATCACATTAGAATTTTAATATACATAGTCTAATATACAATTATATTTGTATTGAAAATATATTATTTTGACATTGATTCCAATTCTACCCCACGATTTTATTTTGAGTCGCATAACACATTATAACTTTTCTTTATTATATAAAATCTCATAGCGCAATTTCTTAATATTAGGATTACGATTTTTATATAGGAGATTTTCAAACAATTTCTCTTTGTGCTGTTTGAAAATTATTTTTAGTTTTTTAAGGCACTTTTTATCTCTTTTATTTGTTAAATAAAAGCGATATTTTTAAAAATACAGTTTTTTTGTTTTGTTTTCAACTTTCTTAGTCTCAAATTTTGTAATAAATTTTCATCTAAAATCATTTCAACTTATATTGAATGAGTTATCAAACATTTGAAATTTTGCAATTTTTTTTGTCTATTAAGTAAAATTATTTTCCAATTGTAATCCATTGGTACAGTGCCAGTTCCTTGGGTTTTAAATGGCAATGTGTTACGTTTCGAATCAATCGGATTGAAAGTTTATGTGCCATGTCTTCTTTTTTAGTCGAGCGTGCGTTACTCGTCAAAGTTATTTTATTGCAACCAAAGCAAAGCGTCAGCCTCTCTTCGTGCTTTTAGTACGCACAAAAAATGCGTAAAGGTAACGATCCTGTTTCAGTTAATGGGCTAAAATCAATAGTTGCGACATTTGAGAAAACATATCCTCTAAAGGTTCAGTGAGGCAGAGGACGAAAACCTGTACCACAGGATACAATCGAAGCAGTTGCAACGGCGATTGTCGACAGAGGACTAGACAATATTGATACCACCTCTAGGGCTCGTGGAGTAGCTCGGAATATGAATATGCCTTACAGTACGGTATCAAATATCTTGCGAAAGATTATCAACTTCTATCCGTACAAGATCAGCCTTGTACAGGAGTTACTGTATCCCGACCATGATAAGTGATTGACTTTTCCTCTCCCCTTTCTTACCAGAATGGAGGTGGATGATGCTTGGATGTAGAAAATCTTATGGGGAGACGAAGCCCACTTTTACCTGGATGGAACTGTGAATACCCAGAACTACCGAATTTTGGATGACATATCAAAACATGCAGTCACAGCAATTCCCTTCCATTCACCAAAGGTAACTGTTTGGTGTGGGTTGACATCGGAATTTATCGTAGGTCCATTTTTATATGACAACATTACCCCGACAGGACCGGAAACCTGTTCTGTTACCGGAGAGAAATATTGCCACAGTTTTATTATTCCGGCACTTCAGCAAAGACAATCTCTGGGGGAAATCATTCTCATGCAGGGTGGTTAGCCCTCGTGTGCAAAACAGTAGACCGCAGCGCTCCAAACCAAACCAAACAAAACCAAACTCATGCAGGATGGAGCCTATCCACAAGTTGCTGTACGGGTGCAACAGCTGCTACCACAGAAATTCATAACAGAAAGAGTCATTATCCGCTACTTTCCAACTGCATGGCCACCTTGGTCGCCTGATCTTACCCCATGCGACTTATGCTTATGGGGTTACCTTAAGTCCAAGGTATATATATATATATATATATATATATATATATATATATATATATATATATATATATATATATATGTATATATATATACATATATATATATACATATATATATATATATAATACATATATATATATATATATATATATATATATACATATATATATATACATATATATATATATATATATATATATATATATATATATATACATATATATATAATATATATATATATATATATATAAATATATATATATATATATAATATATATATATATATATATATATATATATATATATATATATATATATAATATATATATATATATATATATATACAGTCAGCCAAAAAACTTGATAAATCAGCAAATTAATTTAAAATCTTCAGATTTGTATAAAAATTAAAGAAATACCATGTAATCCTGCGTAATTTTTGAGAAAACTGTATAACGAATGTAAGTCAGAGAACAATCCTTTATCTGACATTTTATGGCTGTAAAATTACTTTACGATACATGCACGCACACACACACACACACACATATATACATATATACACATATATATATATATATATATATATATATATATATATATATATATATATATATATATATATATATATTTTTATATATATATATACATATATATATATATATATATGTATATATATATATATATATATATATATATATATATATATATATATATATAATATATTATAAATATATATATATATATATTTTATATATATATATATATATAAAAAATATATATATATATATATATATATATATATATATATATATATATATATATTGGTTTTTGATGAGATAAATGAATTCAAATTTCATGTGTTGGAGGAGTTTTGGAATTGCTCTTAACCTTTATAAAAAAATTCTTTGAGTACGTAAATAAAAACTTTCTATGTTTCTTTCGCTCGTTTCTTCTCTATATAGGTAAAAAACAAAAGAAAATTCCAAGCTTTATCAATAAACTATTTATTTACAACTTGAAAGAAATGTTATCCATTTTAAGCTATTTCCCCCTAGAAATATTTATTTTCCAAGGTTTATCGTAAAAACTCTAAAGGGCATAACTTTAAAATAGAAGAGAATATTTTCAGAATTTTTCTTTCTATTTTTGCAGTAGATACAAATCTGAACGAGTTATTTTTAACACATTGCGTAAGTCTCTCCCAGGGCCGTACGCATTTTAGAAGGATCTTCTAGCATGATCGGCAAGCAATAGAATACATACATGCACATTTTAATGCGTATTTGGTATTATATTTGCATAAAGTATTCTTAAATATTACTGTATATTTTATGCATCTATTTATTATAAAATATATTTTATATTTCAACTACTATTTATTTCACAGGCTTGAATAAAGTTTTAATATGTCATTTTCGGCAAAGCATATTATTACCTAGTGCAATGATGTTCGGTACGATTTGCAGCAGTATCTTGTTTCGTTACTTTTTTAACCCTCCGAGTGGAACACACAGAGGAAAAAAAAGTCTCCAAAAATACGCTAAGTTTACGCTAGTTTTATTGTGTCAGCGACCAACGTGTTCTATGATTTTTTACTTCACCTTTTGTCGACTAGATTGGAATACGGGAAACCCACCTTCGTTATTATCCCTTTACTTCCGGTTATAAATAGATATATAGATAGACATTATAGATTGTTAATTTTTAATACACATAAAGCTCGTCAAGTCTCGAAGATCATTCCATAAGAAATAATGGATTCTAAAAGTACGAATAAAAATATTTTTTAAGAGAATTATTTATATTTTTTTACGAAAGTCATCCAAGATATTTAAGTGATGCAATTTGATATACATCTGTTACCGCAAACGAAATACTTCGAAATAGAGATTTACAAAGCCATGACGAGCTATCAGAGTCTTTGTGCCTCTGGGGGTAGGGGTGCATCCCTCAATAAATGTCAGTCAAAGAGGGGTGCAGTCCTTAAACAATTGACCTGACCCTCCTACCTCAAAACTCCATGGGGGAAAGCACTGTCAGAAATGTACAATGCATTCAATTTCGGAACGTTTTTGGAGGTCGAAAATTGTACGTAACAACCGGCGGAATTGTAAGTGCGAACCGCTTAGAGGGTTAATTGTACGAACAGACTTTGCATTGCTTGATTGGGGACTTCTTCTCTAGTAAAGTATAAAAAATATTTGCCTCTTGTTGCTTAAGCCTCGATTCAGCCGAAAATACACGAAAACGTTCAGCCTATTAAAAACGAGAATCCTGTACCCCGGCCACAACGTTCGGCATGCTAAAAACGAGAGATATTGGAACTCACACTCTGTATAAAGTAACACAGCTTCAACAAACCTTCTCTATAAATTTGTTTATAGAATAAGCATCAAATTATCAGGAGCATTATTAAACAGTTATTTAATTTTGTGATTACCGGTATATAAAGATATATTTCTATGTCGTTGTAAAGAAACATATTTCTTTACAATATAGGGATTATTTATGTTAGATTTGAACACAGACCAATTTTTACATGTCTGTTGAGTGGTCTGTAGATTGTTTATTAAAGAGTTGGTCATAGTTAAAACATTAATTGTTAAAAACAACAACAAAAATTTTTGTAAAAACAATGTTCAAATTTATAATTATTTTGCTTAAATTGTATTTTTATTTTAATATTTTAAACAGCGGTTTTCAACTTCGGTAAAGTGCCTCGAAGAAGAGGCGGGGAATATTGTCAAAACTATTCATAAAAAATTTATTTATACTATAATATAGACAGGCAGTTAAAACTTTATATCGACCCATTAAAAAATTATTTAATGAATGCTTGTACATTTTTCATACATTTTAAACTTATAACTTAATTCCAGAAAAAAATATCTAGAATGGGCGATTTTAAAATTGGATCCCTTGTCAAATGCTCTGTATAAGGAATGAAGTTTAATTTGTAAAATTAAGATAAAAACTAAATTACATGTTTGTGTATGTTATAGAATAGGGTTTCAGAAAGTGTGTTCCTCAGAACCTTAGGGTTCCACAATGGTCCCCCAGGGTTTCCTCGAGAAATTTTTAGCCCTTTAAAGGTTACCAAAATAATAATTCATAGGAATTTAATGTAATTTGTTTATGAATATTATCTATGAATCTTTTAAATGTAAAATATATAAGGTTTCTTTACATTCCTTAGAAGGGTTTGCCTTAAAGGATACCTAAGGAAGTTTTGAGGAGTGGTTTAACTGAAAAACCCCTCCCCTTGTAGAGCTTGAACATTATGCCTTTTTAAAAGTTTAACTATATTGGAAGAAAAATAAATGATAATCCTTAAACTGGTATAATAAATAAATAACTTAACAGTTTATAAGTGTTGTTTGTATAGATACTTTTATTTGGGGTCATAAGTAAGATAAAGTGAATTACTGACTTCTCAAGTACAGAAAGTTTAAATACATATATTTCAAAAGAAAAAAAGATAAACGTAGAACTATCATCTTTTATAAATTTAAAATATCAAAAACATAATATGTATATATAAATATATACATAAATCTATATATATATATATATAATATATATATATATATATATATATATACATATACATATATATATATATACATACATATATATATATACATATATATATACATATATATATATACATATATATATATATATATATATATATATATATATACATATATATACATACATATATATATATATATATACATATATATACATATATATATATATATACATATATATATATATATATATATATATATATATATATATATATATACACATATATATACATATATATATATATATATATACATATATATATACATATATATATATACATATATATATATACATATATATATACATATATATATACATATACATATAAATACATATATATATACATATATATATACATATATATATATATACATATATATATATATGTATATATATGTATATATAATATATATATATATATATATATATATATATATATATATATATATATATATATATATATATATATATATATATATATATATATAATCAAAAACTCATCCATGTCACCAAAAGTTTTTTTTTAATTGCAGAAGATCTTGATTCTACATTATTGGTTCCCATACATCACAGATGTATGAGATTGGAGCCGTGAGTAATTATAAAAAGATAAAGTAAAGTATTTCAAAAAATAATGTTTAAAAAAAAACAGATGTTTAATAGTAGGTTTGGCTACGAAACCACTGTTCGCTAAAGGGTTAAGCTACACTGAAATTAAAAGAAAACATAAGTTCGTTCTCTAATGTTCCCTAATATCTTACATAAAATTAATAATTTTAGCTGCTACACCAGAAGTGCAGCTATAATGAACAGAAATGTAACGTGATAATAAATAATGCAAACCAGACGTGAGAGTACAACATATAAAGGGGTGAAACATTTAGCAATATATCATTGTACTTGTATCACTTCATTAAAATAATTCTTGCTCCCACGTCATCTTTTACAAGCATAATCCACGTTTTTATACTGCTTCATACTGTTTAATTTTTATATTTACGTCTAATCAGTGACAAATAATATAGTCTAAGTTTTTCCCTATGCAATATTTAAAGAAGGGTACCATTGAATGTATGTGGTGAAGAAAGAGTTTCGTGGGATAAAAAGTTTGAGAATCATTGCTATAAAAATCCTTGTTACATTCAATTACACCGTTTTATTATATGTAATTGTGTTTTAGTATATAATTATAACAAAGTTAGCATTGTTTAAAATGTGTCTATATCATTATATTTATTAAAAATAAAAGATAGGAGAACATGAAAAAATTTATTGAGGTGTAGTAGTAAAAAGGTTAGGAACCGCTGATTACAAAAAAAAGTTTTCTGTCCTCGACTTAACCTTTTACAAATTTAATTTAGAGTCATTTTGTTGTACTGTTATAGAAGTTATTGTCAGTACTTAGTGATACTTTAAAATACTACAACTTCGAGCGAGTATCTCCGTATCTATAATACCACCATTTTTATTAATAGTACGTAAATAATACCTTCTTATTCTACTTACTTTCGTACACAGTTAAAGAATATTAATATATGTTTTTCGAAAGTAGAAGAAAAGACGAAAAAGTATTTACCTACATAACTAATATTTTATTGCGCTTAGATATTCCTCTGATTCTATTATTAATTTATTATTCTACTTGCATTTGTACATAGTTAAAGAGTATCAATACCTGTTAGTAGAAAGATGAGGAACTGATAAAGAAATATTTACTTACATAATTAATATTTTATTACCCTTAGATACTCCTCTGATTCTATTATTAATTCATTATTCTACTTCATTTGTACATAGGTAAAGAGTATCAATACCTGTTATTGGAAAGAAGAGGAACTGATAAAGAAATATTTACCTACATAACTAATATTTTATTGCGTTTAGATATTCCTTTGATTCTATTATTAATTCATTATTCTACTTCATTTGTACATAGGTAAAGAGTATCAATACCTGTTATTGGAAATAAGAGGAACTGATAAAGAAATATTTACCTACATAACTAATATTTTATTGCGCTTAGATATTTCTCTGATTCTATTATTAATTCATTATTCTACTTGCATTTGTACATAGTTAAAGAGTATCAATACCTGTTATTGGAAAGAAGCGGAACTGATAAAGAAGTATTTAGCGACATAACTAATATTTTTACTGTATTTGTATATTGCTCTTATTTTATTAATTATTAAATTGTGCTATTAAATTTTATTACGATTTTTTTGGGCTTTAATTCAAATTTCTCTTCGTTTTTAACATTTCCCCCCCAAAATGTTTTCCTTCTTAATAGGTATATAGGACATTCTATTTATTCTTTCCAAATGAATATATTTTTGATATTTCCCGAAAAAATTAGTAAACATTTGTAACTTTTCAGACGACTGAGTAGATAAAAAGATAAACGCTTTGTAATCTATCTTTACTCGGCGTAAAAGAGTCAGCCATCTTTAGCGTTAAAGCCGTGTAAAATGCCAATAGTCAGGACAGTACATATTTCATTATAATTTATGTGTTTTTCATACTCTTAGAATTGACTCTTAATACTCATTTTTCTGTACGTTTTTAAGTGGAATCATTCCAACTGAGTATATATGAAAGTGTCTTTGAAAAACACTTCTTAAGTTGCTTTTTACTCCAAAAAACTTCCCTGCATTATCTCAACAATCTTTTAGAAAGCTATTACGTTACTTTACAGCACACACCTCCTAAACTACATTAAAAAAAAACAAATTTTATCACCTGAAAAACTGCCTAAAATCTCCATTTAAAGAAG
>CM063508.1:171536024-171538524 GCA_032207245.1 Pardosa pseudoannulata | reverse complement strand
TAAGGTTTTGTGGCATAAAAGAACATTTCTTTGTGTGCAATTTCTGTGATATTGAGTAGTTTTAAATGATTTAAAAGGACTGATTCTGCGTCACGTACGCCAAAGTACTACTTTTGTGATGCATTGATTCAATGATGCAATCTGAATTATATCAAACCGAAATGTTTGGAAAACCAAAGGGCTTTGCAGACCTTTACATTTGAATTGTGTGAGACAAAAATGTGAGTTTGTGATAGGGTGGTAATCATTGAGGTAAGAATATCAAACTACAGGAATTTTATTGATGACTAATATATATACCCTGTCTACCTATAAGTATTTGGACACCTATGCAAATGACGATATCTGCGGTCCTGAGGTTTTGATGGACTGGCCTGCCCAGAGCCCAGATCTGAACTGTATCGAGAACCTCTGAGACGTGTCAGATCGCCGAATTAAGCTGTGCACTACCCGTCCAAAATTGATGAAAAAACTTTTATGTCTACTCCAAGCCGAGAGGAAGGCAATAACACTAGCTGTAATAGAAAGACTTCTGGAAAGTATGCCCCGGAGGGTTCACGCTGTAATTGCCTCTCGTGGAGGCTCTACCAACTATTGATTTTGAATAAAGTTAGTTTTTCTATTCTATTACAAATGTCCAAATACTAATTGGTAGACAGTGTATATATATGCTCATATAACTAGAGAAATTATCTTTCATTGTTAGACAGGAAATTATCCCTTATTTTTAAAATTCTTAATGGAGAAATATAATACCTAAGTAATTTACAATCTAGCATCCCTAAAAGAAAGCTAAATCCAACGTTGTATAACTTTAAATTTATTGAGGATAAGAATGAATATGTCAACTGTCTGTCTTTACATGGGAAGAATTTTGCATCGAATGTCCAAAAATATACATTGATTTTCCAGTTATTTCACTCAAGAGGAACTGATCACTTGAATATTTTCCAAAGAGACTGAAGATTATTTAGCATTTTTTGGAAGTCACGAATGAACCTTGATCATTTAACTTATTGGAAAAGCATCGCATCAGCAAACATTGCTAAAATAATTGGTATATAACAACTAGTCCAGCAATCCTAAAGTCTTTATAACACGTAAACATATATTTATTTTCACATTATATTTCTATACCTTATGCTAGAAGATTAAAAACGATGATAAATTTTCTCAGGTGAACGAAAATTTCAATATTAAAAATAAACGCAGAAAAAAGGAATAGTAATTTAGTCATTTATATCCATGAATTTTGCGAAATATTTTCTTAAAAAACAGGGAGAGATTTTGTCTTTGATACGACGCAACGTTAGACACACTTCAATGAAATTTTACATTATGTATGTTCTTTTGTTTCTGAATAGCTGACCCAAATCAAGCCATAGCTTCTTTTAAAATTCAATCTCTGGGAGAAATCAAGAAATAATATTACGGGAATTGAAATAGTAGTTTAGTCATATTCGGATTACATAAACGCGAGTTTTAAATTGGAACAATACTCCGGCTGTATTGGCAATCCCAGTGCGTACTAGCTATCTATAGATGTGTTTCTTTAATATGTAATAACATAATATACTTAAATATAGAATTTCAGATTATGACTCGCCATAAAGAGTTATGTTTGTTCAGATGTGTCGTAAAAACAAATTGCTTGAACACAGATAAACAAAAAGCCATTTTCAAAAGAAGTATTCTATGATTCTGTAAATGGCTTTGATATTTTTATGCCCGTTTAAATTTCATTTATGGGGTGGTAAAAATAAATTTAGTTCATCCATGGCGTTTGTTTTATTTTCACTTACTAATTCACGGAATACATGAATTATAATGAATAATTTCTAATACAAATCATTAATTTTCTCTATGTTATATATATATATATATATACATATACATATATATACATATATATATATATATATATATGTATGTATACATATATACATACATATATATATGTATATATATGTATGTCAGGATTTAAAATATAGAGTAATTTAAGAGATTTAATTAGGGATTCTTTTAATGGGAGTAACGCGCCTCGCGTTATTAGTCACATAAATACGGCTCCCGCGCAGTGATATGTGCAGAGAGAGAGCAGTATGCACTGTTCACGGTCAGAATTTGTAGCTCTTCGAAGCAGTGAAAACTGCCTTTGTTAGCAGTTGGGCGCCAAATGAGACGCCATTGTTGAGTAGCGTGTGAAGTGGATTAAAAAAGAACAGAAAAAGAATTACTTGAGAGTGGATTGATTTATATTCTTACTAGTGTCGTTTACTGGGACCACGACATGTACATAAATATGTATATATATATACACATATACATATTATATATATATATATATATATATTATATACATATATATTATATTATGTGTGTATGTATATAGTATACATGGGATATGTACCTTAACAATTTGTTTCTAATTTATATATTTGTAAACAAAGTAAAATTTTTAGCAATATTTTTTTATTGCTGAACAGGCTAAATTTAACAT
>CM063508.1:171523524-171531024 GCA_032207245.1 Pardosa pseudoannulata | reverse complement strand
TTATATTTATATATTTATATTTATATATATTTATATTTTATATTTATATTTATATATTTATATTTATATATATTTATATTTTATATTTATATTTATATATTTATATTTATATATATTTATATTTATATAGTATTTATATATTATATTTATATAGTTATATTTATATTTATATATATGTATTTATATATTATGTTTATACATTTATAATTATACATATGTATATCTATCTATCTATCTATATATATATATATTTGAATTAGTGTACAATTATTTTTTTCTAAATGCCTTTGTGTTTGTTTACACTTTACAAATTTCTTTCAAAGAATACTGTCTCATTAGTTCTATGTTTTCATGACAATTTATGGAGGAAAAAAATACGTTCTATTCCTAACATTTGCGCAAAAACTTTAACATCTTTAAGTCATAAATTCGCTCTATGTTTTTTAAGACTGATAAAATCGTTTCGAGATACTTCCCTCGTTTTCTCGAGATAAACTAATCAAATATCTCTCTCCCGGAGAAAAGTGATGGAAATGAAAATAGAGATGTTTTACGCACTTTGGAGAAATGGGAGTGCGTTGGAAAGAGTTGAAAATTCACTTATCACCCAGGCTTGAAATCGCGAAGTGAGTTTATATACTTGTTCCCGTATACCTTGATTTATTTATTGGGAGAGAAGCACGAGGAAAATTGCACATATCGAAAATCTGATATTTAGGTAATATTTTATAAGGAACAGGAATTTAAAAAACGGAAGTTAATTTTACTCAAATCTTTTTACTTCGACAGCCCAAAAAAGTGTTATATATTTTCTTTACCACTTAAGTAAAAAAGGCTCTAATAATAAAAGTATATTTTTAATTATTACAAATGGGATATAATACACAGCAATTTATCTCACTTATTTAAATTCTCGAAAATTGAAAATATTGTAATGATATAAATATTTGGGATTGGATTGTGTACTCAAACTCGAAAATTGAAATAGTGATACAAGTATAATAGTTTCGTAACAATAAGAAGAATCTTGTTTTTCTATAAGAATATTGAAATCATTGTCCTTTGCGAGGTAAAAAAAATCAAAGTTTTTCATTACAATTTGTTAACTAAATAAAATACATATCATAAGACACATCTGAATTCTCTAGACAATAAAGATAAATTTGAAGAGTGAAGAATCTTTTTGTTTAGTCTATAATACTATGGTTTTTAACTGACACCGTAAACAATCATAGAGACTTTTTTAATCCAAACAAATTTCTCTTTCCAGTTGTCCAGAACGGAGAGTGACTGAACGAAGTGTAGTAGAAAGAATTAGTGAGAAGTAATTCGAGAGAGTGTGGGATGAAAAAAAAATTTTAAATGACATATATGGGAAACAATGATTTCAAGAAAAGATATATAAGGACAATATAACATTAATTATAAGGGTTAAAATACTGTCTTTAGTCCGCTTTTTCTTAGAGATTTGTTATAGTTTAATACTAGTTGCAATATTTCTACTATAATGGTAATCAGACCCAGAAATGAAAACAGATGTTTTCATATCTGTGATTAACATAGTAAAATAAAAAAGTAAAGTAAAATTGTTTCAATTGGTAGCAAATTGTTCAATTGGTATGAAATTTAGTAGAAGTTAGGATGTCAATGTAATAGATTACTTGTTAATTTCCAATTATTTATTTCTTTCAAATCACGAAAAAAAATTATATAGCTACTGTCGTTTCTTACACTAAAATGATTTTCAAACGATATTATTTGGTGGTTTTTACATAACATCTGAAAATCGATAATCGTGTACATAGATTCTTACAAATGGAATGATGATCCTTTACCTTTTTCTGTTCTGAAAGTTGGATACTCAATTTCGATTAAAATAAATTTTTAATTGTTAGTTAATTTTGAGTCAAAACATCGTTACATATGTGCATGTATTCTTGTACAGCTATAAAATTATAAATATTTTTGTGTAAAACATTTCATAGACACCTTTTGTAAAGTTTTTTTTGACAATTTATCGTAATATATATGTATATATATATATATATATATATATATATATATATATAAATATATATTACATATATATATATATATATATATATATATATATATATATATATATATATATATATATATATATATATATGTATATATTATATATATATATGTATATATATATATATATATATATATATATATATATATATATATATATATATATATATATATATATATATATATGTATGTATATATGTATATATATACACACATAACATATATACATACATACTTGACATGGTCCAGAGTTAAGGCGAATGGAAAACAGTCTTTCTTGATAATAATAAGTTTATTAAATCATCGTTTCATTTAAAAGCAAAACTTGCACCATTTTCATTTGCTCGTGGTGGAACTAAGGGTGGAAAGGTGTTGACAGCTCCATGTCCAATCTCTAACTCACTAATATTGGTTCCCTTAATCATCAAATTTCTCAAATATCTTTCCGCTTGACTAGAGTACTCCAAAAGGTTACGCAAGCGTGGGTGTTTTTCATTTATTTTAATATTATAAAATAGTTCCCTTTTTAAAATCGTTTATAACTCATGTATTTTCCAACTACCCCTTTTTTAGACCTGATATATATATATATATATATATATATATATATATATATATATATATATATATATATATATATACATGTCGTGATCCAGAGTTAGGGCGAATGGAAAACAGTCTTCTGGGTAATAGTAAGTTTATTAAACCACCGTTAAAATAAAACTTGTGCCATTTTCACTTTTCCGTCGAAAACACGCGTAGAGAATTGTTGACAGCTCCATGTCCACGTGCTCACTGAAAACTTATCTGTTTGCAAGCTCATCAAATTCTTCCAAAATGCTTCCGCCTGACCGGAATATACTAAAAGCTTACGCGAGAGGGGGTCTTTTTCATTTATTTTATTATTATAAAAAAGTTCCCTTTTTAAAATTGCTTTTTACCCACATAATTTCCAACTACCCCTTTTTTAGACCTGACACACACACACACACACACACACACACACACATATATATATATATATATATATATATATATATATATATATATATACATACATACCAATATGTAAACAGAGTAAAATAAGTAATTTATTAAACCATTATGTGTTTTCATGTTGAATCTGAATTAATTTTATTGTCTGTAATTGAAACAAAAGCAATTGCTTCTCGCTACAGTTTCAGATTTATAAATTTCTTTCAAAAATAATTTTAATATTAATTCATTTTTTCATTCCAATTTAGTTCCAGAGTAAGAAAAACTAGTTTCGCCACTTGCACACGGAAAAAAAACAGATTAATTTATTTTTGTCGTAATTTCACTTCATACTTTTAAGGCTGCTGAAATCGCTGAGGAACATTTTCCCTCCCTTTTCTCGGCAAAAATTCATCAAATTTCTCTCTCCCGGAGAAAAGTGATGGAAAAGAAAATAGAGAAGTTATTACGCTCTCGGGAGGAGTTGGGGTGGAGGGTTGGAAGGATAAAAATTCGCTTATCGCTGGGGTTTAAATTGCGGAGTGTGTTTATTCATTTGCTTCGGTATACCTCGATTTATTCTTTGCGAGGAAGGGAAAATGCAGAGATTGGAAATGCTGATATATGTATAATAATTTTTCATGGATGTGTTTAAAATAAGCTAGGATAAATGTATTAGAACTTTTTTCCTTATCATAAATAAAAGGATATTAAAATATTTACTTTGATTCTTAAGTAAATCGTATTTTAATCAGAAAGGGATGTATATTTGAAAATTCAATAATTTCGGCAAATTGTATACTAGTTTATTTTAGTGGATTCAATTTTATATTCTTTAAACACGATTTATTTATGCATTAGGAGTCGTTCATCGATTATAATGTTGATACATATGTAACATTTTTTAAGGATTAAATTAAACGAGAATAATTGTGTAAGTAAAACAGTTATTGAAATATTTATTTTGAAGTACCGTAAATTGCGATATTTTTATAAAATGTAGTTTTTGTATTAAATATTAAAATTGAGAAGTAATGCGATATGATTAGTTTGGCGCAGCTAATTTTACATTCTCAATTACAAAAATCCCCTGTATAATAATAGCCTAATTTATCTGTCCTCGAATTTATAAAGCGGTTGGACCTGGATTGGATAGAGGCATCCATAGTTAGCAAAATTCAAAGTGAGTAATGTTTATCTTCTCCTAAACTATCAATCCGATTCTAAAATAAATTGGTATAAATATGCTTCATATCACAGCGAAAAATACTGCCGTCTTTAAAACGTTCGAAATCCACTCCTTCCCCTCTTTTCGAGCTTTTAATTCCATTATTTTAACTCCTATTTTCCCAGGTTAAGAGCAGGCGATTAAATTTATCAATTTATCACACAGCAAATAGGTAAAAATAACATTTTTCTAGCATTATGACGTCATTCCTTTAACCATCTCATTTAATCATTTCTTATTTTAAATTATTTAAATTATGCCTTATTTTCATACATTTTATCACTGAACTTAGATATGACGTAAATAATTTTCTTTTATATTTGGGTTAAATAATAGATTAGGTACATATGTAATAATTTTAAATTGAATCATCGATTACTTTTTGTTGCAAGATAATTCTCAGCCAAAAAACAAATAATTTTTTTTAACTGCCTAATAAGGTACTTAACAATTTTGGAAAGTTAAAAATTTTACTGATCCCGTCATATGACGGGCTGTATTCTAGTATTGCAATAATACGAATATTCGAGATTGGAATTCAGAAAATATAAGTAAAAATATTAACATGTGATGTTAGATTAGTGTACTTGGATACACATTTATTAACCTACTGCTTTTATTTAAATTCTTTTTAAAAGGATATCGGTAAAATAGCGTTCAGTTAAACGAGTCAAGTTTTTTTCTTTGTATTTAAAAAAATATTAATTAGATTTTTTAGATCTAATTTTAGATTTGAGTGGATTTAGCATATTTCGAGAGTATGAGTCGTCATTGTAACAGCTTTTTGATGACTCATTATAAAAGAAAATGATCTATTATTTATTAGAATGAACTTTCTGAGAGTTCTTTAATGACGCTCTAGCTTTGAAAAATTTTCTTTTTATTATTTCAATTATTATAAAAATTAATATAAATGAATACTAAAAAAATTAATATTTGTTTTCACAAGTAAAATAGGTAATTCGAAAATTCTAAAATTTATATTAGCTTATTAGCTAATTGAATATTAGCTCATTTTATTGAATTCAGTTTTAAACTCATGATTAGAGAAAATATTGCAATGATCTAAATATTTGATATTGGAGTACGTGTGTGTGTTCACACTCCCACATATTCCAATATTCAATATCCCAGCATAAAACAGTATAAGAGGGAAGGAAATTAATGAAATTGAATAGAAAAATAATCTGTCCAAACTCGTATAATAAATTTGGAAATTTCCATTTGGAATATCATGAATTGTTTATGACAGATCGTTAAAGCAATTCAAGCATATAAGCTGTTGAGTCGAATAACATGTTTTATATATACTAACACGATTATTACATAGAAATGGCAATAATATGAATCAAATGAAATTTCTTCTAAAAAATAACAGAAAAATTATAATGGTAAATATTGATTTTAACAGAAAATAACGTCTCAAAGGAATAAAATCGGTTTGAGTTTGGAGAGCTACGATCTACTCTTTTGCTACTCCAAGATTAATGACTGTGACTTACTGCTTGAAGTCGATTCCGAACGTTTACGAACAACCATGTTAGTAGCGGTATTCGAACCTGTGAAATTTAGTACACAAGAGCAGCATCTCACCCCTTTGGATGATAATTCGGTCATAACTATCGGAGTAAACAATAATACAAACATTTTTAAATGAAGGTACTTAGTTCCTCAGTTGAAAAATATATGTAATATGTTAACTTATCCTAAAAGATGATTTATTTCTCCGAATTTTTATTCTAGCTTCTTGATGTAATGATTTATGAGAACAAATATGTAGCATATTCTTTTAATTATGCAACTATTATTTCAATGACTTTCACGAGATTCAACTTGATTTTTAGAAATCTTTTCGACATATTTCTTGCAAGTTGCTGTTTTCACTGTCAGAACACTAAGCTATTTTCTACTTAGAAGGCGTGACTTTACATTACACTGACATAGTTCCTGGTATTTCACAGGCTTTATTGTGATGTATAGACATGTTGAAGTGTCAAACATAATAAAGTTTAGTTTTAAAACCCTCTGAATTACGAATGGGCTTCTCTTAAGTTTTAAGGAGTGATGTGTCACAGGCTTTATTGTGATGTATAGACATGTTGAAGTGTCAAACATAATAAAGTTTAGTTTTAAAACCCTCTGAATTACGAATGGGCTTCTCTTAAGTTTTAAGGAGTGAAAATTTACTAGTCTAAACCCAACAATTTAAATAAGTTTGAACTTTTAAAAAATTTACATATTTAAATAAGTTTTATATATATATATATATATTATATATATATATATATATATATATAGCATATCTCCTTTTTGTTTATATATACATATACATATATATGTCCATATATAATGTATATATATATTATATATATATGAGGGCATATATATGTTGCCCCATATATATTTATATATAAATATATATATATATATACATATATATATATTTATAGTATTGATATAGATATTTATATATATATATTTATATATATATATATATTATATATACATATATATATATATATATTATATATTATATATTATACATATATACATATATATGTATATGTATATTATATATATATATATATATATATATATATATATATATATATATATATATATAATATATATATATATACATATATATATATATATATATATATATATATATATATATATAATATATATATATACATATACATATATATATGTATATATATATATATATATATATATATATATATATATATATATATATATATATATATATATATATATATATATATATATATATATATATATATATATATATATATATAGTACAGAGAGAGAGAGAGATTGAGAAAGATGCAGACAGAAATGTGTGATCAAAAATATAATGGCAGAGAATGCCGTTTACAGTATGACAAGTAATGATTGTAGTTGAATAAGGATTAAAATTTAGGAGCCACTAACAGTATTACAACGTTACTAGTAATTATACTTTAAAGAGCGTGAATAATATTCTTTAATATGAATATATTTTCTGATATGGAAATAACAGTTCTGTTGAATTAAGCAAAATGAAATAAGGTAAGGAAATACCGTTTTAAAAAAATATAATAAAAATAATCAATTAGTCTTATAGTGTTAAAATGATGGAAAATACTTTTCTCAGACTATTAAATAACTAGATTATTTACAATTATCTGTACGATGTTTTTACTGTTTGATTTACTCCTAGTTTTAAGCTATTGTAC
>CM063508.1:171506024-171511024 GCA_032207245.1 Pardosa pseudoannulata | reverse complement strand
TTATTTCCATATGCCAGGAGGAACCCAAAATTTGATAGAAAACTACAGTTTTCTTATAATATACGCATACAAGACTTTGTTTACGCAAATCAAAAAATACTTGAGTTACCGTGGTTCATATAGCCACAAACACAGACATATTTTCGAAAATGGTATTTTCCCATTTTTGAAGATCCATAGCTTCCACATTTTAAGGTCAAAATTTTAGGCTATTACAATAATTTCTCTATACTACAATTATGAGAAAATAAAAAAAAACACTACATGATATTAATATTAATGTAATCATATTAATGATAATGTATTGCAAAACGGAATGCATTTTTGTCCTTTTGTAACCTAACATTGCATATCTGAAATATACTCTAAAATTGATATCATTTACTCAGCGCGCTTTGAAATTTGATTAATTGATTATTGCTATAATGCAAAACCGATATTAATAGAATAAACTCGTGAAATTCGTACCGAAAATAGATATTAAATTTAATTTCGTATCAAAGTTTCATTTATCATAGGATCAGATGCATATTATTAATACTGAAAAAAAATATGAAGATGCAAGAAATCTCATAGTTTAAAATTCTTTGTGCAAACAAACTTTTTGGACAAAATATGTGAAGATTGTTATGAGAAATTGTATTCTTATAACTATCTTAATTACAAATTAAGGAATTACAGGACATAATTACAGGAAATTACAGGAATTACAAATTTTAAACAAAATTTCTCTATACTACAAATATGAGAAAATTAAAAAAAAACCACTACGTGATATCAATATTAATCAAATCGTATTGCAAAACGAAATGTATTTTTGTCCTTTTGTAACCTAACATTGCATATCTGAAATATACTCGAAAATTGATATCACTTACTCAGTGAGCTTTGAAATTTCATTAATTGATTATTGCTATAATGCAAAACCGATATTAATAGAATAAACTAGTAGAATTCTACGGAAAATCAATATTAAATTTAATTTCCGTATCAAAGTTTCATTTATCATATGATCAGATGCATATAATTAATACTAAAAAAATCTGTAGATGCAAGAAGTATAACTCTCATAGTTTAAAATTCTTTGTGCAAACATATTTTTTGGACAAAATTTTCCCTCAAGTTGTAGATTTTGGATAAGTACATACCTTAAATATTTTTATTTACAAATATTTAAATTTCTTTTCAAATATATTTGACACAAATTTTACAAGAAAACATAATTTTCAATGCTATATGAGATACTTTATTTTAGGTGGCATTCAAGATGATTCGCTGAAATATGCTTCATTCCTGGTGATTTCATTTAGGAAAAAAAAAAGATAAACTTCCATATTGAACTTAATCACTGAGATGACGTAAGAACGATCATTTCTTCTATGGTTTCATTTTCACAACACACGTTTTTTAGGTTAACGATCGTGGATGATAACGTAGCGTTTTTTTCACATGATTGCTCTCGATACTTCGTCCTTCTCTTTCCATGTTTACATTACGATTTACCTTCATTTATTACTAGTTCTTAACTGCCCTGAAGCAAAATCCTATATATTTTGATCTTCTCATAAAAATTGAACCCATAATATGATGAAACACTAAAAATTTCGTTGCTTTTCATAATTCGACACAAATTTGATATTTGTTAAAAAGTGTATCTTTAAGAGTACGAACTGCTCTAGTTGGATGTCACGTGTGGTAAGTGAGAATTGTAATTGAAAAGACTTGGAATATGGTCTACTTTTTATTTTTTGTTAGTTCCTACTCCTTTGTAAATGAATATTTACATTTAAATTTTTTTCTTTATTTAAGTCACAGGACTACACTCAATAAATGAAACCCCGAAACATTTAATGTTGCAGAAATATGCAAGTATCTCTAAATAGGTTTGGAAATAATTTATAGAAAGATGCTATTTTGCTGTATGATAAAGTAAGTTTATTTTTTACGTACATGGAATTTTGTAATACGAACAGATTTACATAAGCAAGAATTCATATTTTCTCATTCATCTTTCCACAATCTTTACCAAAATAATACCGAGAACATATATGCTGTTTTTACTCAAGTAAAAAATATTTCAAATTATAGTTTGAAAGATTTCATGTTAACACATTTTTTAAAAATGTATCATCTATGAATTTTTTTCATAAAAAATACATCAAACGATGAACTCTGATTACTCTTAATTGTAAAATTTAGAAAAGAAAATTCAATTTTACCATTGGTGCAAGAATGATTACCACATAATTTCACAGAAATTTATTCTTCTATTCTATCTGTAACAAAGAGTTACAGTTCAACAACACACGCTCGAAGCTGACCTAGAGGCGAAAGTGAAGTGAGTGACCCTCCTTCGAAACCATTGGTCAAGAGTGGTTGCTAACCACGGTTGTAGCCATCTTCGGCCAAGGCAACGCTGTCCAAAGAACTTTTACGGGAGATCTGAGGACCCCCTCAGAGAGAGAGCATGGAAGAAGTGTGGAGCTTAATTTCTTCTGCACATTATATTGAGATGAGTTGGTGGAATTTTTCCACATCTGCACCTCATCCGGGAGTGCAGGTGGGCTCATTAAAATAGCCCTTTTTTATGTAAGCTGACATTTTTTTAGACCCTGACCCCATAAATCATGGTTACATATCAGTGAGACCTTGACCGTTACGCTTGTACCATTTCGTGATCTATAACTCTTCTGAAGGTGTCTCTAAAACACGAAGTCAACAGCTGCACCTAAATACTTCTTGGAAATTTCTTCCACAGCTGTGGATGCACGTGCTAACCATCGTGGGAAGTACCTCGGTACAATATAATAAAATAATTTAGTATAGATTAACAACTCATCACTGAAAATAACATTTTTGGATTGATAAATGTGTTTGTGTATTAATATAAACACAATAAATCTAGCACATTTTGGGTAAAAGAAAAAAGATTTTTATTTCATAATATTATGTATTAGCACAGTCAAACATCTGGTATTGTTTGTGTGACAGTGTTCATGTGTTTTGTTAACGCAAGAAAAAAATCACGATTAAAGCAAATTGTTCCTATTCTTTGCTTTGAGTATACAAACGATTCGATGGAAGGCATCTCCCGATATTTATGAATTATAAAAAAATTTTCAGCTTTTAAAAAATATTATTGAATTTACAGAAAACTAATTAGAAATAATTGAAATATAATTAAAATTAAATACCACTTCTAAAAGGAAAATTTAAAGTATGTAACTGGGCGAGAGATTCTAATTTTCAGATAGTTCCTAAATGAAAAATATCACTTGTAACGTATATTGAAAACTAGGTGTAGGAGAATTAATGCAATAAACAATGGTTTCGTAGTCTAGATACACTTTAAAAGATATATACATAGTACAATAATTGATATAATACGTAAGTTTACGTCAAATAATTCAGAATAAACTTAAAACACATGTAAACTTTTCAAAAGTCATCGTTTTAAACTTTAAAACAACAGCTTTTTATTGGTTTATTATAAAATTTTACAGTGTATTAAATTTATATACGCTGAAGATAATATTTGCTCTTTATTACGAATAAAATATAAAAATGTATAATATGACAGATTTTTATAATATTTATTATATAAATATAATATAATTATACGGTTAACATATGATTAAAAATTCTAATAGAATATTTAAACGTGTTATAACAACATTCTAATATCCTTACTAATAAATAATTAATAAAATACAATCTTTACTATGAAGTTAAAAATCAAAATTATAAGGCTATATCCTAAAATAAAATTTAGGAATAAATTTATTAGACAGACTACAAAAGTGCGGATTGAAACTAAAGTAAGAAGTACCTAAAATTTTAGAAGAGCTCTTCCTTTTATAAGTCAAAAGAAATGTGCTCATTGACATAATTCTACTCGAATATTTAACTATGTAGATATTATTTTGATTATATAGATGTACAAGAATATTTCTTCGAACTTCACCAGACTCTGCATATAAGAGCTTTGACTCTTTTTCGAACTGGAACAAATAAGTTTCTTTTTGATAAATTGCTTCTATTTTCAGTGATGTTTTGATCAAATTGGAATTTATCTTGATCAGAACCACCCATCTTAAAAATTAAAAAAAAACTTAACTTTGTTAAGTTCTGTAAAGAGTAACTTATTGCATATATTTTTTTAAAGAGTTTAAATGCTATTCAAGCAAACTAATATACTGACTGAAAACTTTAAAACTTAATCTGTTATTTCATCATGAAAAAATAAAGCTTATTAAATATGCAGAATGTCCTAAGCTAATATTCTAAAAACTATTTGAGGGTAAACTGTCCCGAAATACTATCGAGAAAGGTTTCAAACTATAATATGAAACATATGTCAGCCTTTCAAAGATGTACCATGTGTTCTACGCCATTCGAAGCAACATGTGTGACATTCTCGAAATTTCTCGAGAACAGTCGAAGTTTTAAAATACACTCAAATTGTGACATTTTTATTAAAATCCTTAAATAAATTTATGCTCGCTGATATTTCCCTTGTCAGAAAAACTCAAATGTATTCAGAAAAAAAATCTGAAGTCACCTTTTTTATCTTAATCTTGCATACCATTTACCAAATATACCAACCAAATTTAGTTTTTTTATTTATATCTGTTTTGTTTGAATACCAGATATTACTTTCGGGAATATTGACTTTATCTTCCTTTGTTCGAGTAGAAACAAACGATGAACATATACAATACATACACAATGTATGCAAACATATACACAATAAATATAAAATATAGTTACATGTATATACTTACATATAAATATATATATGGATAAATATATATAAAATGAGATATATATGTTTAAAATGAGATAAGTGTGACAGTGTTCGTATGTTTTGTTAGCGTAAGGAGAAAATCAGGATTAACGCAAATTGTTGCTATTCTTTGCAATAATAAAAAAATTGCAATAATAATAATATATAAAAAATTCGACGGAAAGTAACTCCCGATATTTATGAATTACAAAAA
>CM063508.1:171496024-171503524 GCA_032207245.1 Pardosa pseudoannulata | reverse complement strand
TAATAGAGGAAGGAGTACTTTACATTTAATTACATTAAATTACTTCGAACTTGCTAGAAAAAAGTAACACTATTCTAATTCTTAAAATATTTTAAAGAAATCAAGTGGAGCCAATAAAAAGAGAAGTGCAAGAAGAATTGCTGTACAATTACTACGTTGAAAAATATTTTCTTAGCTGTATTACGATAATAAATTGCTAACAGCTCATTGTTTCAGTAGAGTTCCGCAGTATAGACACCATCTGAAACCACACGATTTTTGACAGTTTAAGCGTCTTTAATCTTCAACTTATTTAAACATACAGCTTTGATTTTATTTCTCTCGGAAACTTATATGACGGTTAAGCACTGATTATGAATCTACAAAACTGCTACCTACCTTTATGATATACTTTGTAGTTGCAAAACGTTATCCACAAAGAACCCCATGGATCAACAACTTCTGATAATTATAAAATCTACTGACGTTTTTATGTACTAATATTTACAGGATTGAATTGAGTTTCAAACACGAGTTTCAACATTTAAATGTAACATAAATACTATTATTACAGCTGTACTAGGTAAAGTAGAGTTTCTAGAAGCGGTATCTAATATCAACTATCCCTCCTCCAACCTTAGGAAAAAAAAACTCATATTTGTTCATTTTTGTTTTGTATGATTGTTTGTTTTGGCACAAAAATTAATTACTGCTATTCTGTCAGTGATACAACAAAACATATAAAACCTTTCACGAATAAAACTCTTACTTCAGCAACAACATTAATTGTAATATCAACAATAGCTAGTGCTGTCTAGATAATTATTCATTCTTGACTCTATCCTCAAAAACCACTCCCATCAAGCATATACAATAAGACATTGTTTATTGTTAAACTTTTTAGAAGACTATAAATATTAAAAAATTAAAATAATTTAAAAAATGCATTAAAACAATCATTTGATCATCTTTTTCGGGACCACATTAACTTTTAAGAGATTTATATGAAACAACCACTATATCTTTTGAGTTATTTTTAATTGGACGAATCTCCGAAAAAGCAGATAAGAAATAAAAAATAATTTTGAATCGTTAAATATCTGCTGGAGCATCTGCGACTTTTCGTGCAAGGGAAAATGTAATTGAAGGAATCATTCCTTTTGTCTCGCGAAGTCCCCGAATCGTTGCCAAATCCGCCTCCTTTTCCATGAGTCGGCAGTTTTTATTGTCGCTGATAGAAGTTAAAAGTTCTTTTTTGTCTCTTTCGTATCTTAAAAGTTTCATCTATTCCCAGGATTCTGGATTAAAAGACATGAAAGAGTTATACTCACTTGAGGGCAAAGAATTTCTTCTGGATGCAGCGGGAAATTTATGAAATAATTTCCGTCATTATTCGGGGATAAAATGTTTAAGAGTTTCCCGACTTTACCAGCATGTGAGCTTTGATATTTACTTTGGAGTCTGTACTTTATTTTGAAACTGCATATTTAATGACACGTTTATAGCAGTAAGGGTTAACTTGCTTATCCTATAAATTGAATTATAATTTTATACTCTGAAATTGTCCCAAATATTGGGTGTTTAATATTGAATGGGACAAAATGAATAGCGCAGTATGACTGCCGTAATAGATTTATTCAGTCGAAACAAATTTATTCTGCAACAACAATTATACAAGTTTTATTTGGCAACAGTGAAAAATTATCGAATGACGACTCGCTACTAGAGACATATTTTCTAAATATATTAATTACAACGTTTACAATCATGTTTTCTTTTTGTAACATTGAATATGAAACGTTCTGTATATACGTATGTAATACATTGAATATTATAAAACTTAATTATCTAATTAATACACACACGCACACATACATATATGTAACATCCTCTTTCAGTACAGGACTAAAATAATTTAACAATATAAATATAATTCAAAATTTCACAAGCGTTTAGCTCCTATTATTTAATTTTCCTGTCCTTAAGGAGTAAAGAAAATTGTTAATCGTATATCAATCGTGACATCAGAAGAACTAGGATGAAAGAGTCGTTTAACTTCACATTTATGTAATAACAAAAATTCATCGGCTGTCGATCGTCTTTACGGTGCAATAGTTCTAAACAGAATGCTCAAAGAATGCACTCATTTTCGACCGATATCAGCCTTACCCTACAACGAGCGAGTTACGCGAAATATGTAATTATTGTAGAAGCAATATGTCTTCCTGGGATAGCTCAATATCTATCCCAGGGGAAACAAGTTGAAAATGGGGCAAGTGGTAGTATTTATTCTCACATTAGTTTTGAGAAATTTGTAAAAAACATTGAAGTTCACGATCATTCCTTTATTTTTTATTTAACAGCTAAGAAATAAGTATTAAAATGAGAAGGGGAAGAAAAGGAGAGTTTTAGATATTTATCATAGATGTAATAAGTTTGACATCACACACACATATATATTGTCTGTATGTATATAAATAAGAAAAGTATGTATATAGTTAATAGAAGCTTATAAAGACAAATAAAAACAAAGCGACATCGAACTTTTTTCTTGTTTTGTGAAAAACTGTTATCAATATGGTTCATATACATTCCATGAAGACTGGGCCTGGAGAAAAAAATATAAGAAGTATAAAAGAAATAAAATATATATGTATATATATATATATATATATATATATATATATATATACATATATATACATATATATATATATATATACATATATATATATACATATATATATATACATATATATATATATATATACATATATATATACATACATATATATATATATATATATATATATATATATATATATATATATATATATATATATATATATATATATATATATATATATATATATATATATATATATATGTAATATATCAAAATTATTTAACTTTAATATTTCTTCAAAAGTCTCCTCTCTCCAATTTTAATTCATTTAATATCTTTACCAGCCTCTAAATAGTTTAATCAACGGAGTATTTTCCACTTAACACTTTTGTCAGTCATAAAACTGTAAACTTTCTGTCTATAGAGCAGTTTTCAAGCTGGTGGTAGAACATGGTTTCGCGTTTTGCTGATATTGCAGCTAATTCACTTATTAAGTTGTTTTTGTTGTGGGAAAATTCTTGTTGTCAGCGCTCTTGGGTGTACTTGTGTCAGAGCAGAGTGAACTCTGTGGGCTTTTGATTGTATATTGTCCAGAAGGATAGATGTGCGGTGCTGCCTCTCTGAAATAAAGTTTAAAATTAGACTTCTGAGTTCTCTTAAATATGAAGCCCGACTGCATTCTCATTACTTATAGCTGTTGAGCTTTCTCCTTGTGAAGGAGTGATATAAAAAATGGATTACACACACACACACACACACATATATATATATATATATATGTATATATATGTATATATATACATATATATATATATATATATATATGTATATATATATATGTATATTTGTATATATATATGTATATATATATATATATATATATATATATACATATATATATATGTATATATATATATATATATATATATATATATATATATATATACATATATATATATATATATATATATATATATATATATATATATATATATATACATACACACACATATATATATATATATGTATGCATATATATATATATATATATATATATATATATATATATATATATACATACATATATATATATATATATATATATATATATATATATATATATATATGCATATATAGATGTATGTTTGTATGTATGTATCAGGTCCTAACATTGTACTTTAAATGAAAAAATCTAAAATAATTTTCAACGAATATTCTGCTTCATATTTAAGGTATAAACTATCTCCTTCCAGATTCTAAAAATAACCCTCTTATCCCGGATGGTGTAAAATTCGTGCACCTCCCTCCCTTCCAACCTTATTTCATTCTCCTGGAGTCCGCGAGAACGATTTAAATTACCATAAATTACTCGGCTGCTCGATCCGGCGGAAAAATATATTAAATCATCAAAAACGCGGCTGTGGACGCTTAAAGGCATAGAAATGTTCTTAAACCGCTCCAGAGGAAGATGATGTTCCAGAAATAACGCCCGCACAGGGAGGCAGTGAAATAGTTACATTTACAGAGTAGAAAATACTTCAAATGAAATACTAATTTACATTTTTATATTGCTATGTTATGCATATACTATGTATATTTATGTATATAAAGAGAGGTTCTATGAATAAGATTTTTTTTAAAGTATATTACTTTAAAACCTGTTGTATAGTAAATCTTTTATTTTATTCATCATAAAAGCAAATATTCTGATCTTTTTACAATTAATATTTAGAAGTTCTTTAATAACGGTGTAGTTTCAAAAAGTTTAAAATAAAAAATGTTAAAAATGCTTAGTATATTTAAAATTAAATAATATCCCTCATCACACCCTAAATTAAGAGATATCAGTCATTTTAATATCATGAAGGTTTACAGAATAAAAAATGTGTTTGCTTAGGTTTGATATCCAAAACTAGTTTCTAATTTTCATATTTAAAAATTTATAGTGATTTTCCAATATTGATATATATATTTTGTTTCTCAAAAGTGTATTTTTTCATATGACAAAACTAAATCATTTATTTTGACAGAGTAAGACCCTCTATTAATGACCTAGGAAAATCTTACTCTAAGCAGGTCAAAATTTTTTATTTTATATTAATTTACTAGCTATCTATTTGCTAGAAATAAAACTGCACTTATGTATACAGTATAGAGCACATATGCTAGCTGATCTTGTTATATGATATAATTTACAGAGCAACTTCATATGATCACAGTAAGAATACAGTAAAAAGTTGAATATTATATAAATTGAGTGTTAAGGTTTAAGTCTTAAAGATATTTAATTTTAATGAGATAGATACAAGGTTTGGAAAAAAAAATTAAGAAACGCTTAAAAAAACCAGATTTTTTTCTAATACGGTGTAAGAAAACTGTTCTTATTGAAAAAAGACTGTAATAAGATATTATAAAAGAATATTACCTTAAAACCGTTTGTATAGTAAATCTTTTTTTTATTCATCATAAAAGTAAATGTTCTGATCTTTTTACATTTAATATTTAGAAGTTCTTTAATAATGCTGTAACTTCAAAAAGTTAAAAATAAAAAAAGTTAAAAATGCCTAAGATATTTAAAATTAAATAATTTCCCTCATCACACCATACATTAAAATATATCATTCAATTTAATATCATGAAAGTTTACAGAATAAAAAATATGCTTAATTGGGTTTGATATTCAAAACTAGTTTCTAATTTTCATATTTAAAACTTTATAGTGATTTTCTATTTTTTTTAATATTGATGTATATATTTTGTTCCTCAAAAATGTACTTCTTCATATGACAAAACTAAATAATTTACTTTGACAAAGTAAGACCCTCTATTATTGACCTAGGAAAATCTTACTCTAAGGAGGTCAAAAGTTTTCATTTTATATTAATTTACTAGCTATCTATTTGTTAGGAATGAAATTGCACATATGTATACAGTATAGAGCACATATGCTAGCTGAGCTCGTTATATGATATAATCGGCAGATCAACTTCATGTGATCACAGTAAGAATACAGTTAAAAGTTAAATATTAAAAAAATGTTAAGGTTTAAGTCTTAAAAATATTTAATTAAAAATTTTTTTAATGGGATTGATACATGGTTTGGACAAAAAAAAATAAGAAACACCTAAGAAAAAACATATCATTTTGCCTAATACGGTGTAAGAAAAACGTTCGTATTCAAAATAGCCTGCAATAATCTCGGAGTAGGAAAGTTAAGTTCATGTATGGATTAAAATTGAGTTATAAACCATTTTTCCTTTACAATAGTCAGAAGTTCAGGTAGCAATGATGAAGGTAGATAGCGATCATGCAGCGTGTTCTCAAAAGCATACCACAGACGCTCATATATATTCAGATTTGGTAAGCGAATGGTCAGAGGGAGATACGATACATCATCCTCATGCTCACAAATCCAGCCTTGGATGACTTAAACTTTGTCAAATTGTTGTTTTATAAAACAGCATCGCCTTTGAGAAACAAACATCGTAAATGGGATGAATATGATCTGGCAAAATGGTAACATATTTCTGTCTACTAATGCTACCTGAGTAATTATTGGACGTCTGGAATACTACAATTTTTCCCCAATACAAGACCGAAGCACTGACATGTTTTACTTTTGGCAACAATCAGTCTGCAGATTTGGGACAGCATTTGCAGGGCGCAAACGGAGCACGTTGACTTTTATTGGTCTACATTCCAGAATTTGTGGATTCGGAACTTTATTAATCTATACACATATTTGCAGGTCTAATGAGTATATTTGAAATTTTAACTCATCCTAAAATACCTTGCGTATGGAGCTTCTTTATGCTACAGTATTGGTGCTGATAACAACTATTAGCCCGTCATTAAGACGATGGTGGGGTTTCAAAGTGGCTAAAATCGACCGAAAATTCGAATTTTTGATTTTAGTGGATAGTGAAAGAATATATCATTAGGAATACGGAGTAAAAAGAATTGTTTCATTCCCATCACTTTATCATTACTTATGGGTATAATAAGCTTATCATTACTTATTGGTATAGCAATAATAATTTCAAATACTGTTTACTGAGAAGTAAACTTTTCATGTATTACAAATGTTTAAAGTACTCTAGGTGCATTGAAAATAGATAATTGTCACTGAAATTCCAGTATTATTTACGTTAGAGTTTATAAAAGAAAGTCTAGTTGAAACGGGTATGTTTTGAAGAATATAAATGTTAGTTATGCATTTTAATTAACCGCTATAGCTGTTTATCCTGCAAAATATGGATATTATCATCATAATTTTTTTTCTCTTCATATTTTCTATGAATGTTTATGGAAACAACTACATTTTTTTGTAAAGTCTATAAGGTATATTTAAAATTTTTTTTATAATATTTTATACAAAATGGATGCGCCTGGAGCATTTTCAATTAAGGTAATTATTCAACAATTAATAATTAATAACTCCAAAACTAATTAATATTTTGCCTTCAAATTTTTAAAATATTTATATATCAGTAATACTAATAACATAGTCAATCTTAAAGTGAATTCATTTAAAAGAAAAAAGTTTGCTCTAAAGGTCCACTGTCATCTTAGTTTCAGAAATTACTTTTGCCGGTTTCGTCTTCTTATTTTTCCTGACAAATCTCTTCAACGGTAGACTGTCCCGATCACTCAAAACATTCTTCTGCGTTTTGAATAAGTGGATTTTTTTAATGCGGTATAGATCTTTGATACGGTATTTTTTGAAACACCAAACATTTTGGCTATCTTGTTTACGAAAGCAACCATCATACGTTCACCAACAATTTGTCTACACTCCAATTTACTAAATTCAGGCACAATAAACTGAAATCTATACATAACTCTATCTGTACACTAACTGCTGACGCTTGTAAATTATTGAAGACCATTTACAA
>CM063508.1:171468524-171483524 GCA_032207245.1 Pardosa pseudoannulata | reverse complement strand
TATAATAAATTAATATAAATATACATATATAGATATATACTTATTTATCTGTGGAAAGTCTATTTTGAAACATGATGAAACATCCACAGCTTGTGAAATGAAAGGGCACGACAAATCTATGAACATTAGGTGGCAATTAAGTACACCTATTTAATCTGGAAATGCCGATAATGGGATATTATCTCAATTCATTGAGATTAAATTTCGCGGAGGAGGATGTTTTAATCAATTTTTGGGAGTAGCGTTTCAATCGCACAAAGAGAGGAAGAGCACAAATGATGAATGAATTCCTGCGTGTAAATGGGGGAAGGAAGTTCATCACCTACATTCAAATCTTACGACTAGATTTTCCTGTGGCGGGTACACGCATACACACAAATGCATATATTTATCTCTCTATCTATCTATTTCTCTCTCTCTCTCTCTCTCTCTCTCTATATATATATATATATATATATATATATATATATATTCTGTTAATTATATACATATATGTATATATGTATCTATATATATACATATATGTATATATATATATATCTATATCTATCTATCTATCTATCTATCTATCTATATATATATATATATATATATATATATATATATATATATATATATATATATATATTCTTTCAACTATATATTTAATATATCAAAATTATTTAACTTTACTGTTTCATTAAAACACCCTGATTCCCATTCTAATTCCTTAAAATCTTTTTCCCAGCCTCTAAATGTCTTAATCAAAGAAGCGTTCTCGACTTAAAATTCTTTCGATCCATTTCTCAAAGCTTTCTATCCTATAGCTGTACATTTGCTGTCTATTCAACAGGTTTCCCAGCTATCGCGGGCAAATGGCTCCACGTTTTTTCTGATCTTACACTTAAATTCGCTGAGTAAACGGGTACACCCCTATTCGAGCAGAGTGATTTTTGAAATGAATTTTTAAAATGAATTTTTAAATGAATGTATTTTTAAAATGAATTTAATAACAAAGTATGAGCATTTAAGTTAAAATGATATTGTACTGTGAATGCAAGTAAGTATCAATATTTTTATTTTGTGTCAGTGCAGTTAAGATTTTTGATAAATTATTGATAAAGAACTCCAAGTGCATATTGGGAAAACCAAGGAAGATAAAAGTGATGCATTGAACTGTATGGGAACTCGTAAGGAATCTGTCAAACTTTTTTATTTACTTGTAAAATATAAAGAAAGAATTATAATTGTAAAATTTTTATGGCTCATATTTAACAAAAATACATCACGAATAATATAATAAAGTTTTTATGATTTTTCCATAAGAGTTTTCTATTATTTTTCTTTACAAAATTACAAAATAACTAAGATTTTCATGCACAGTTTGCAATCTAAATACTTAAGATTCCCAAATAAAAAGATAATATTTTTCAAAACTTTATTTTGGTTTTAGGATGTATTACACTAGAATTTTGTAATAAAACAACTGTGTTTTATAAAGCATTTAATATATATTATTTTAATTTTCTTTCCTGAATTTAAAAAAATATACTATAATTAGAGATTTTAACTTTAATCTCGGCTAGAGAAAAATTTTCTAAGGTTGCAAAAATATTGTCATGGAGATAATTCACAGACGACTTCTGCATCATAATGACGTTAGAAGTGGACAGATATGGCAATTTACCGTAGATTTCACTCTCTGCCACTGCACAAGGACATATCTCGATGACATATCTCGACTGCAATGTGACGTCAGAAGTAGACAGAGATGAGTATTTAACATAGATTCCACTCTCTGCCAATTTACATGGACATATCTAGATGACATATCGTGACTACAATATAACGTCAGAAGTAGACAGAGATGGGTGTTTACCATAGATTCCACTCTCTGACACTTCACAAGGACATATCTAGATGACATATCTCGACTGCAATATAACGTCAGAAGTAGACAGAGATGAGTATTTACCATAGATTCCACTCTCTGACACTTCACAAGGACATATTTAAATGACATATCTCGACTGCAATATAACGTCAGAAGTAGACAGAGATGAGTAATTACCATAGATTCCACTCTCTGACACTTCACAAGGACATATCACGATGACATATCTTGACTGCAATATAACGTGAGAAGTAGACAGAGATGATTATTTACCATAGATTTCACTCTCTGTCACTTCACAAGGACATATCTCGATAACATATCTCGACTGCAATATGGTAGCACTTTTAGTTTTGCGAGGTCATTTACAGAAGGCCAAGGCACTTAATAAAAATATCAAAGCCCAATCTCACCACTCGATTTCAGGTAATGAGATTTTATATAATTCTATAGTTAGTAACCACTGATTAAAATTAATCAACTCTGGCAAAAATTGTCCTAAACCAGTGGCATAAATAAAATGTTAATGCTAATAATTAGATAAATAACATCACGTTATTCCTAGCTGTAGAGTATATTAAGTTGCTTAGTTTAACTAGAACTAGCATGTTTATAATCCCCTGACTATTCTTCTATATTTTCCTTTTATTTTCCCCTTTTCTTCGCTATTGTTACATTTATACACCCAATTGCCTCTAATTTTACTTACAGTTCAAATTCTACTCATCCGTATCAGAGATAGCATTCGGTAATATGCTGCAATGGATAATAAATCTAGGAAATAATTTAATAATCAAATACTTAACCAATAATGTATGAAACTTCTCTAACGGCTAATACTACTAAAAATCAATAATATTTATATATGCAATATCTGTCTTTTGCGTGACTATACAAAAAATATTTTATTACTATAAACAATAAATAAATATTACTATAATATCTTTGAGTTATGGCACATCAGGAATGAACTACCATTTCCTTTTACTACTGATTTTGAAAAGAAAATGTATATAGTGTTTTCCTAAACTGAATACTACATATTGAGAGGAAAAAAATGTTTGTTATCGAAGAAATGGAGAAGAAAAAGACAGACTGCTATCACCAGTGAAAAATAGTCTTTTTTTCTCTTTTTGAGCCTGACGTATTTTTATCCGAACCAATTGATCGCAAGAGAAAGACGTTCGAAAACGAAATTGACCCCATACCTTCTGAACGTAAATATCCAGTGGGCAATCGAACAGATGGACCAAAACACTTTCTTCAATTTCGTCATTTTTTATATATGTAAGTAAGATATTGCCTTTTCCCTGGAAAGTATATATATATTTATATATAGATATATGTATATTTATGTCTATATATATATCTATATAAATATACATATATATGTATATGTACATATATATATGTGTATATATATAAATACATACATACACATATACATATATATATGTATGTATATATATATATATCTATATCTATATATATATATATATATATATATATATATATATATATATATATATATATATATATATATATATATATATATATATATATATATATATATATATATATATATATATATATATATATATATATATATATATATATATATATATATATATATATATATATATATATATATATATATATATATATATATATAATATATATATATATATATATATATATATATATATATATATATATATATATATATATATATTATATATATATATATATATATATATATATATATATATATATATATATATATATATATACATATATATAGGCAAAAGAACAGATGGACCAAAATACTTTTTTTTCAATTTCGTCGTTTTTTATATATGTAAGTAAGATATTGCCTTTTCCCTGGAAAGTAAATATATATATATGTCAATATATATTTATCTATATATATGTGTGTGTGTAGACATAGATATATGTATGCATATGTATATATGTGTATATGTATATATATATGTATATATATATATACATATGTATATAAATACATATATTTACATATTTTATATACATATATATACATATATATATGCACACACATATATATTATATATATATATATATATATATATATATATATATATATATATATATATATATATACATATATATATATATATAAATATATATATATATATATTATATATATATATATATATATATATATATAATATATATATATATATATATATATATATATATATATATATATATATATAATATATATATATATATGTATATATATATATATATATATATAATTCATACGAAATCAATGAATTCAAATATAAATGGGAAAATGTGAATACAGAGGACATTTGTTTTTACAGTTTATGACTCAATGACTGAAAATAGTCTTTTTTTCTGGTATTTTTGAAACACTTCATGCACAACTTTGAATCTGGATAATTAAGTCTTTCAAATTACCGTTAAATTTATTCCAATATTCAACTTAGTTTTTAATTTATATTACACTAATAGTATAAGAGATTTCGAAAGTAAAATATATCATTAGTATTGAATGAAAACACATTCATTTAAATTAAATTTCATTTCTAGTACACGAAGTAAAAGAATCATACTTGGTAATATTTGATAATTTATCCCTGCACGAAATAAATTGCTTAAGCTTTCTGTCAGATCCTTTATAAGAAAAAAAAATATATCTGCCGATTAAAATATTAATTGTGTGACATAAATACTAAATACTTTTTCAAGCGAAAACTTTGTTAGCTATGGTTTGAGATTAAGATCTAAAAACCGAATATAAAATGGCAAGACTGAATTTAAAGTTAAAAAAATTTTTCAAATTAAAGTTGATAATAATAAGTAAGTGATGTAAATGCGATAAAAAAGGAAATTGTATTACCTAAAAACACATCTTAACGCTATCAAATTAATTGTTTTCAGAATTGTTATGATTATTTTAGTAGTATTTTTGACTTATATAAAAATTAATGATAAATTACATTTTTATTCATACTCTATTAGAAATTAACTTCTTAAACTCTATAGAATATATTAAAAGCTTAAAAACAATCTATAAAAAATTATAGATTACAATAAAAGCTTTAATTGTTAGTGTCTAGTGTAGTAAGTTTTTTTATACATATTTCTTAGATTAAACTAGGAAAAATGGATTATAAATTACACCCATAAAATATACTATACAATTAAATATTTCAGCTTATATGAGAAGAAGACCTAAAATTTTGATTACTTACATTACTAGGATTCTTATAGGTATATTAGAAAAATATATAATCAATTATATATTCCTTTCACAGTATATTAGTATCCACGAGTTCGTAAAAAAACCCGGATGGTAATATAGATCCATATTATGCAATATATTAAATAATGTTAGATTACATTAGTAGGAAATTTTACGTTCATATAACTATGTTCGGATATCTTGTAATATTATTGGAAGTAAATATAAAATCCTATATTTATATGATATTATAAACTTTATCGATTATATTATAATAAAGCGATGATCGTGAAATCCATATTGTGTATTGTACTAAAAAAGTTTCTTCCTAAAGAGGAAAACTTCTTAAATATTTATAAGAAACTGCATTGGAATTATTGTTAATATAATAGCATAACAGTTCAAATTATTTTTACATATCATTTTAGAATCTCCTTCGAATTTATTAACAATATGCGATTTTATTAACAACAATATTATTAACAATTGGGCAACGTATTTTTACGTTTTTTGCAGTCTGTCACGGAGCGCATGTCAAGTAAAAATGAGTAATGTTAAAAAGTAATGTTAATGTTAAATAAGTTAATAGACTTGTGGTGGATACCCGCTAACCACCATAAATCTACTAAATACGTATATGTATATGTATTTGTAACATTATATGCGTGTTGTTTGCGTTACTATCCAACGTTTTGCATTTTTTCTTTCCACAAGTTATGATTGTTGAGTTACTATGAATACTCTGTCGAGACGGAATCAGAGTTTCCACTTCGAACCAAGAAAACTGCCAACGAAAGCTGAATATACCAGTTCATTTCCTCGAGACCGAGTAAAACCGTGGATAAAACAAATCATAAAATGACAAATTCTGCTTCTCCCGAGTTTTCTCGGGATAATAATTACTTGAAACTTATACGAACCCGAGATAACTCTGGATAATCATGCAAGTGGTTAATAACGTCGGAAAATTTTATTCCAAATTTATAGGGTATTATAATGAATACAATGCAGTTCAATGTTACTATGTCCTTAATAAGACTTTTATTTTACAAGTTCCCACTCTTTTTTTAATCCAGAACAATAATAACAATAAAATTTTAATTAAACTATCAGAAGGAATATGTAATGCAAAGTTATTTTCTCTTTTCCTTCCAATGAAATCTGTGGAAAATTTAAATAGATTTAATCGGATTATTTCATCTTTCCATTTACATAGGATATATTTTCATGTAATGTATCCTTGAAAGTAGGGTTACTCTTTTTAAAGAATAAAAAACAACAATCATTTAGAGTTTTTTATATAATTTATATTTTATGTATGACTATAAAAATATTATACACACGTATATATATATATATATTGTATATATATGAATATGTATATACGTATACATATATATATATATATAATATATATATATATATACATATACATATAAATATATATATATATAATATATATATATATATATATATATATATTATATATATATATAAATATATATATATTATAAATATATATATATATATATATATATAAATATACATAAATGTATATAATATATATACATGCATACAAATACATATATATATATATATATACATGTAAATATATGTATATATATATATATATATATATATGTGTAAAATACATACATATATATTGATATATGTATACAAATATATCTACATATATGTATGCATATATTTATATATATATATAATATATATATATATATATATATATATATATATATATATATATATATATATATATATATATGTATGCATATATATATATATATATATATATATATATATATATATATATATATATATATATATATATTATATATATAATATATATATATTTCTAAAACGTAAAGCTCTATTTCTGTACAGCTTCTGTGGTAATAAAATACACGAAATAAAAAATAAGCTAGGAGAGAATTACGCAAAACGATATTGTAAACTTGTAACGATATTAAAACATTTCTCTTTTCTTATGTCACCTTTTTTGTACGACAGAGCAAATTCAACTTAAATCAAAGAAGTCCGAAAAGAAACATAATGCAGTTCAGCCATGATGTTTAGAGGAGTTCAGATCGGAACAATGGTTTACTTCAAATGTACGTAAATCAATTGGAAGATAAATTTGAATCTGGTAAATGCTATTTTGAGTATGTGCACTGAAGACTCATTTGAATAAATATATAACAATCATACATGTTTATCCATAGAAAATACATATTGAATTTCTGAAATATTTATGAATTCTACTAAAAGTGTGACCTATTTAACGTCCTTTGAGACTACAAATTCTGCAGTAGTGTCCTTACTGGTTGGCAATAAATTGAATATTTAAATATATATGTATGTTTAATAATAGTTGCTAGTGACAGGCGATGCTTTCATTTTATTTCCGTGATAAATTCTGAATTAAATAGCTAAATTTATGCTGAAATGGTATACGTGTGCCGCTAATTAATAGGGATAATTATGGTGAATTATTCTGCTGTATAGATGGGCAGAAAATGTTTTTTCTCAGTTTCGGTAAAAATGTATAAACCGATGTATGTCATATCAGTCAATACTTTAATTATTTATTTATATTTACATTTAGTATTTATAAACATATAGATTTATTTTGTATATTTAGCATTATTATTTTTATTAAACCAAAACTTCCATAAGTGCAGGGAACATACTATATTTAGAAACACATTATCTTCACTATCACAGTCTTTCTTTTTCGATTCATAATATAAAGTAATTTTTTTATTTATTTTAGAACTGATTTTTCCAAGCACTTTAGCAGCCAGCACTCTAGCGTTAAAATTAATTAATTACACAATTTCAAATAAAATATTTGTTATACTCAGATGAAAAAATGTCATAAATTTTTTTTCCTTTGCAAGACAATTTTTCTTGTGAGTGTAAGAAATTATAAATCCGCAAGGTAACTTTTGAAATACATGTATTAGAAGCTAAACTTTTAAATCAATATATTTTCCATTATATTACTGAAAAACCTTTAAAATAAAACTTTTAATTGGAATTTTAGAAAGGTAGAGTTTTTCACGTTATAATAAAATATATTGTTAAGTTATAGCATGTTGTTAAAATAATTAGGTTATTTTGTATATAAAAAATTATTTTACAATTCTGTAGGTTCTTGAGAAGAATTCATAGTTAGGAGTGTCTTTAAATAGACATTGTAAAAACTTTTAATTTTTCTTTTATGCTAGGTTTTAATTACAACTATCTATACATTTCAATAATTTTTAACTTGTAATTTGCAGGATTGAATGAATTTATGTGGGAATTTTTAATAAACTCATTAGTAGTAGAGATTTTTATGTTATAAAATATATTGTTAATTTATAGTATGTTGTTAAAATAATTAGGTTATTATAATTAGGTTATATAAAAAATTATTTTACAATGTATATATTGCAGGCTTTATTTTGTGTATAAGTGCATGTCTTCATCCTTTCCTTTGCGTAGATATTTCTTAAGTATCTTTTTTTTATCACAAAACTAAATAATTTTAATAAAGTTAGAGACTTTTTAATGATCTAGGAAAATTTTATTATAAAAGTAGTTGAAATTTTTATTTTATATTAAATTAAATATAGCTATTATAATCAAGACATTGCGAGTGAAAGATACTTTGCCCACTTAAATATTTACGACATTCTACAAGTTCTCACTGGTGAGTGATTTATCCAAAACAATCATAACAATAAACTTTAACTAACACTTCAGAAGAAATATGTAATACAAAGTTATTTTCTTTTTTTATTCTCATGCAATAGACGAAATAAAAAAGAAAATCCAAAAGAAATGATAGTTTGGTTTGGTTTGGAGTGCTACGGTCTACTTTTTGCAACACGGGGGCTAATGAGACCGGGACCTACAGCATAAAGCCAATTTCGAACGGCTACGAACACCCATGCCACACTGGGATTCGGACCCACGAACTCCGGTACCGAAGGCCAGCACCCTAACCAACCGGCCATTGTTCGGCCCATAAGTGCATGGAACATAGTATATTTAGAGACACATTATCTTCACTATCACAGTCTTTCTTTTCCGATTTATAAAATAATTTATTTTATTCATTTTAGAATTGATTTTTCCAAGTTCTTTAGAAGCCAGCACTCTAGCGTTAAAAATTAATTAATTGTGCAATTTCAAATAAAATATTTCTTATACTCACATGAAAATATAAATACGCAAGGTAACTTTTGAAATACCTTTATTAGAAGCTAAACTTTTAAATTTTATTATAAAAGTAGCTGAGATTTTTTTTATATTAAATTAAATATAAGCCATTATAATGAAGACATTGCGATTCAAAAATAATTTGTCCACCTAAATCTTCACGACATTCTACAAGTTCTCACTGGTGATTGATTTATACAAAACAATGATAACAATAAACTTTAACGAAGATGTTAGAAGAAATATGTACTACAAAGTTATTTTCTCTTTTTATTCCCATGCAATAGACGAAATAAAAAAGAAAATCCAAAAGCAATGATGGCAGAAGAGAGTTCCTTAAGCAAAAATGTTTAGTTACGATAATAAAGCATTTCACTTTCCTTATGTCATATTTTTTTGTACGGCAGAGGAAATTCATCTCAACTCCAATAAGTCAAAAAGGATAGATAAAGCAGTTTAGCCATATTGTTAGGAGGAGTTCAGATCGAAACAATGTTTTACTTCAAATGTTCTTGAAGCAATTGAAATCCAGATCACAAGTGAAATTTGCATTGTGAATCTGGTAAACGCAATTTTGAGTATCTGCACTGAAGACTTTGAATAAATATATAACAGTCCTAAATGTTTATCTACAGAAAATACATATTGAATGTCTGAAATATTTATGAATTCTATTAAAAGTGTGGCCCATTTAGCGTCCTTTGAGATTTCAAATTCTGCTCTATTCTAATTTGTTCACAATAAATTGAATATTTTAAGATACATGGTTGTCTAATAATTCGTCTACGTGACAAGCTTTGCTTTCATTTCATTTCAGTAATAAATATTGAATTAAAGAGCTAAAGTAATGCTGAACTGCTGTACATGTTAGCAGTGCAATCGGGATAATTTTAGTAAATTTATACTGCTATATGGAACAAATGCTTCCTCTACATTTCCGAAAGAAAAAAGTATTATGTTGACGCATTATATTTTAAACCTTTCAAAATTCAATTTTATAATTTTTATATTTTAAAAATTTTTTTGTCATTTCTGAATCGTTTTAAAAAACTTCATTGATATATTTGTATTAAATCTTGTAAATCTTTACAATCTTTGCATTTAATATCATAGCTCTTAAGAAATCTACAAAAAATTTAAATGTATTTTAATGAAAATAGTGTTTTGTCAACGGTCGCTGTCTGTAAAAAAACTATTTCAAATTTTACCAATATAAACATTATAGATTTACAATAAAACTCTACCTATTTTTATTGTTTATTTAGTATTTTATATTATATGAATTATAATTTTTAAACCTTATTTTAGTGTTTGTGAAAACTCAATCCTCTTGTCTAATATTTCTCTGGTCTATACTTTTTGGCAATTTACATAGGTAGAGAATTATATTTAATAATTATTATTAAAATTTATAATTAAAATATTTTTAATGTAATTCACTTTTAATTGTAAGTCTACGTACAATGTACTTGAAAAATTTAAAGTTTTTGTAACAAGCTTTCGGTTTTCATGTTATGAAAAATTTCTTATTTTTTAGAAATAAAGTTAAATCAGCAAAATTAATTTAATAAAAATAGAGAACAAATACTGAAAATTCCACATATTTAAGATAATAAAAAATGTAAGGTAAAAAATTCGATAAAATAAATCGTATATTTAAAGTTTCTTAAAGTTGATTTAACCGATGTGGGTAATATCAGTCAATACTTTTATTATATATGAATATTTTAGAAGAATTATGTTTAATAATTGTTTAAAAAAACAAACATTTTAATGTAACTCATTTTGAGTTGTTGTAAGTCTACATACAATGTACTAGAAAAATTTAAAGTTTTTGTAACAAGCTTTCAGTTTTCATGCTATATAAAAAGTTCTTATTTTTTAGAAATAAAGTCTAATCAGCAAAATTAATTTAATAAAAATAGAGAACAAATACTGAAAATTTGACATATTTTCTGCAATAATCAAAAAATATAATAAGGTAAAAAAATACGATAAAATCTTAAAGTTTCTTAAAGTTGATGTAACCAATGTGGGTCACATCAGTCAATACTTTTATTATATATGAATATTTTAAGAGAATTATGCTTAATAATTGCTGTTTTCAAAAAAAAAGAAAAAAAAACATTTTAACATAACTGAATTTTAGTTGTTTTAAGATTACGTACAACGTATTAGAAAAATTTAAAGTTTTTGTAACAAGCTTTCGGTTTTCATGTTATGAAAATTTTTTTATTTTTTAGAAATAGAGTTAAATCTGCAAAATTAATTTAATAAAAATGGAAACAAATGTTGAAAATTTGACATATTTTCTGCAATAATCAAAAAATATAATAAGGTAAAAGATACGATAAAATCTTATATTTAAAGTTTCTTAAAGTTGATGTAACCAATGTGGGTCACATTAGTCTATAATTTTATTATAGATGAATATTTCAGGAGAGTTATGCTTAATAATTGTTGTTTTAAAAAAAAAAGAAAATTTTTTTAACATAACTGACTTTTAGTTGTTTTAAGACTATGTACAATGTACTAGAAAAATTTAAAGTTTTTGTAACAAGCTTTCGGTTTTCATGTTATATAAAAAGTTCTTATTTTTTAGAAACAAACTTAATTCAGTAAAATTAATTTAATAAAAATAGAGAACAAATACTGAAAATTCGACATATTTTCTGCAATAATCAAAAAATATAATAAGGTAAAAAATACGATAAAATCTTATATTTAAAGTTTCTTAAAGTTGATGTGACTGATGTGGGTCACGTCAGTTAATACTTTTATTATATATGAATATTTTAGAAGAATTATGTTTAATAATTGTTGAAAAAAAACAAACATTTTAATGTAACTCACTTTGAATTGTTGTAAGTCTACATACAATGTACTAGAAAACTTTAAAGTTTTTGTAACAAGCTTTCGGTTTTCATGTTATATAAAAAGTTCTTATTTTTTAGAAATAAAGTTTAATCATCAAAATTAATTTAATAAAAATAGAGAACAAATACTGAAAATTCGACATATTTTCTGCAATAATAAAAAATATAATAAGGTAAAAAATACGATAAAATCTTATATTTAAAGTTTCTTAAAGTTGATGTAACCAATGTGGGTCACATCAATCTATACTTTTATTATAGATGAATATTTTAGGAGAATTATGCTTAGTAATTGTTTTTTTCAAAAAGCAAAAACTTTTTAATATAACTGACTTTTAGTTGTTTTAAGTCTACGTATAATGTATTAGAAAAATTTAAATTTTTTGTAACAAGCTTTCGGTTTTCATGTTATATAAAAAGGTCGTTATCTTTTAGAAATAAAGTTAAATCAGCAAAATTAATTTAATAAAAATAGAGAACAAATACTAAAAATTCCACATATTTTCGACAACAATCCAAAAATATAATAATGTAAAAAAATACGATAAAATCTTCTATTTAAAGTTCCTTAAAGTTGATGTAACCAATGTGGGTCACATCAGTCAATATATGAATATTTACATTTTTGTTTATGAATACGTACATTTATAATTATGAATATTTTAATAGGAACTGTTTTACTGAATCAATACTCGTATAAGAGTCAAGGACATAGTACGTGTAGTACATAAAATCTTTATTACTCAATTTGTTCAATTCATCATGAAATAAAATGTCCTGTACCTTTCAGAATTAACTTTTCCAAGTTCTTTATCAACAATTTAACTTTAATAATTATTTAGTTACTTCATTTTAAGTAGCATAATTGTTATATTCTCATGAAAATTGTCATGAAATAAAAAAATGAAATTTATTCGGGGTTAGCTCGAATTACCAACCTTTCGGTTGGTGGTTCGAGCCCGGAGTCAGACAAAGATCCACCGTGTTAATTAATGGTGAAGGGGCACATAAAATAGATCTCTGGTCGATGTCCCCCAAATTCCCAATCGATACCTGGTGGCAGCTTAGATGGGTGTCTTCTGTTTATTTCGTGCTTTTAAATTACGAGGACATACTCTTAGATATACTCTTAGATGTCCAATGTATCTAAAAAAATATTTCTAGGTAAAAATATTTCAAGGAGAAGTCATGTCACTTCTCAGATGGAAACGAAACTTATCAACTAAATTAGTTGTTGAACTTTAGACATTTGTAATATAGTTCATGAAACAAACTCGTTAATTGTAAATTTAGCAAAAAGTGTATTCAGTAGAAAAAAATGTATTTAAGGGACTAAATTAGTGAGAATATGTTTGTTTTATAGAATTTTAGACTGAAATGTACTATGATCATTTCAAATATGTGGGATTAGGAGATAAGATCTAGCTCTGATATCAGTAGGAATAAAATAAATACTCCTTCGAAATAAATATTCTTCCAATGTTCAAGAGTACAACTGAAGATACTTTCCAGTTGAACAGCCTTCTAAAATTTTCAGCCCAAAAGCAAAAGCAAGAGGAATTTTAGTATTTGTCTGAGACAAAGGTCTCAGACGTAACTTTATTCCTTTAAAAGAAAGGGTTTTGTTGACTTTACCTAAAGGCTTTATTTCTACTCTGAAAGCGTTAGAAAAATATAAAATACAATTTAAAGGTGTTTATTAACGTATTGGTAGACTGCATTCACATTCTTTAACACAGTTCATAGATTCTTATCTGTTACATACCATGAACTGGTAATTTTTCTAGTATTATATAAACCAGTATAAACTTAGTTTCTGTTTGGATTATTGAATATATATATAAATATATATATATATATAAATATAATATATATATATAATATATACATAATATATATATAATACATATATATATGTATATATATAAATGTCTATATATATATATACATATATATATATATATGTATATATATATATATATATAATATAAATATATAAATATATATAATATATATATATATATATATACATACATATATACATACATACATACATACACATATATATAAATTTTAATTAAAACATTATATCACTGTTCTGTAAACTTGAATACAATGTGTGTAATTCTATTATTCACAGAATAGACTATTTGCAGGGGGATCACCCTGATATCTCCGACGGTATAGGAATTCGATTATACTATACAAAATAACTCTTTAAAATATATGGGCTAAAATACTGTACATCAGAAAATAAAGAATATTTAATCAAGATCTCACTTGAAAATGTCATTTGATAATAGGCTTAGAAATCTTATATGAATTTAAACTCCAACTTTTGAGTTACAGTGTTTCGTGTAAAGGAAACATATGGAAATTTTAATATTGAAGAAGAATGAAAAATATTTTACACACATGTTAAAATAAATTTCCACAATATGTTAAAATGCATCAAGACTGTAATTTTTTTAATCTACATAAAAAGGTAATATCTTATTAATAGGTTATTGCACTCTTTTAGAATTTAATTAGGAGAATGTTAATTGGTTCCCTAACGGACGAGGGCAGATTGTTTTATACATCAACTAAAATATTATATCTGGCAAAATGTGCAAGACTTGCCTCCTGAATACAATAAATTGCATAAAAAGAAAAATTAAGCACGTGATAATAAATTCCTAATGTAAAGGAAAAAAATGTAGTATTGATGCAACTCAGAATATCAATTTACTAACATTACATGTTTACTTTTATCAACAAGAGTGGTATTTAGT
>CM063508.1:171461024-171463524 GCA_032207245.1 Pardosa pseudoannulata | reverse complement strand
ATATTTATACGACTCGTTTTATATGTATATTTATTTTTTTATATACGTATATGTATATGTATATTTATTTTTTACTGTAGCATATGTATATTTATATGTATAAGTATATTTATATGTATATTATAATATGTATATTTTTGTAGCATTTTATACCGAAATGTTGCTTTATAAGGACAGTCGGTAGACGAAAGTGTTTCAATCCTCAACAAATGTGAAATTTAACAATTCTGAGCTTGTGTTTCTCAAGCCACCATGTCTAAAGCTGTATTACATTACCAAGCAAGACTTGGTAATTAAAAATATAGACTGTGTATCCTGTGTAATCGGTGAAAACTTTTCTGTCAGTTACATGCAGATCTAAATTTGTATTTGTGTTAGTATTTTAAGCTTTTTTAAATTTGTTTCACAAGATTATATATGCTTTTAAAAAAACTAGACTCTTTTAAAAACATACAAAATATTCTATTTTAAATAGATAAAAAGCATTCAATTTTAAACTGAGTAAAATATAAGTTACTTTAATGAAGATGTTTTAGCTGAATATTCTGTTTGTTTCTTTAACACTTTTAATTATACATATAAACTTACCTTTAACAAAAAATAAATGATAAATAAATAAAATTACACCAGATTGAGTATACTGCTGCAAAACACAAATATATTTCCAATCTATGGATTTGTTGGCTGTAAAAAAGTTTTAGCATCGGGGACACGCATGAAAAAACTTTCACCTATTGACAGACCGTAATTGTATGCGCATAATTTCCAGGGTTTTTGCAAGAAAAAAGGAGAACTGCTTAAACTTCTGCCTAGGAATGTGAAGTCACCTACACATTCCAATGTTCGCGCGAAACTACACAATGCAAATCCTTTCACGGTATAAAGTTGAAAAGGAAGTTTTTACAATCCCAGTTCAATGTGACTATATTAGGAATTGCTGCTACCTATGAAAATGGTTTACTGTGAATCTACACACATACACACACACACACACATATATATATATATATATATATATATATATATATATATATATATATATATATATATATATATATATATATATATAATATATAAATCTATAATATATATAAATATTTATAGTATATATATAATACAGATCACACTGAAATTTTGAATACAACTAGTATTTAATGTACAAACTTACAAAATTTTAATTGTGTTCAAATAACTCCTCCAGCAACGAAATTATCTACAAAATAACACTATAATTATAATTTTCTCAATTAACCCAAATATGTATATATATGTAAATGAAAATATGTAAATGGTATATACATATAAATAAAATTTTCTTTTTGATATTCTGACAAATAACTTATCAAATCATCAATTATTAAAAAAAAATAAATAAATCTTTTCTTTTTTTACCAATTTTTCCATATGATTTAATATTGTCATACTAAAATACCTATTTTTGCACGTATAGTCCATGGATTATATAATGGGGCTGTCTATCTGATGATTTCTGGAATTTTTTTAAATAAAAAATTTCCTCTGTGGACTGTACGTATGATGCGAACTATGTGTGCGAAATTACGGTAATTCTATTTGAGTACCTATTGGTTTGGATTTGAAAATATGGCTAGTGAAAATATGGCAAGAGCATTGACCAATTTTAATTGCTTACTGCTCTGCTGTCTCTCATACAATACAAACACTTTCAAGTTATCTGATAATACAGCTTGTTTATTAACTATTACCCTCTAGTTTTCAACGTTTCATAAAAGTATCTGTTACAATAAGTTACATTCGGTTCAGCTTATTCAACCTCTTCCCGTGAGTCATCGTAAAAGACATACCAGAACAGGACCGGTTTGAACTAGAAAGAAACTTCGGACTTCTCTGAACCAATAGAAGGGTCTGTTGGTTTGGTGGGGTTTCTGATGTCCCGCCCCCGCCAGTTCTGGAGTGAACCCCTGTTTTTTTCCGCGAGGAAGTCTGATTTTTTTTAGAGGACAAGCTTGTTACCAAAGGAGGGTAGGAGGTGAAAGCTGCTGACATCCGCGGTTTGAGGGATAGAACTTGAGAAAAATCCTCGCCATATTGTTTTTTAGGGCCGATGCCAACTCGAGAGCTGTCTTCGAATCTACAAATGATAAGTTGATTACAGTTGTACTCCTTAGGCATTTATTTAATTGTATAAATTCATTTAATCAAGACATATTTGTTCATGTGTTTATTAATGAGTATTAATTTCTTCTTTCTCAAACATTAGGCCACCGTAATATTATTTTTACAGTATCATATAAAACATAAACAAGCATTAACTTATATAAAGTACGGTCTTTAGCACAAATCATGGATTCAATCTCTGATAAGGGGCATAGTATGAATATTAAAATTATTAAAATATACTGACCATAAATTAAATCCATTCTGATGTACAATTTTGAGTAAATAAGTTTTTTTTTAGATTTACGTATATAAACATGCAAAGTGTCTCTCAGCCCAGCTTTTATTTGAATCCCCTTCCAAT
>CM063508.1:171426024-171446024 GCA_032207245.1 Pardosa pseudoannulata | reverse complement strand
GCCCTTTTTACTCCTACCTCTGCTATTTTGTTCAGTATTCCACGTTGCTTTGCTGATGAATGCGTGTTTTGCCACCGATTCTTCCCTTCTGGCACATTACAGAAAATCCCCCTGGCTCAGTCTGACAGAACTCTTAAGACTGTTTTATCAGAGTCATCAATAAAAGTGATTATCTTCGAGTTTATCCGAAATTTTCTAAAGTGTTCCGACGCGGAAAATCATTTGCTCCTTAATACCGGCACGTCCGCTCGAAAGAAAAGAAGAAAAAAACTGCGGTGGAATTAAAGATATTATATGGCACGAGGGAAATATCTTATGGGAAATATAACTCAATATTTGGCCAATGATGAGGAATACTGGTTGTTTTCGTTTAGAATTTCCTACGTTGTACCACGCAAAAATATTTCACTTAATCAAGGACAATTAATTGTTTAACTGTAATACCTTTAGTCTCATTTTAGATATCGCTAAATAATAGATTGTAGAATTTTGTTTTCTTAGAACAGAACTTAATTTTGAGAGTAAGTAAAGGGTGGTAATCTTATAAACAATCTACAAAATTTTAAGTAAGTTCTATTATTTATAAATTTTTCATTGGATCGACACTCTATGATTTTTTGGATAGCTGACGTAAATTTCCTTCTCCATCAGGTACATAGACTGATCTCCTAAATATTTGGAACCTCCAATTCGTCTTGTAAATATGTATTTATTCATCTTTACAGAATTTATTGAATTATTACATCCATTTTCCTAATTGATCGTTCTCCACTCCCATCCCCATGATAAATGATGGGTCAAGTCTCAAATGCATATTAATTTAAACAGAAAGGATATTTAAAGTCACATATACTAAAAAATGAAAGCATGGTGGGATTACTGCGAAACATCGGACACCCAAGGCACAGATCTAAGGTTTAGGGTGCTGCCATATTGCGGTCGAGATGTGTGACAGGTGACTTCCACCTCATAATTACGTCAGAAGTCCCCAGAGACCACAAATTCCCCTCTCTTCTTTGTCATTATGAAGCGGTTGTCCTATGTGACATCACGACGGTATAGTCTTCGTCTGGGTACGGTTTGATTAGCTTTTAACCCCTTCATAGGGTAGATAAACTGAAGATCAAGCATGCTAGGAAACTTATTATTAGAAGCTCAAGAGCAATCATTTTGACCGTTTTCTCTATTTCAGGTTGGATTCTTGAAAAACTATGTATAGTAAACAGTCAGTTTTTTAGTTTTCCTAGAAACCCTAGATCTTTATTGGTAACAATTACGAATTGAAACGAAATAAAATCAAGAAGTTATTTTTAGTTATACCTAGAAGAGCCACGAGAGGTCAAATTGACCGCTCATACATTTAAGCAGATTTCACTCACTTTCTCGGTCAAAAAGCATATGTTTTATCGGAATATTACATTAAGCTTTATTCTTTCCCGTATCTTTCACCAACAGTGGTCAATTGTTACCGTTTTTAGGTATGAGCTTGATGTTTGTAGTGTTGTAACAATAAGTTACATTCGGCTCTTCAACTTTTTTTTACCTCTTCCCGTTAGCCATCGCCAAAAGCAAAACAGACCAGGACCGGTCTGAATTAGAAAGGAACTTCGAACTTCTCCCAACCAATAGAAGGGTCCTTTGGTTTGGGGGACTCTGACCCCCACCGTTCTTAGGTGGACCCCTGTTTTTTCTCCGCGAGTCAGTCGGATTTTTGGGGAGGCCAAGGTTGTTACTAGAGGAGAGAAAAAAGGAACGCTGCTGGTATGAACTGCTTGCGGGATAGATTTTTTTTTGGAGAGACACAAGAAAGGGAAAGAACGTCGCCATGTTTGTGAAACCCACGCTGAATTCAGAGGACTCATCTATATCTACAAATGATAAGTTGTATTCCAATTGTATTCCTTAGGCATTTAATTTTATAAAATTACTTAATCAAGACATATTTGCCCATGTGTATTTAATGAGTTTAAATTTTTGCTTTCTCAAACACTAGGCCAATGTAACATTATTTTGACAAGTGGTAACACTGAGAGTTCCGAATGAGGTTTACCAACTAACCTTTAAAAATATGCTTCCACAATCCAGGGTCCGTGTCCTTGAAAACGGAGATTGGCCTTTAAGTTGGATTGTTTCACCAAGGACTTTGAGTGTCAAACTCTAAAATGAAATAAATGCAGCATGAAAAAATGCTTACTCATATCAGCGTTATATGTAATATTATCTTTGCACTATAAATAATTATTAGCATAAAGTTATAAATACCATACTTTTGCGTATTTTGAATGCTGATTTAAATCTACAGGGAATAATTTATTAATTAATTAATGCAATTATAAATAATGTCCAACTTTCAAAATGCTTAAAAAAAGTCTGGTTAGAATGGCCTAAATTTGATATGAATATATTGGAGGAAGAAAGAAACAGTATGGCATAAAAGTTAAACAATCGACAACCAATTTTTTCCATTTAATGTGATACGACCTTGCGTGGTGGATGGGCTTTTCGCTAACATTACCACAAAAGTTTAGTGACTTAGAAGTCATTTTTCCCGTCAAATAAGCGAAGCACTAATGCACATTGAACAGCACAGTTGGTTGTCAGTGCAACCCATGCAGAAGTTGTATTTACATTCAAAATGTTACTTGTAGCCGAATTCACTTTTATTGTGTCGCTCACACAGCCGTCTACTGGTACACTTTGGAACTTTTTTCTTATGTCGTCATTTACCCTTTTCGTTTTCCAATACATTCATTTCGAATGTGAAATCATTTTTACCATTGGTTCTGTTTAAGAGCACTTTTAAAGTCGGAATCTAATTATAATCACCCTAAATATAAATCAGTTGAAGTTAAAATTGTGTACAAAATATATCTTACTTTTGGACTCAATTTGTAAGAAAACAAGTGAGTGTAAAGTAATTTAATATGCAGCGTTTTAGAGTGAGCAGGCGTGAACTGTTCGAAAAAGTCCTCCTAAACGACGCCGAATACTAAGACAACAAGACTAAACAAGAATAAAATAGTACACAAAATAAGTAAAAAAAACATCTTTTTGAAGAAGAACACTAGAAAGGGAAGAAAGAGAATTAATACAAATTTATTTTTCACAAAACCTCTAACAATTGAGTCTTGGAAAAGTTACGCTGTTAACCACAGCCAGACATTCCCTTGCTGCAAGAAAAACAGAGATCCATCGAAGCGAGAAACACGTACTTAGAAATCGCAGCTCGCAAATTATTCTCTTTGCGTCTCTCGCCCAACAGTTTCCTCTCATTCCGGAACGAGCGACATCCGGGAATAAATCACGGTTGGAATGTGCTCCCATTCTCTGCCGCTCATATTCCTTTCCATTGTGTCAACGACAGATTGACCGAAAGTCTCGGGAAGAGGCCATTTGTTATCCGCAGCAACACTGTTGTGATAAATAATGCAGGGCTACGGGACTCTATCATTATCTCGGAGAAGAGGTCTATGTCGGACAATGCTAGCAGATGGGTTTCGATTTGACTGCATTTCGAGGCAATTATTAAATATTGCAGAGTAAGCGAAAACCCTTTGTTTCACGTTGAACCAGTGGATTTCCATTGTGCAAATAACATATTGACTGAAAACTCATTCACCGTCAACTTATTTCCGAATTCACCAAAACTTAACTCGAATGTATGAGTTTGCTCATTTCACTTACTTGAAGGAAGTTACAGAAGATTCACAATGAAAATTACATAGACGTTCTGAAAAACATCTAAACTTGAATTATATATATTTTTTTATATGTGTGAAAGTATGTACTTGAGTCCATCACTTCTGAGAATATTTCCGAAGATTTACTTCATGACTTTATGTATGGAATCTCTTGACATATGAATAAATGCTATTTGAAATTTGATTAATTTTGCTTATATTTTTATTCATCTTTCAATTATCAGATTAATTTACAATATTTTTTTATTTTCTGTAGATATATTCACGTGTTTTACTTTATTATAGTAAAATGTTTGTAAAAAAGAATTTCTAGTGGTCAAATCTGTGCTAAAATTTTGATAAAACAGATTGTTTTTATTACTGGGAGAAATCAGAATTATTCATTTCAAAATTAATTCTCCATTATACAAAGTCATTAGACTAATTTCTATTGTTTTATGCTAATTCTATGTACAAATACGAAAGCTTCATGGTAAATTTTGATTGGTAGATTAGATATACTTTAGTTATTGATTTGCTACTACAGTCTACCAAGTCCTTTTTTTAATAGAACTATCTATTTCTTTATTGTTGAGGGACGCATGTTAGAGGAGATTCATTTCTTGTTCTTCTACTGTATTCTACATTGGAACACTAGAATCCACAGTTTAAGGACGATTCCTGTTTTACTAAAAGTCAAGGTATCTGTATTTTTTGGATGTTTGATTTGAGGTGATAGTCATTGTTTTTAATTGATTGTTTAATCTTTAGAGCTCTTTAGAGCTTTACTTATTCATGTGATCTGACATGCAATTTTTGGTAGTTCACTAGTGGTGGTACTGTTCTCATTTCATTGTCAAGATTTTCTTAAAAAAGTCTATAGTTCAAAGTCGACTCCATCCAGAAAGATACTATTCATCTGTATCATTTGTGGCTGGTTTATGAGCAGTAAGTACTACACGGCCGTATTTACCAAATAGATAGCAACACACTGATAATGAAATCCGAGAATTACAGCCAGTTATTAATTAACCCAAGAATGTAAGTATTATTCGTCAAGAATTATTTCCTGATTCTCGGATTAACTCTTCGTTGTTTGTTAGTGCACCTGCAAATGGTTGATAAATTCATGTAACTTTGTATCTCTCTCTGTCTGAAATTCCTTCTAGTTTATGGTTTTCTTAAATGAAAAAACACGTATAGTTCAAAGTCGACTCCACCTGGAAAGATACTATTCATCTCTATCATTTGTGGTTGGTTTATGAGCAGTACTACACGGCCGTATTTACCAAATAGATAGTAACACACTTCTAATTAAATCAGAGGATTATAGCCAGTTATTAATTAACCCAGGAACATCGATAAGTAGTATTCATGAAGAATTATTTCCTGATTCTCGGATTAACTCTTCGTTGTTTGTCAGTGCACCTGTAAATGGTTGTTAAATTCATGTAACTTTGTATCTCTCTCTCTGATTGAAATCCCTTCTAGTTTATGCTTTTCTTAAAATAAAAACGCTTATAGTTCAAAGTCGACTCCATTAAGAAAGATGCTATTCATCTCTATCATTTGTGGCTGGTTTATGAGCAGTAAGTACTACACGGCCGTATTTACCAAGTAGATAGCAATACACTCGTAATGAAATCCGAGGATTACAGCCAGCTATTTATTAACCCAGTAATATCAATAAGTAGTATACATCAAGAATTATTTCCTGATTCTCGGATTAACTCTTCGTTGTTTGTCAGTGCAGCTGTAAATGGTTGATAGATTCATGAACTTTGGTATCTCTCTCTGATTGAAATCCTTTCTAGTTTATGGATTTCTTAAAAAAAGTCTATAGTTCAAAGTCGACTCCATACAGAAAGATGCCATTCATCTGTATCATTTATGACTGGTTTATGAGCAGTACTACACGACCGTATTTGCCAAGTAGATAGCTGATAATGAAATCGGAGAATTACAGCCAGTTATTTGTAGATATACTGATAATGAAATCCGAGAATTACAGCCAGTTATTTAATTACCCAGGAATATTGATAAGTAGTATTCATCAAGAATTATTTTCTGATTATCGGATTAACTCTTCGTTGTTTGTTAGTACACCTGTAAATGGTTTTAAAATTCATGTAACTTTCTACTCTCTCTGATTGAAATCCCTTCTAGTGTATGGTTTCCTTAAAAAACGCCTATAGTTCAAAGTCAACTCCATCCAGAAAGATACTATTCATCTCAATCATTTGTGGCTGGTTTATGAGCAATACTACACGACCGTATTTACCAAGTAGATAGCAACACACTGATAATAAAATACGAGCATTACAGTCAATTATTTGTTAACCCAGGAATATTTATAAGTAGTATTCATCAAGAATTATTTCCCTATTCTCGGATTAACTCTTCGTTGTTTGTTAGTGCACCAGCAAATGGTTGATAAATTCATGTAACTTTGTATCTCTTTTCTGACTTTAATCCCTTCTAGCCTATGTGCCACCGTGTTGGGCCATCATAATCTCGTAATAAGTTCGGCACAGGACGATGGCAATTTAAATCAACATATTTTATGTTGTTGCTTCGTCAATAACGTTTCTGTCATTGCTAGGTTTCTAACATCTTTTTATTAATTTTCATATTGAAAATCATGGCTGTTATCATAATGAGGTCGAGATATGTCACAGGCAACTTCTGCATTATAACGACGTCAGAAGGGGAATTTATCGTACCAAATTCTCATATCTGGTGAATCTGACGTCATCTTGAAGTGGAAGTTACCTTTGACATATCTCGAATGCAAAATGGTAGCACCCTATATTTGAAAAGTATTCTTTTGCAATGAATATATTGTTTTATGAAACTCAATTTCAAATTTATATTCTCCTTTTTTAATCTGTCAGTGTTATTTATCTTTTATCTAATTAGTTCAATTCTTTTCAAAACTGATTGGTTTTTTTAACAATATTGTTTAAAATTTACAATCAATTCCCCATGATTTTAGAACATCATTGTCATTATCTAGGTAATATGAATTAATAAGCGTCGCAAAATTAGTTTCACCCAAAACATTTTTTTTGGTAAAAAATTAAACTTTAACAAAGTCTAAAATTTTGAATCATTTTAACACACCGTTAATATTTTTTTGTAAAGTGATAAATTATATTTCTTAATTTTTATATTTTTTTGATTAAAATGTTTAAATATAAAATAATTTTGTATAGAATATATGTAACTATGGCCTAATTTTTATTACCTTTTCTAATAAAGTCAAAAGCATAGAAAAACGTTCTTTAAACAAAAAAAATCGTCTTTTAGAAACAGAATTAAGGTCGTAAGTTAGATAACACATACCTTACCAACCTTACTACCAATGGATATATAACTATCAAAAATAAGAAGATAACAAAATGATGGTTTATAGAAATTATAAATATAGGATTAATACTTATATAAACTGATTAAAATTTAATCTTCATGCTGTATTTTCTAAAAACAAATAGTTTATAATGAATTAATTGTAATAAAATATTAATGCGTTTATAAATTTAAGAATGGAATTCGTGCTTTATAAAGAATATTCAGTTAAAGTTTTTCAGATTATTTTCGATGATAGTTAGTAAGAAATAAGATCATGGTTGATAAATATAGATAAAGATAGATAAGTTGGAATTCAGATATAATGGGTGGATCTTATAGATATGAGAAACCTAACTTGGTAATATATACGAATGCAAAAGTCATGCATATAAGCTTAAAGATAAACTATTGTTTTCATAAAAATGTTACAGGTATGTACTGTCGGTAAAAATAGTTTAATTTTTTTTTATCCGTGGTTTATTATATTTGGACCTACTATTTCATTGTAATTTCTGATTTTAAAATGTTAAATCTATGTCAAGATTCTTCGATTGATAAAATATCAAAGTTCTACTATTGCTAGTTAATGACTGATTTGGCAGGGGTGTATCAGTTAATACTAATTTCGACCTTTAATTTTCTCCCATTTGGTTTCATTGCAATTTCTGATTTTAAAATGTTAAATCTATGTCATGATTCTTCGATTGACAAAATATCAAAGTTCTAATATCGCTAATTAATGACTGATTTGGCAGGGGTGTTTCAGTTAATAATAATTTCGACCATTAATCTTCCACCAATTTCTGATTTTAAAATGTTGAATTTATGTCATGATTCTTCGACTGACAATATATCAAAGTTCTAATATTGCTAATTAATGGCTGATTTAGCAGGGGTGTTTCAGTTAATACTAATTTCGACCATTAATTTTCCACCAATTGGTTTCATTGCAATTTCTGATTTTAAAATATTAAATCTATGTCATGATTCTTCCATTGACAAAATATCAAATTTCTAATATTGCTAATTAATGACTGATTTGAATTGGTTTCATTGCAATTTCTGATTTTAAAATATTAAATCTATGTCATGATTCTTCCATTGACAAAATATCAAATTTCTAATATTGCTAATTAATGACTGATTTGGCAAGGGTGTTTCAGTTAATAATAATTTTGACCATTAATTTTCCACCAATTTCTGATTTTTAAATGTTAAATTTATGCCATGATTCTTCGACTGACAAAATATCAAAGTTCTAATATTGCTAATTAATGACTGATTTGACTGGGGTGTTTCAGTTAATACTAATTTCGACCATTAATTTTCCACCAATTGGTTTCCTTGCAATTTCTGATTTTAAAATGTTAAATCTATGTCATGATTCTTCCACTGACAAAATATCAAATTTCTAATATTGCTAATTAATGACTGATTTGGTAGGGGTGTTTCAGTTAATACTAGTTTCGACCATTAACTTTTCACCAATTAGTTTCATTTCCAGTTGTTAATTAGCCTTGTTAGAATTTTCTATTAAATACTTGTTAAACATAGAATAACTTTTTAAAATAAATACAAATGTAAAATTTACAATTAGGGTTAGAAGGAAATTTCCATTTCTCTTTCAGAACATCTAAGCCATACGTTTCTTCCCAAAAGAAATACGTTCGCATTATGAAATCCATTTAACCCTATTTTTACTCCAAGCAGTATGGACATCGGATGCCAAATAAATCACCATTTCTCTCCTACGATGAATAAGAAAAAAAAATCATAAATTTTCTGGGAAATCTTGTGGGAAGATATGAGAAAAATTGACACAAACCAAAATAACCGAATAAATGCCTTGCACTGCTTCACCCATGCAGACAGATTGTGATTTATAGAGCGTTCGACAGTCGAGGTGAAATATTACTTTAATGTATGTGGTCATCTTTTCGTCGATGTCTGTAAGGACATTTGGAACCTAATGTATAATTTCAGGCGGGTTTCTTTTTTCTACTTTCCGTGCATGTAGAGGAAATGGACAAAAGCTTCTATATTATACAGAAGAATCATAAAGATTTATGGATCATTGTGCTCTCTTTTCTTGACACATGTTTTTTTCTAAAAACATGTATCATTATGGTTTTTGCATAGAAATCCCTGTATGGCATGAAATATATAACCAGAATAGAATAAAACTTATTTTTAATACTTTTCGATATGTATATTCATATTATTCTATAAAGAGGAAGCACATTTCATGATACTTCAAGATAACCGAATAATATACTGAATTTTTCTTTATGTTCTAGTAAATCCCAGAATGTCTAAGGGCATATTGCATCTTGTAAACAACTAACATTTCAATTAAAATCTTTTTTAAAATATAATAAATCAGAACCACTTTTAAAAGAGTTATTTTTGAAGTTTACTCCTAGTTGTTGCTCATCCCCCTGATGTAGGAAAGTCTACACCAGGTCTAATACACCCTGTAACAGTCTGCAACTGGTCCATGGTTAAGAGTAATATGCAGCTTCGCTTAAGGTAGGGTTATAAGCTGACTAAGTCTCAAGAGAGGGTGCGCCTTTCATTTAATTAGTACTACTAAAGTGAATTAACTTCTTTGATCTAGTGGGTCCTCATAATTTAGAAGCAGGTATCAAGTAGAAGACATCCAAGCCTCGTCTGTTACCACCACAAATATCGTTCTGGAACTTGGAGGACATTGCGACCACCAAAGTAATTCACGTATCCAGCCACTATAAGGCCATATAAGCTGCGGTATCTCACTTGTCGATCTCATAACTGGAGATTTATGAGATCGAGGCTCGAACCAGCCAAGATTCGACTTGATCATTAATGGCGGCTGGGATACATAAAATAGAATCATAGTCGCAATGTACACCCACTTCTCAAGCAATACCTCTTTTAGGTGGTAGGAGAAGTCTGGTGGAATTCTGATTGGTCCCTTCTCCTAAGATACGAGGAGCTCTTTGTTTACTTGTGTGGTCCTAAGGAGTAACGTTGGCTGCCTTTATGGTGCTGCTATAATGAAATGAAGAACAATTTCCACGGTTTTGTAGTGACGAATGCTTAACAGGCAGGTTTCCCGATGTATATATATATATATATATATATATATATATATATATATATATATATATATATATATATATATATATATATATATATATATATATATATATATATATATATATATATATATATATATATATATATATATATATATATATATATATATATATATATATATATATATATATATATATATATATATATATATATATATATATATATATATATATATATATATATATATAATATATATATACATACATACATATAAACTAAATAGATATATATATATTTTTAAGTATTTAATAATGTAATAAAACTTTTTCTTTTGTATAGAATTATTTAAATTTAAATTTAATTTGAATCCATTGCAAGATTACACACATTAAAAAGACTTTTAAACAATGCATGCAATAGTTTATGAGTAAATGTGCGTGCAAGGATCATAAATTATGTCTGAAAAAGAATGACTTTACAGATTCTGCTTATCATGCATTTTCTTCGAATCATCTAAGACAATTCAGTCTATATTTCAAGTTACATTAATATTTAAAGAACTTTGAATTAATTGTACAAAAGAAACCATGCATTCATGTATATGTTTTGTGAAAACTGGATAACTAAAAAATTTAAGGCTAGTGAAATCCTCCAAATGCCCTCATTTCCCTTTAAATGTTCTAAACCTTCTTATATTTACTTCCTTTCAAAGATTATATTCAATTTATGCTTTGTAGGCAGAAAAATCCCCTTAGCGGCGTGAAACTGGATTGATATTAAAATTTCCCGAAAAGAAGTGCACGTCATTTACATCTTGCTTCTTGGGCCATTAACTCTGAGTTGAAGAGTTCATCGTCAGACGATCATTCGCGGAGCTGTTCCTCTCATCTTCACACTTCCGAGGCCCCGTCACTGATATTAATATCCGATTATGACGCGAATCTTTGGACACATTAATCTTTTGAAGACTTTTGGGAAACCTTGAACACATCTCTTACAGGAGAACTCTTTTTAGGTGCATTCTCCGTGGAACTCTTTAATATTCAGTGTAGGAATGTGTCATTCGGGAGACATCTAATTTTAGACGTTATACACTTCAAGTAGCCGTAGAGTTTCAACTACACGGAATTTGACTAAAAATTCTATATTTCAAAATATCGGATTGTGAAACATAATTTAGAATATTAAGGAAAAGTTGTTTTATAATACAGTAGAACCTCGATATAACCCCCCCCCAGCCCCGTGGAACCAACATCATATGATCGTTGTAACGAAATGTCGTTGTAGCGAATTAAAAAAAAAATGGTAAAAAAATTGAGCAAAGAAATGATGCAACAGTACATACCTAGAGAACACTTCTATTTATTTTTATTTCCATTACTGAATGTTCGACAAAAAGTCTTTGATTGACGCCAGTTTCAAGTACATTTGGGAATTTTTCATTATGACAGATTCCATATCCGTTAGATTTTAAAGGAAATCTTCAGAATTAAACTGTACTTCAAAATATTGATGCAAGGCATCGATTGCATTGAAGGTTTCTTTTTCCAAAGCTTGGACGATTTCTTCTCCGTCGTCGGAATCGCAGATTTCTTCATCCACACGCTGGGCCACTCAGTGAGTTGATCTCGTGGATTCGTCCATAGGGTCTGCTGCGCAATTTAGTTTCGCATCTGGCTGCTTAATCTTTGGAGAAAAACCGCCTCTGAATCTATCGTCCGCAAAGGCTATTTTACCGTCTGCCACCATCGACCATGATAAGCCATACCCCTCCAGATGGTGGTAATGGCTTGAAGTGGATCATAGTGTGAAGGGGCCTTAAAGATCAAAGGCAGTTTGGTTTGGTTTGGAATGCTACGGTCTGCTTTTTGCGACACGAGGGCTAAATGAGACCGGAACCTACAGCTTAAAGCCGATTCCGAATGGCTACGAGCATCCATGCCACAGTGGGATTCGAACAGACGAACTCCGGTACCGAAGGCCAGCATCCTAACCAACCGGCCATCGTTCGGATAAAGATCAAAGGCAGACAGATGCGGAACTATAGTGCGCAGTAGACTATGGATGAATACACGTGCTCGGTTCATTTAGTGGCCCAGCGTGTGGATGCAACACCTGAACCATTGTTCAAGGTCACTATCAGGAAGTGGTGAACAATTGACCATAGTGTAGAGGCTACATAAGAGTTAGATACGCGGTGGACGTTAAAAGCAAAACTAAGTAACTTTAAGTAGTTATATAAGAACAGCTGAGCTAAGTAAAAATTAGTTTTGGTGCTCGCGAAATTAGCGAATGTTACCACAGTTAAAGGAGAAACAAAGACAACTTGTCAGAGGTTGTAATTTTAGGGTTAGATTAGAGTCACACAAAATTTATTTTGGAATACATTTATAATAAAGTTGGTTAGTTATATCTAAGAAAAAATTAATTTTGGTGTTCGTGAAGTCACCGAAGGTTATCCCATTTAAAGGACATTCAAAGACTAACATGTAAGATATTTTATTTTTAGGGTTAGGTTAGAATCACAAAAATTTTATTTTATATTGAATTTATAAATAAGTTGGTTGGTTATTTCTAAGAAGAAATTAATTTTGGAGTTCGTGAAGTCACCGAAGATTACCCCATTTAAAGGAGATGCAAAGACTTGTAAGATATTGTAATTTTAGGGTTAGATTAGATTCACAAAAATTTATTTTAGAATACATTTATAATTAAATTGATTATTTATGGTTAAAATGCCATTAATATATATTTATTTATACATATATGTCCGTATATAATATTAACATAGCCATTTAAGTGATTAAATTTATGATCATTTAATAATATTAATGTACATTTAATGATACGTTTAAATAACCTTATTTTAAAGCCAACAAAAAACTAAATGACATTTATTTTAATGTATGTAATTCAATCTATGTTTAAATTTTTGACCTTAATTATATGTTAAAAGTTCTTTTATTATTCTAATCCTTGTTTTCTAACTGAAATATCAGTCTGTGTGACTACTACTTCTATATCTATTACAGCTGTCATTTGAGCCAGAAACAAAATAAGATGAATTTAGTTTTTCTCTCTTTCTCTGAGTTACTTTGATGAATGTTCCAGTGAAAATGCTGTTAATGTAGCACTTCTACTTTTATCTAGCTTCTGATTAGATGAGAGATCAACTTATCACATTTCGACACCATTCCTAATTTTTTTTTATTTTATATATATCTGAGCCACCAACTCTTGATTGATTAGAAGAATACAATTGTACTATTCTACATCAAAACTCATGCGCCTAAATCACTAGAGTGCAATTAATTTTTAACAGATGATCCTGGTTTCCATCAGACTTTTCTCGAAACCGCATGGGGAAAATAGGAATGAAAATAAAATAAATTTTTCTTCTGTCAAGATGACGAGTTTCAGTTTTTTCATCTAAAAAACAAAAGTTTTAGTCTCCTCTAAAATTAATTTTAGACAGGAGTGTCTATGAAACAGAAAGCTAGTTTTATAAACTTTGATCCTCGAACTATTAAATTCTATTTATTTTGAATGCACGCATCTTTTCGTTACTGAAATCCACGATTTCGAATCTGGATTGGATGTTCGTATCCGTTCTGTATTGACTTTAAACCGTTGGTCCCACTTTTATTACTCAAGTGTAGCAAAAAAGTAGAACACAGCGTTTCAAACGAAACCAGACCTCACTTTCAACTTGCCGAACGATGGCCGATTGGTTAGGGTGCTGGCCATCGGTACCGGAGTTCGTGGGTTCGAATCCCGCCGTGGCATGGATGTTCGTAGCCGTTTGGAATCGGCTTTTAGCTGTAGGTCGCGGTATCATTAGCCCTCGTGTTGCAAAAAGTATACCGTAGTACTCCAAACCAACCAAACCTAGTAAACCAAACCAAACTCACTTTCAACTTATATGAATCTTGGTTGGTTCGTTGGTTTGGAGCATTACGGTCTACTTTTTGCAAAACGAGAGCTAATGAGACCGGGACCTACTGCTTAAAGCCAAATCCGAACGGCTACGAACATCCATGACAGAGTGGGATAGGAATCTTGGTACGTGAGGCTTGATAAAATTAGACAAAAATCGTGTTTTGTATTAGACCTCTTTCCTTTTCACTAAAATTACGAAACTAATGCTTTGAATGCATACAAATATATAACAATTAATACAGAATAATTTAAAATGGCATCAGAAATTAGACTGTTCTTAAAGATGACATCTTTTTAGAAAAACTATCTACATGAATTTATATAAAATGAAACAATTTTTGATGAACCGAATTAAAAAAGAAATAGATTAAAACAAGTGTTAGGTACCAATAATTTAAGGTGTAATATAAGCAAAATATTGAGTTTAAAGCTAATAAACAAGTCATAAGGTGAGAAACTATATCTTTGAAAGACTCATTGAACATCGTTATTAAAAATCCATAACATGTCTAAGTAATCTTTTTAAATACTAGGTTGAATAATTAAATCTCATACACGTATAAATAGCTTAAATAAGCTTCGTTCGAAGCTGGAATAAAAAAAATATTTATGCCAATAAACTTCCGATATTTTTACGTGGAAAAATTTGTCAATCAGTGTCCTTTTTATGCAAGTAGAAGAATGTTTCAACGTTGATGCATCGTGCTTCGATTCTTCAATACATTTAACCTAGAATACATGTAAAAGAAATTTTATAAGTTTCTCTTCCTTAAAACCTAATCAGTTTTTTTTCCTCGTTGAATATCTTACAATTTTCTTATTAGCAACAAATTCTTGGTATTTTCTTCAGAATCTTAATGGAGTCATCATGCTTTTTTTTCCCTCGTAGAAGTGGTGTGAATAATTAATGCCAAGCCATATGTGCTTGTAATGGCAACTGTCCATGCGTAATATTGGTAACTTGGTGGATTTTTTTCTCACCATTTTACGCATTTTTTTTAGGAACGGTATCTAATTAAGTGTTTAAGTATGATTTTGAATTATTCAAGAATCAAAGTATAAAGATATTTTACTGATAGGCAACTTCAAAAATATTAATTAGAATTTAAATTTTTAAAGATTTAAAGCACTTAATATTTTTTTTAAATTCTCATTCAAATTGATTATTCTATTTCGGTGCCATAATAAAAAACTACTAATTATAAAATACTCGAGTTATAATTGGTTAAATAGTATTTTTTTTCCCTTATTTCATGAAAAGATTTTTTATACACTACTCCATAAATGATCATTCGAATTTCGTTCTTAAACACGTCTAGAAATCATTCATTTTTTATTTTAATGATGTAATACACGCAAAAATAATTATAAATAATATGACCAGTATTAAAATTAGCGTTAATATTGTAAGTTTTAGATTTAATGAGTAAATATTCAAAAGATAGAAAAAACGCTTAAATTTATATATATATATATATATATATATATATATATATATATATATATATATATATATAGTATATATGTGTGTGTGTGTGTGTGTGTGTGTGTGTGTGTGTTTGAGTGCTCGAGTATGTGTGTAATATATGAAAATTATTACATCTAAGATATCTATCGAAATTCTCCATTCTCCTTTTCCCATTCTTTAATACCGAATTTCCCAGCCGTATAATATCAGATTTGAAGGAGTGTTTGCAGAATTAAATTCTTTTTACCAGTCACTTCAAACTAACGCTAGAATAAATGCTAATTATCTGTCCACTGGCTACATTTTCAAACTGACATAAATGATTAAAATTCATTTCTGACAGCCAATAACGATTAGAAATATCTTTTTCTCTTGGGAAAAAATTCACTTAATCACTCGCTGATTGGTACAAAATTAATAGAAGTGTGTTTTCGTGAATATATGAAGAAAATTATCTTGTTCTTTTAAGAGATTCTTGCAATGGAGTCACTTAAGTTCTCTCATTGCCCAGTAACCCAGTGCATTTTAAATAATAAGGGATAAAATAAATTGTAACAGCGAGAGATAACTTTCGCCCCGTTGCATATATAGATATTTAATCTGAAAGGATGTAAAGTATTATCAACAATTTTATCCCATAAACTTTATGAAGAAAAGAGTTTGAATACATATTGCGTAGCCCAATATCCAACAGTGTCCTTTGAACTGTGTGCTCCGATACTATTCTAATTGGCCCTGCATTGTATTTGGTTGTCAGCTGAGCCACTGCCTGGCTCCAGCTTTCCTTCCCCATGGGAGACAGTCTCCGACGACCTTTTTCTTTGATAGCGTGTGGACGTCCAACACCATGTCGTCTACTGCTGGTTTCACCGCCATTCATCCAGTTTGCATAAGTACCAACAATTGTAGATCACGAAAAACCCACGAGTCGTGCAGTTTCTGAAATACTTGTTCCAAGCCTTAAAGCCATAATAATCTGCCATCTATCAAAATCGCTTAGATCAGCAGCCTTTCACATTACACGCAGAAGTAAGTGAAAGAATGATTCTTCAGACTCTACAGAAGCAGTTAAACACGACTTCCACCTGATCACGTGCCTTCCACGTCATCCAGACGAGTGCATTGCAAAATGTAGGAGTGGTCATAATGTTTTGGCTCTTGAGTGTAAATTAGTTGAATAAATATAATAGGATCATAAAAACTCATCAAATTTAAACTAATTATAAACTTCGTTTAAAGAACTTTATTGATTCACACGGAATGCTAGGTAATATAAGCTGAGAATAAGAGCAAATAAATTCTAGTTTTTCTTTTCAAATTACATAATTGCCCAAATATTCACATATACAATGTATTCACATATGAAAATTAATTTTCTACTCTCTCTGGTTTTAATATAAGTGATTTTAATCTCTATTTAGTAAGCTGTTTGTAATACCACCCGGTTCTGGGACACTATACTTGCGTGGGACCTGCCAGCCTACTTTATTGAGGCAGGTATGCTGGGATGCATAAAATTACTTCCGAATGCTTATAGGACAAAAAATAATATTTTTTTTTACAAAAATTGACGAAAACATTAAATGTTAAAGTAAATCAAATTGACATATTATGAGTTTCAGGGATTATCTAAAATTAAAAAGGATTAACCGAGCATTTTTCATATACAAAAATTAGCCCTCGTGTTGCAAAAAGTAGACCGTAGCACTCCAAACCAAACCAAACCAAACCATATCCAAAAGTAAAACCGTCGTCGTGTCCTCTCCCAGCGATCATAGATGTCTACAAGTAGCATGCCCGAATCTAACTCCTCTCTTGCAGATCTCTCCCTTCCTCTGGGGGGGGGGAGTTGTCAGCATTCTCGAAACTTGATCTCTGCCGACAAGAAAAGTCCTCCCTTCCAGATGTACTGCCGGCCTGCATCAACACCAACAAGCACATACGAAAGCCTTATCTGCCATCCTTTGCCGGCCAGCTATTTACATAGCTGCAATTAGCGACTCAGAAGATTACATTTGGCATCTTTGAGGTGAAAGGGGTTTGACAATTTTAAAAGTATATTAATATGAGAAGATAGTTTTGTTTTACTGATTTCTGAAATTAATGCAAGTAGATAATTCAGTTTATTATCACATTCATATCAAAAGTCGACGGGAGTCTTTTCATAGTACTGTCGGCTCCGCTTAATTTGATCAGTTTGGGACACTGTGATTTTGATAACAATAACAATTTGATAACAATAAACGATATACAAAATTAGATAAATCCCTCCCTCCTTTAATTCACACGTACTACATTCCAAAATAAAATGAAAAACTCACCTTATATTTATGTACTGTATATTATCCTTTAAGACATAAGAAATGTTTGCATAATAAAAATAATTGGTCAATTATTGGCTGTCTACAATTCTTTGTAAGAAGCTCATTGAGAAATTGTTCGTAATCATAATGTTTTTTAAACTCATCGGAGAGGTGTTGTACTCCACGTTTTGACACTTCCTATGCAATTCAGAAGCTGAGAAATGTTTAACTGTGCTGTAGCATTGCTCTGACTCATATTTGGCAGCTCGAAATGACAAAACTATGCATTTTTTAAAGCTAGTGTGTTATTAAAGAACTTCTTAAGGAAACAGTTTTAAATAAAGACATTTTATTTTATTATTTATTAAAATGAAAAATTATAATGTTGAAAAAATTTAGCTTCGAAAGGTACTGCATCTTAATGGATAAATTTATAGGTGTAAATTTCATGCAAAATTAATACTGACTACTACTCTCTTTTTATATATTTTACGATAGTATAATACATTTCAGACGATTAGTTGCTTTGCCAAATTATTTAAATCAAAAATAAAACATAACCTAATTTTTGCTTTTTAACGAAAATAACTTAACACTATTTATATAATAATCTTACATGTACTTCCATTAAACTAATAAAATGTTAATATAACATTAAATTATATAAAACATGTGGTAAAATCTTGTTTACTTCCAGAAAAATAGTAGAATATTGGCATATTATGAAATTAGTATAAACTTGTACTCTTTATTTTTTCAAATTGATGTATTTTAGAATAAGTTAATACATTTTATATTAGTTACTTTTCTTTTTATTTTTCACTATTTAAACTTATATAATTCTTAAAGGAGACTAAACCTAATCTTTAATTTTTATCAAAATATACTTCTAAAACCATTTATTTACTGATCTTATATTTACTTACAGAAAAATAGTAGAATATTGGCATAGTATGAAATTAGTATAAACTGGTACTCTTTATTTTTTCAAATTGGTATATTTTAGAATAAGTTAATATATTTTAGATTCATTGCTTTTCCTTTTATTTTTCACTATTTAAAATAATCTAATTCTTAAATGAGATAATACCTAATCTTAACTTTTACCAAAATAAACTTTTAAAACCATTTATTTACTGATCTTATATTTACTTCTATAAAAATAGTAGAAATTGGCTTAATATGAAATTAGTATAATCTTGTACTCTTTAATTTTTCCAATTGGTGTATTTTAGAATAAGTTAATACATTTTAGATTTATTGCTTTCCCTTTTATTTTTCACTATTTAAAATTATCTAATCGTTAAATGAGACTAAATCTAATCTTTACTTTTTAACAAAATAAACTTTTAAAACCATTTATTTACTGATATTATATTTACTTCCATAAAAATATCGCTAGTCAGTAACACCACTGAAGCGGCAGATTTTTTTGAAGTCAGCTGATCTGATAAATGGAGGACATATCTCATTAAGATATCGTATTTCATTAGCATCACTTGTTTCAATCTCGCGGATATTATTTAAAAAATTGTCTTGGACGATATCACATCCCTTACATAATAATCTCCACATGGCGAGGGTGTCCATGTGTCACCAAAGTAGCACGATCAGTCATTTCTGCATTGTAATCTCGTGCCGATGTACAAGCAGGCTGTTGGAGTCATCATTCCTGATTGATGACTTGAAAGAAAGGATACCGGGCGAAAAGGCCACTTTCGGACGGAGAGATAACTTAATTACAATTTGATGGCATCAGGAGATTAACGATAAAATGCGTGAAAAAAATCGTAAAAGGTTTCATGAAGGAAATTCGCAGCTATTAAATGGCGAAATGGGATGTTTCTTATAAAATAAAAGGAAAAAAATGTATATATCAGAAAATTATTTTTCATTTTGTTCTGGTAAATGGTCACTGTATTAATTAAAGAAAATGCTTAAGTTTTTATGTATTTGATTTATTTTCGGATATTAGTTTTACACCGAGGGAAATTTGTAACAGAAAAAAAATACATTTAAAAATTTTTTAAATATACTTTTTTGCGATATAGTTAAGATGTACAAATTTAATTTCCTCATTTCTCACATCCTCTTGTAAATCTGTCTCACTATAAGCAATTATACGTATGTGTGCGTGAATGTATATATGTGTAAATGAATATATACTACTACATGTAGATG
>CM063508.1:171406024-171421024 GCA_032207245.1 Pardosa pseudoannulata | reverse complement strand
TAACTGAATTTTCTCAAAATTCTGCAACACGTTTGCAGTGAGTAAAATTATTATTTCAAAAATTCAGCTAATATATCAATTTAGGAACATTATTTCAATTAAATGCTATATTTTATTAATGTCGTGTATTCCTGTCTCTCAAATCAAACATAATTTCAACATAAAAGTCTTAACAGGTAGCTCCTTATCTGCGGTTTCTCTGGTGTATCTCTCAAGCAATACGATCAGTCAATTCTGCGTGGTGATCTTGCGACGTTCCTTTTGAGATTGATGACTTGTAAGAAAAAGGAATGTCACGAGTAAAAAACCGCTTTCGGATGAAGAGATGATATAATTACATTTTGACGACATGGAGGGATTAACGAGAAATTAATGAGAAAAGGTAACACATTTTGTGTCTTATGGAGAATATTCATTGCTTCTGAAGCTACAGAGGACGTTCATTTTATATCATGATTTTAGGACACTCTCTGCGTTCTGATATTCATCTTGTATGCCAGCAGTTTGATGGATGAATGGGAAGGGGAAGGTTGATTCCAGTTGTAAATGGTGTTCTGCTAGAAAGAGGATCGTCAGGGAAAAATGATCGCTTATGGAGGAAGAGAAAGTATAATTGCGGTTTGATGACCTCGAGAGATTAACGACAAAGTAAGAAATAAAGGTGACAGACATACATGTGTGAATAAATATATTTTCTTTTTAATAATTAACCGAATTATTACCCAACTGTTCTTTCTCTCAGGAATTGCTGATGATCTTTGCAATTTTAATTGTGGAAATTTTCCTCAAATTACATTATTTTAATCTGGCTAATTCTGAAATTGGACATGCGAATGAGTGTAAATGTATTTGAATCTTATTATTAACAGAATTATGAATCTAAATATTCTGCAGCATTGTTAAAACAAATAGATTTTTTTAAAATTCATCTAATATTTATGAACATTTTTTCTCTAACATGCTATATTTTAATTCCACCATTCATTCAAATCTCTCAATTATCTATGATGTCATAACTGATGTCACATATAGTATCGCATATAAGGCGATTTCACTCAGGAGGGCACATCTCATTTTATGACAACCCTGGCTTTAGTTTCAAACGGAAAGGCAGGTTATTGGCTGTTGTAAGCAAAAAATGAATGGGAAGGACATTATAGTAGTTCGTGACGTTGTGACAAATTGCTTTACAGTTTCTACGGTTTCTCTTGTGTGTCGCTCATACAAAATTATCAGTCATTTCTGGTTTGTGATCTTGCGACGTTTCTTTTGTGATTGATGACCTGCAAGAATGCAAGGAAGATTAATGTCATGCTCGAAGAATCGTTTCCAGAAGAAGAGATGATATAATTACGTTTTGGTAACATCGTGGGATTAATGACAAAGTAAAGAAAAAGGGTGAAACAAATCATGTCTTATGGAGAATATTCATTACTGTTAAGGTTTCAGATCACGTTAGATGGGCAAATGTGCCTCGAATTTGGGTATTTCAATTTCCCTAATTTTGAAATTGTACATAGTTGTTTGCATAACTATATTTCCGTCTTATTAAGTAGCTGAATTAGGAATTTCAAAATTATGCACCATGGTTAAAACGAATAGATTTTTTAAAAATTCATCTAGTGTTTTTAGTATTTTTTCATTAACACACTATATTTTAATTCTCCCCTGCATTCAAATCTCTCAATTCTCTCTATGATGTCATAACTGATGTCACATATTACCCTACGGTTTCTCTTGTGTGTCTCTCATACAAAATGATCAGTCATTTCTGCTTTGTGATCTTGCGAATTTTTCTTTTGTGATTGATGACTTGCAAGGATGCAAGGAAAATTAACGTCATGCGTGAAGAACAGTTTCCAGAAGAAGAGATGATATAATTACATTTTGACAACATCGTGGGATTAATGACAAAGTAAAGAAAAAGGGTGAAACAAATTATGTCTTATGGAGAATAATCATTGCTGTTAAGGACTCAGGCCAAGTGAGATTGGGCGAATGTGCCTTAAAGTCGGGTATTTTAATCTCACTGATTCTGAAATTGTACATAGTTATTTGTATAAATAGAATTCCGTCTTATTAATTAGCTGAATTATGAATCTCAAATTTCAATACGATTAAAAGAATTAAAATTACTTTTCAAAAATTCAGCTAATATAATAATTAATGAACTTTATTGCATTAACCCATCCTATTTTGTTATCGTTATATTTTAAAACCTCTCATGTCTTTCAGACATAATGTCTTAACTGATGTTATATGTTACACTTACCTAAGGTTTCTCATGTGTGCCTCTCAAACAAAACGATCAGTCATTTCTGTATTGTGATCTTGCGACGTCTCTTTTGTGATTGATGACCTGCAAGGATGCAAGGAAGATTAACGTCATGCGCGAAGAACCGTTTCCAGAAGAAGAGATGATATAATTACATTTTGACAACATCGTGGGATTAATGACAAAGTAAAGAAAAAGGGTGAAACAAATTATGTCTTATGGAGAATAATCATTCCTGTTAAGGTTTCAGATCAAGTGAGATTGGGCAAATGTGCCTCAAAGTCGGGTATTTTATTCTCACTAATTTTGAAATTGTACATAGTTATTTGTATAAATAGAATTCCGTCTTATTAATTAGCTGAATTATGAATTGCAAATTTCAATACGATTAAAAGAACTAAAATTACTTTTCAAAAATTCAGCTAATATAATAATTTATGAACTTTATTGCATTAACCCATCCTATTTTGTTATAGTTATATGTTAAAACCTCTCATGTCTTTCAGACTTAATGTCTTAACTGATGCCATGTGTTACCTTTACCTAAGGTTTCTGATGTGTGCCTCTCAAACAAAACGATCAGTCATTTATGCATTGTGATCTTGCGACGTTTCTTTTGTGATTGATTGACCTGCAAGGAAGATTTACACCAAGCGTGAAGAACCGTTTCCATAAGAAGGGATAATATAATTACGTTTTGACAAGATTGAGGGATTAACGGTAAAGTAATGAAAAAAGGTGACACAAATTATGTCTTATGGAGAATATTCATTGCTTTTAAAACTTGAGGTTCGGCAAAAGTGCCTGAAAGTCGTTTATTTTAATCTCACTAATTTTGCAATTGTACATAGTTATTTGTATGAATATATTTCCGTCTTAATAATTAGCTAAATTATGAACCCCAAACTTCAATACGATTAAAAGAACTAAAATTACTTTTTAAAACTTCAGATAATATAATAATTAATGAAATTTATTGCATTAACCCACCCTATTTTATTATCGTTATTCTATCAAATCTCTCATATTTTTCAGTCATAATGTCTTAACTGATGTCATATGTTACCCTTACCTACGGTTTTTCATGTGTGCGTCTCAAACAAAACGATCAGTCATTTCTGCATTGTGATCTTGCGACGTTTCTTTTGTGATTGATTGACCTGCAAGGAAATTTACACCAAGCGTGAAGAACTGTTTCCAGAAGAAGGGATGATATAATTACGTTTCGACAAGATCGAGGGATTAGCGGTAAAGTAATGAAAAAAGGTGACACAAATTATGTCTTATGGAGAATATTCATTGCATTTAAAGCTTGAGGTTCGGTTTGGTTTGGTTTGGTTTGGTTTTTGGATCTCTACGGTCTACTTTTTGCAACACGAGGGCTAATGAGACCGGGACCTACTGCTTAAAGCTGATTCCGAACGGCTACGAATATCCATGCCTTAGTGGGATTCGGACCCACGAACTCCAATTCCGAAGGCCAGCACCCTAACCATTCGGCCATCGTTCGGCTTGAGGTTCGGCAAAAGTGCCTTAAAGTCATTTATTTTAATCTCACTAATTTTGCAATTGTACATAGTTATTTGTATAAATATATTTCCGTCTTATTAATTAGCTAAATTATGAACCCCAAAATTCAATACGATTAAAAGAACTAAAATTACTTTTAAAAACTTCAGCTAATATAATAATTAATGAACTTTATTACATTAACCCATTCTTTTTTATTATTATGGTTATTCTATCAAATCTCTCATATTTTTCAGTCATAATGTCTTAACTGATGTCATATGTTACCCTTACCTACGGTTTCTCATGTGTGCCTCTCAAACAAAACGATCAGTCATTTCTGCATTGTGATCTTGCGACGTTTCTTTTGTGATTGATGACCTGCGAGGAAGAGGAACGCCACGCGCGAAGAACGGTTTCCAGAAGAAGGGATGATATAATTACGTTTTGACGACGTCTAGATATTAACGTTAAAGTAGGGAAAAAAAGTGACGCAAATTGTATCTTATAGAGAACATTCAGAGCTCTTAAGGCTATAGTTAACTTTTATTTGGGCGAGATTTACCTGAAAATTCGAAAGTTCTAAAGCATTTGATGGTGAAATATAACTAAAAATCATAGAGGGTATTTTAACAGACAACACTTTATAATCTCCTGTATAATAATAGCCTAAGTTATCTGTACGTCTGTCCTCGATTTTATGAAGCCGTTGGACCTGGAATGGATAGAGGCATCCATAGTTAGCAAAATTCAAAGAGATTAATGTTTATCTTCTCCTAAACAATGGATCCGATTCTAAAATAAATGGGTATAAATATGCTTCATATCACAGCGAAAAATACTGCCTTCTTTAAAACGTTCGAAATCCACCCCTTCCCCTCTTTTCGAGCTTTTAAGCCCATTATTTTAACTCCTATTTTCCTCGGTTAAGAGCAGGCGATTAAATTTATCAATTTATCACACAGCAAATAGGCAAAAGTAACATTTTCCCATCATTATGACGTCATTCCTTTAACCATCTCATTCAATCATTTCTTATTTTGAATTATTTAAATTATGCCTATTTTCATACGTTTTATCATTGAACTTAGATATGACGTAAATAATTTTCTTTTATATTTTTCTTAAATAATAGATTAGGTACATATGTGATAATTTTGAATTTAATCATCGATTATTTTTTGTTGCAATGAAAATTTTATCACCGGTATTAACAGCAAAGACTAGGAGTGTATTTAATGGACTAATATATACCTAGCTTTTAATTTATACATCTTTGAAAATTAAGAAGTTTGCTCGTTTTTGTGTTTGTTTTTTATACATAACCACAGGGTCTGCTATCCATTCGCTAAATTTTGGTCATCATTCATATATACCGCCAAATAATCACTGTCAATATTAAAACCTATGCTGTCCATCCTATCAAGTAATATTATAAGTTAAAGGTGGCAACTAACATGCGGTCAATAAAGATAAACAAATTATTTAGCGTATACCAGGTAATTTTCAGCCAAAAAAAACAAACCATTTTTTACCTGCCTCATAAGGTACTTAACAATTTTGGAAAATTAAAAATTTTACTGATCCCGTCATATGACGGGCTGTATGCTAGTGAATATAATAAATCACCCAAGAAACAATTACGTTATTACTAACAACTAATCTAAGCAATTTTCAAAACCAATAATTTAAATTTTAAAAGTACTTATTCACCTCGGGGGCATTTTAACTGTATCATAAACCTTCAAAATAATAGACAATTGGCAATATAGAGTATAGAATAATATTTAGTACAAGCTAATCTATTTTGAACGTAAATAAAACATATCCTTTTTGAAATTAAAAGATTGGTACAGATGCATTATAAACGCTATGTTTTTTTCTCGCCAAACTTGGCGATTTTATGGGCCAAACGGCAATTTTATGGGGCGATGACTGGGTTGCTATATATACCCTAACTTTGGTTGGGGGATATGGAAGCTCCGATATGTTATTGCATCCTATTGGTGCACGTGATTTTTGACGTCATTACCCAGCACTATATGAATTCCAGACGCGGAGTGGTAAGGTGTCACCTAGGCTAGGTAAGTAATTCAGTTATAGCGGGTATTTCCAGAATTTTTTTTGTTATCATATTTTGGGATTTAGTATTTTAGTTATGGTGGATGTAGTTATTTCGATTCTTACTATTTTTATTCTAAATCAACCAACATGTTTTGGTTTGGAACATTTTGTTTTTGTTCTTATCATTTTCTGCGATTTAGTTAATTTAGTTTTGACGGGTAAAGTTATTTCGGTTTTGAAATTGTTAAAAAGTATCAATTATTTCGGTTTTGAAAGTGTTAAAAAGTATCAAAATATTCTAAACCAAACAAGATGCATTGGTTTGGAACATTTTGTTTTTGTTCTTATTTTCTGGGATTTAATAAATTTAGTTATGACGGGTTATTCTGTTGACACATATCATAAATACTACTAATCTGTTATTTATTTTTTAAATAACGTAAAAATGATGATTATTATGCTAATTTTATTTTAATAATGCTTTAAATTGTTAATCTTTTTTTTTTCCTTTTAAAGTTTAGTTTTGTTAATGTTGTGCTTCAAATATGCCACGTGACTGTCGCCATGTTTTTTTTGGTGATCTTTCAGAAAACACGCACCGCCGCCATGTTTTTCTGCTTGGCGATTTTTCAAATCACGCGTTTCTCTGTTGGTCGCCAAAAAAATACATGGCGGACGGGACCGGCGTCTATAATGCATCTGTTCCAAAAGATTTATCAAAGATATTTCACACAGGGAAAATGAATATTTTAATTTATCTTTTTGTAACTGTATTTTGAGCGAATGTTTACAGTACTATCTAAGTTTTATTATAAGGTTTAAAAGGTATTCTGTTAATTAAATGAACTTATTAAATGTAAAAGGAGGCTGTATCCCAGTGTACGGTACGCTATTTTGGCGATTTTTTTGGAGTATTTTTGGCGCCATTTCTCGGGCGATACTTATTTTCTCCTTGTCAACTTCGTAAACTAAACTAACTTCGTAAACTAGCTTCGTAATTCGTAAACTAAACTAACTTCGTGTACTAAAGTATGTGTTTATGCCTTTGTTAATTTTATGAAAGTGTTTTTTGTCTTTCTAAAATTTTTGAAATTTATTGTTGTTTTGTTGTATTTTCTTGTTTTTGGTGACAATTTTCGGAGCACGACTCCATAGAGTTCACGATGAGTTTCTAGGTCTAGCACGAAGGTACATCGACCGCTCGCAATCGGAACATCGTCGGCGTCACGTTTTCCGATTTTGCGATGGCGAACGGTCGGTGTCCCGCTGCGTGTTAGGCTTAGGTATTTGGCGTGTGCATCGCGGAGTCGTGTTTCGACAATAGTCGCCAAAAACAAGATGGCTGAGAAGGAGCGTACCGTTCACTGGGAATTAACCAGATTTTTCCGTGATTTCATGTAAATTTATTGATAAACAGATATGTTGAATGCGCAAAGTTATTTAACACTTCTGAGCAATTATGTCATGCCAGCTTTGAATGAAAGAGATGCGCTATCTACCGTTACGTTTATGCAAAATGGAGCAACAAGTCACACTGCTAATTCTGTCAAGGATTTAATGATCCAGACATTCGGGGAAGACAAAATCATACACAATCGTTTCAGGCTCCCATGGTCTCCTCGGACTCCAGATTTGACCCGGGCACACTTTTGGTTGTGTGGATATTTGAAATCTCGGGTGTATCCATCCAATCTCTCTGAACTTAAAGATGCGATCAGCCGAGAGGTGTCTTGCATACAACCGGACCTGCTGCACCCTGCCGGTGCTGGATTTGTAACTCGCCTGTAGTGTGTTATCCCCTGCGGTGGTGGTGTAACAATAAGTTACAATCGGTTCAGCTCTTTTTACCCCTCCCCTTGGGTCTTCGTAGGGGACATGCCGGGCAGGACCGGTTTGAACTGCAGAGAAACTTCAGACTTCTCTCAGGTGCCAATAGAAGTGTCCGTTCGTTTGGGGGATTTTGACCCCCCCCCGCCGTTCTGTAGTGGACCACTGTTTTTTTTCTCAGCGAGGCAGTCTGATTTTTTTTGACCGGACAAGGTTGTTAGCAGAAGAAGAGAAGGTGAACGGCTGGCATCCGCGGCTTGTGGGTAACCCTTTTGAAAAAAATCGCCATTTGTTTGGGACCGACACCGATTCGAGAGCAGTCTTCAATATCTACAAATGATAAGTTGATTCAACTATTTGTATTCCTTAGGCATTTGTTAAACTTTATAAAATCATTTAATCAAGACCTAGTTTCAATGTGTGTTTCTTAATGAATTTTAATTTTCTCTCAAGCACTAGGCCAACTTAACATTATTTTTACAAGTGGTCATGTGGAACACATACTGTTGAAACAAACGATTTGGAACTATTCTGTTTGTTATTTTCGTTTCTTTTTCTTTGACTTGTGTACATAAAAGCCCTCTATCGACTCTTTCCGATTTATTTTTTTTCTGTTTTAAAAAACATCCCATGCCCTAGCGATACTAACTCTGCAAACCATTTTTTTAGTTATTTTTCCGGTTATTATGAAATTTTAAAATTTATACGGACTTTTTGATCACCCGGTATAACCAAGGCTGGCTCTGTCTTTCCTCAATCAAAGCTTCCTCTTGCTCAGATGTCTCTTAAAACCTCCAAGTAAGAGTCAGATAAAGGAGTGTTCTCCGACATAAGTTCTTTTTACCCATTTTTCAAAGGTAGCGCTGGAATAAATGCTAATTTTCTAAAAACTGGTTACATTCTTCAGCTCTTCCAGGAAAATGGCATTGCTTCTGCAATAATTATAACTGTTGTCTGTGTGTTTTCAAACTAGATTAAATAATCAAAGTGCATTCTTGCCTCACAAAATGTGCTAATCTAGATTAATTCGCATGAGAACAAAATCAAGTGATTCTCTCTTTGTATGGCCGACATCGGTGACAAATGTGTATATTCTTGGAGCATTTAATACAGAATAGTTGAACTATACGGACAATCAGAAGACCGATACTTTTTAATCCTCAAATAATGCGAAATTTCCCAATAAATATTTTCTTTGATGATTTACTGCTGCATTTCGATTAGGAGATCTTTTTGTCTAGTAAGCCCGGGAGAATTTAATAAAAAATTGCTAATCTCATGTATAATATCTGTAGCTTTTTTACTGGTTATATATATACATACATACATACATATACATATATATATATATATATATATATGTGTGTGTGTGTGTGTGTGTGTGTGTGTGTGTGTGTATACATACATACATACTTATACACAAATACTCTGTGCACTATGCTTCGTCAAACAAGGCTGAATCTTTTATTCTCTAGAGCATTTTATACTTTATATAGAAAAGAATAATTTTAATTCACACTGTAATTTTAAAAAAGGTGCATCTCTAAATGTTAAGGTTAAACATTTTCTTACATGAGCCCGCAATGCCAATTTTTCTCATGCAGGTGAGTCTTAAATCGACGCAGTCATTAATATATAACTGAATCCTAATATATAACTGAGTGTGGAGCGAGTGCTTATGTGTTATAGACGAGGACATACAAAAATCCCAGTCTCTGGAGGAACTTTTGCCGGGTTTTATCGTTGTCCTGAGTGCAGTGTACACTGAGAGAAAGATTGGTTAACATGCAGGATTTCTATTTAACCCTTTGACAGTTTCATTTTTTCCCAGAATTCGGTCAAAAAATGTCACATTTTTTAATTCATTTTTTTGTTCATTTTACATTTTTAAGTAAAGATATGTTATTAAAATTAACATTTCTAATATTTTTAAGCATTTATTACAACTTTTTTTCTTTCTATGAAAGAATCATAGACCAAAATTTTACATTTAGTCTCATCGATATCCAAGTTAATTTTTGGAATTCCAGTGAAAGCAAATCTAGGAGGCGGATCCGAAGGATTATCACAATTAATTTTAAAAAATTGTCTTGCTTGACTGATTCCATCTGTACTACTATCAGAGTCACTACTATCCAGATCATCTAGTAAACTTTCGCTACTATCATTTGCAGATAATTCAATTTTTGGTTCTGAGTCACAGTTCGAATCACAAGAAATTAGCTTCATACGCTCTGAATTATTCATTATTTAAAAATAAAAATATATTATTAACTCTTACACCAATAAAATTATCAGGCGGTTAGTAAAATATAATCAGAAAGCTATACACTGAAAGATATCAATTCGTCTTCTCATACAAAACATGCGAAAAAACCCGCGCTTTTGAACCAATCGGAGTAGAAAATACAGTAAATTGCAAACTATCATTTACTGGACATGTATACGAATAATTTGGTACAAAAATTAGAAAAAATGCGGCCGAAACAGTAGAAGCGAAATAGAAATCAGATTGCCCATACGCCATACGGGCAAATCAGTAAAGGCCCGAAAGCTTTGCCCGTACGCAGTACGGGCAAAACATAGAAGGGGTTAAGTAAGAATAATGCGAAGTAGAGCTCCTTAAATGGAGCTCTCATTTGTTTAAAACAGCAAATCAAGAAAATCAGCAAAATTCCTTTGCACCTTATCCCATTGGTTAAACGATATTTGGACACGTGACCTATAGAAGCTGTTGGGCCTGACACCAAATTTATCTTGATTAGGATTACGTTACTTTAAATAACTGTATTCCATATTTTGCCTTAAAACAGTCTTTTATTATAGCTCTTAATAACCATACGCAATTTTTATCTTTCAAACAACAACTAAAAAAGGTTTTTTGTTGCCATTTCACTGACAACAATATTTAAAAAATTATATTAGGTGCTATATTAAAGTTCTGCATCAGTTCAAACCACAACAAAACCTCATTACGTATTGAAGATTCACAAACTGAACAACTGCCCCCTATACCTTGAAAACAATTTCAAAATATTATTTCCAACTTGTGTTGTTTTATATAACGTCCTGTTTCCTGAAATTGATATAAACAGTTGACAGTGTAATAAATATAAAATAAATCCCCAATAGTTAAAACAAATTCAGTTTATTACAGTTAAACTAAAAAAATTACATTTTATTTATTTTATCAAAGAATTTGAGATCATTTTGATTAAAAAAAATGTATCTCTGCCACTTCTAGATATATTATTTAAACAAATGGGTGACTGTAGAAATATGAAAAAATAAATTTCAGAAACACAAATTTCGGAAGCATGTCATCAATCACTAAAAAAAAAAAGATTGGCTCGATTTGTTTGTTTATTTTTTTGACATCAGAGCGGGTGGGGAGTTAAACGAAAGAATGAAATCACAGTCTTCTACAAGAAAATGGAAATTTCATTTTGATTACGAACCACATTCATCACGTGTCGAAAGAAAATATTCTTTTGCATAATTTAACAACATAAATTTATGAGGCGAAGAGTGAAAATGAAATATATTTTATTTTCTACTCGGAGACAATGCACAAAATTTGATTGTATGGTGTAAATAAAATAAAGAACTTTACAGTAACTGAGAGAATAAATTCCATGAACCTAAGTTCAAGTTAGTCCGAAAATAATAAAAGTATATATATGTATGTATATATATATATATATATGTATGTATATATATATATATATATATATATATATATATATATATATATATATATATATATATATATATATATATATATATATATATATATATATATATATATATATGTATGTATATATATGTATATATATATATATATATATATATATATATATATATATATATATATATATATATATATATATGTATATATATATATATATATATATATATATATATATATATATATATATATATATATATATATATATATATATATATATATATATATATATATATATATATATATATATATGTATGTATATATATATATATATATATATATATATATATATAAATATATATATAAATATATATATATAGTCATATATACTGTATATAGCTGTATATAGTCATATCCAGAATACAACCGTCGTCGTGTTCTCTCACGTCGAACCGAGAGATGTCTCCAAGTCACAGTCCCAAATCCAACTGTCTTCTTCACATCTTGTCTCCCTTTTTCTCGGGGGAGGACGTGTCCACATTTCTTGCAACTTGATCAATGCAGAAAAGAGAAATTCTCTCTCGTCCAGATGTACTGTTGGCCTGCAAAAACATAAACTATCGCATACGAAGAACTTTATCAGCCCCCCCCCCCACCTTAGCCGACCATCTCCAATTTCAAAGAAGACTGAGTGGAAGGGGTCAAAGGGGGTGATTTTGCCGAAAACAAGAAAGACATATACATGTGAATACTTGTCTTGGGATCCACATTCCTTACACTGATTTTCTATACACCATCTAACAATGTCACCATAAAAGAGGTATAGAGTAAAGAAGTGTTTCTAATTGCCTTAATATAAGTGACTATACTGCCTTTCTACAACTATCGGATCTACAATTATCGGATGATAATGTCGCCCCAAATATTCCCCTTGTCTAGTAAAATCAAAAATTAATTTATTATACAGAAAATACACAAGATGCTAGTTTTTATGTGGGCAAGTCAGTCACGGATTTCTTCTGCTTCTCGAATGCTATGTTTTCCTTAATATCTCACTGCATTAGAGCGAGTTCGTTGAATGTTCCCTTCCCCCTCTACTAAACTTCTATTTTCTTTGAAACAAGAAGGTAAAAGAAGAATCGTTTCCTAAGACGAAAAAAAAGGTATTTTCTAAGAGGGTAAAAGAAAAAAAATAGCTTCTTTTCCGGAAGAGGCCTGTTTCAAAAGTACTGAAAACTTTTCATGCTGCTTCAAATTATAGTTTAAGAGTGTATCCAAGTACACAGGAATTTTTTTGCATACATATTTTCATCTCCACTTCATATTTTGTATATTTTTCAGATATGTATATTATTGATCTCAAAACAGTTTTAAACAGGTTTATGAAGAAAGAATGCAGATTTAAAATTGGTAGCTCAATATGAAACAGCTAAATCAGCAGAAATGAAAACTATTAGAAGCTTTTAAATTGCATAGTACAAACTCGAGACAAAAATGATGTAGTTATTAAGCAACAAATAAAAAAACCTATTTCCTTAAAACTAGTTACTTTTAATGTCTTTTTTGTACATATGGTGAGTTTTGAAGAATATTAAGATATTAAAAAAGTTGCTTAAGGTTTTATATTTCAGAAATCAAAACTTCAAAAATCGCTCCCTAACATTTTTTTAACTACTTTTTGAATGCTAACTTTTTTCTATAAAGGTTATCGTCTATCTACCCTGAAAAAAAATAATGCTCACAAGGCCTAATAGGTATACACACGTAAAAAAGGAGAACAGCAGAATATAAACTAAAGTACTATAGCTTAGATTTTGAAAGAATTTATTGCTTCTTTGTTTTAGAACATTGTTTAGCAGTTGCATTTTCGAATTAGGTTTTACACACATACTTGAAGAATTGTCTCTATACTTAGAATCACCTGCATTATTGTTATTTATTAAAATAATATGCAAAAGTATATTGTGAGTTACATTACTTCTCGTATTCGAAGCTTAGTTTTCGAGGATATCACCAAACGTAAAAAGAAATGCTGACTTAATAAAACGTTGGCGTAGATGCATAATTAATTTCAAGAGGCAGAAATATTTTTCCATATTCGTAGAAAAAAAAAACAATCGTTTCTTTTCATCCATGAAATCTCTAAAAAGAGATTCCCTGTAAAAACTAAAAATCTCCGTCGAAAAATTATGAAAACATTTTTGTTCCTCTTTCTTTGTCACAAATATAAACCCGCCATAACTGCCTCGATTTGCACGGAGCGGATGTACTGTCTGAAATCACAGCGAGGAGATTTTACTCAATAAGAGTAAAAGAAAATCTTTTCCTTAGTTATTACAAGGGATTAGGAAGACAGAGAAACATTTGTTTTCTTCTTAATACAGTGTGATAAATGCTTTGTAAGATAAGTTTTTTTCTTAAAGTTTATGAAACAAAAGAAAGAAATATTTGCATCTTTTTTTCTAAAAAGGTTTTCACTGCTTTTGTGTTTTAACCCATTAATGTCTTTTTTCAGATACCGCTAAAAATAGCTTGTAGAATGTTTGTTTCTTTAGAACAAGTTTTCTGTTTGAGAATAGGTAGAGGCAATCTTATATATAAGCAATCTACAAAATTTTCATGTAATTTCTATTTATAAATTTTTCATTCGGATCAACATTTTATGATTTTTTAATAGCGCACCTACATTTACACTTCGGCAGGTACATAAACTGCAATTTTGACAATGCAATATCTATTCTAAAAATTTATTTTACAGTTCTTGTTTTACATGTAATGCCAAATAATTTTTTTCATTTTTTATAAATGTCATCCTATGATATTTCATCCAATAGCTGATCACTAAAGTGACATGCTGTGGTATTCAGAGTGTCTTAATCTTCATATTTATTTTATTCTGTACAATAAATAATAGTTTAGATATAAGTTATGAATCGATATGTAATCGTCAGTAGTGACTCTATCCTTAAAAGATTAATTAATGATTTATAATATAAAGAAATTTTATTGTTAGTAACAAAACTAAGAAAAAACATCTGTTAAAAAATCTAAAGCTTTTTCTTATTTTATTTAAGGCTTGTTGAGGCATTTGGGCAAACAAACAGTTACACAATTGCTGTATCATAATCTAGAACTTAAAGTCTATTTTTCACTGCCACTATGTTCAGATAAATGTATCTGAATAAATACAGACATGATGCATTGTGGTAGCACCAAAGAGGAGCATCTGCATATCCCCACTAGCAATTCGTAAGACATGTAGGACGCATTAAGATATTGATTTTAGTTCACTCATGACATAAAAAATTAGTAAATTTTAGTAGAAAATTGTTCTTATTATTTATTTCAATAAGTTTTAAAGAGTTCAAATTTCTGATTAAAATAAATTGTACTCAAAAAATTTAGTATGTAACAAACAGAAGGATATCTCCTAGAGGCTATAGTCAAAAACAGTGAGTCAGCTTCCTGCATATAGAGATGTGGTATTGTCATTAATTTGCCTTGTTAATAGACTTATATTTTGACTATTTTGCCCTTCGGCGCCAATTTGTGACTAAGAAAAAATTAACAATTTATGACTTTCAATGGTTATAGACAACAGCTAGCTAAAATTATTACATTTAAGATCTACAGAGCC
>CM063508.1:171396024-171398524 GCA_032207245.1 Pardosa pseudoannulata | reverse complement strand
TATATTTTTACTTTTAAATTATGGATAATTCAAAGCGTATGGAGATAATTTCTTGTGATTCGAACTGTGACTCCGAATCAGGAACTGAATTATCAGTAATTGATAGTAGCGAAAGTTTACTAGATGACCTGGATAGTAGTGACTCTGATAGTAGTACAGATGGAATAAGTCAAGCAAGGCAATTTTTAAAAATTAATTGTGATAAACCTTCGTATCCGCCTCCTAGATTTGCTGTCACTGGAATTCCGAAAATAAACTTGGATATCGATGAGACTAAAGGTAAACTTCAGTTCTATGATGCTTTCATAGAAAGAAAAAAAGTTGTAATAAATGCTTAAAAATATTAGAAATGTTCATTTTAATAACATATCTTCACTTAAAAACGTAAAATGAACAAAAAAAAAATTAAATAAAAAAATGTGAAATCTTTTTTGACCGAATTCGGAAAAAAAAATGAAACTGTCAAATGGTTAATCTAGTTTAACCCTTTGCCTTAAAACGACGTATGGGAGACGAGATCGTACTGCTGGGATTAAAATGAGAACCTCGTATCACACACGGGATGATTCTGTCTGGCCAAAAGTGAAAACTCGTGTCAGACACATGATGATTCTTTCTGGCTAAAAGTGAAAAGCTTGTATCAGTAATAAAACAATACCCCTTACAAAATGTTGACTAATACGATACATTATTCACTTATAGGTAATTCACGCAATAAATTCTACATAGAAAATATTTAAACGACTGAAAATTTTTACTTTTGTTATATAACCAAAAACATAGAAATAATATTATGTGATATAAAAACATTAATAATTTTTTTTAATAAAAATGAAATGAAATATAATTATCAAATTATGTGGTTTTATTAAATAGCAAATGCAGTACTGTTAATGGTTTGCTCATGGATAACCCGTGATGACATTGCTTCTGGTCACGACGCATGAGAAAAGCTTTCATCAAAAGTGGGACACACAATCGTCGCTCGATTCAAAAGGCAAGAGGTTAAAACCAAATTTTTATATTTTTATGAAAATTTATTAATTTTACTTTAAGTAGCAGATGGTACTAGATGGATATACCATTTGATTGCGAATTATATTGAAGCATGTATTCATCCTATTTTCGATTTATCAGTGTCTCTAACAATAAATAAGGCTATTAATGCTGATCACACTGTGAAACATATTTTAAATATTTAAAAATAAAGTACGTATAAAAGTGTCTCTTTGTTCTACTTTTTCACACATAATATATATAGATACCATAGGAGAAAAAAACGTCGTAAAGACTTAATTGCGGCAGTACCTTGGCGAGCGATGATGTAACTGAGGGAGGAAATCCTATTATTTAGGATGTTAGTGGAGCACGTCACGTGACAAATCGAAATGTACTCGGAGAAACGCTATTCCATCGGTTCACATAGGACCGAGTTTAACGATCGTGTAAGTTAGCTCCTAATCATTGTAGTTTTGTGAATTCCCTTTCAGGAATTTGTGTGCGTGTGGCCTTGAGGATGTAATTATAGAAACGTAATACATGTCTTTCCGTTTATTTGGAATGACTTTCAGTCTTTTGCTTTTGTCAACTCGGACTTCAATTTCTATTCTATACCTAATGATAGAAAGACTAAAGAAAGCGAATGAACGATTTCTGCCTTGTAAAACCTGCCTCGGTTTTGTAAAATCCTATTTTAAAGCAGTGGCGTATCCAGAAAACAGTATTGGGTGGCAAAGTAATATGGGAGGGTGAAGAAATTTTGTTTTGAATATGAGAGGGTGAAGAAATTTTATTTTGAATTAAACATATTTTGAATTTATTATTAAACATTTTTTAATAATAAATATCAAAAAATATGTTATATTATTACTAATTTTCTTAATATATTTTGATCTGAATATGGGATTATGAAGAGATTTTGTTTTGAATTAAATATTTTCGAATTAAACATGTTTTTGAATTTATAATTAAACATTTTTTAATAGTAAATATTAAAAAATATTTTATATTCTTACTAATTTTCTTACTAAATTTTCTTTTAAATATGGAAGGGTAAAGAAAGTTTGGAATTAAACATGTTTTTGAATTTATTATTAAATATTTTTTAATAATAAATATTAAAATATATTTTATATTCTTACTAATTTTCGTACTAAATTTTCTTTTCAATATGGAATGGTGAAGAAATTTCGTTTTGAATTAAACATGCTTTTGAATTTATTATTAAACATTTTTAATAATAAATATTAAAAAATATTTTATATTCTTACTAATTTTCTTGCTAAATTTTCTTTTCAATATGGAAGGGAGAAGAAATTTTGTTTTGAATTAAACATTTTTGAATTAAACATGCTCTTGAATTTATTATTAAACATTTTTTAATAATAAATATTAAAAAATATTTTATATTTTTACTAATTTTCTTAATAAATTTTGTTCTGAATATGGGAGGATGAAGAAATTTTGTTTCGACTTCAACATTTTTGAATTAAACACTTTT
>CM063508.1:171383524-171391024 GCA_032207245.1 Pardosa pseudoannulata | reverse complement strand
TTTTCAGACAGACAAACTCTGAAAATTAGTTACAATGTTCCACAACAGATGGCGCTGCAGTCTGTAAAAATCTAAACTACGATATTTTCCAGATACCCTCCAGACTCAGCAATAATATGACGTATTCCTAGAACGAAATTATCAGAAACCCGTGTAAACGTCTCAGGGATGGCTTTACATGCAGAACAATGTTCTGCTCCAGTTATTCAACTGTTTTTTGATAATGGCGGACCGTAATTTAGATATTTCCAGACTGCAGCGCCATCTGTTGTGAAATATTGTAACTAATTTTGAAAGTTTGTCTGCCTGAAAATTTGTTATTGTCCCAAGCATATTGCAATAAACTGTTTATTCACTGTCAGTTTCGAAATGCCTCTCTCTCAAAGACATCCAAAAAATGATATGTCCTAACCAATTTCAAGTTTGATAATATCCATGTATTACATTCAACGAAAAGGATTTTTAAGACTATTCTAATTATAATAAGAAAAATACTAAACAAATATCTCCATTAAAATATTTTTTAAATTAAAAAAATAATTTGTAGCTTTATATACAGGTAAGACAAACATTCACGTTACATTGTTTTCTAGAACAGGTTAAAATACACAATGATGATTATATTATCATCTCTATCTTCTAATCATATTATCATCAATTTTATTTAATAAAAATGAATTACGAAGATAATTTTTATTTATGATAGACATTATAAAGAAATTTTTCCTTTCCTCTCAAAATTTTATATGAGTGCAGTTAAATTTAGAGAATAGAATTTTATGTAGAATTTTATATCATGCCTCAACCTCTATATGTATTTCTTTCTAGGTACTAAAATCTAAAGTATCACTTTTGACAAAAAATGAATTTCTCTTGCACTTTTCAGAAAGCAGTTTTTCAGCAATAAATTTCAGACGTAAAAGTGGCAGACAAAAACAAGTTGCAGTTGATGTTAAATTATTTTAAAAAATATGATTGGATTTTTAACTTTATCCGTTTTTAAATTCTGAAAGCTTTTAATGCAAATGGCACCGTTTCATCATTGTTTATTCAGACAGTTTTAAATGATTTTTGTGCTATCTTTCTTACACGAAAATACTTAAAATATTTGCAGTTTCTTTTATTACTTAAACGGTAGTAAATTTTCTTCCTTTCAATTAACAAATGCATGTTTTATTGTAAGAATAAAAACACAGATTTTGATTGGTTTCCAATTTTAATATTATTTGTTCAGTATGACCCAGATTTATATCTATAAAAGAAAACTATATGCATTCTAAACTACAATCGATAAAACTTATTTCTTTTATAAGGAAAGATTCCGATAGACTATAAACGTGTGTATTTAATGACTCATAAAATATGGTTGTAAAATTAAAAGTATTTCATTGTTTCAAGATCCTTCTGCAGAGATATAGTGTTTGACTTCTATATGAATATAAATAAGTAAAACTGATCAAAACTTCTTATAAAATATTTTTGTAATTTTTTTTGAATGGTGCAAAAAATACGCAAGCTTTTCTATTCTAAAAAGTTTTACTAGATATATGCACAATATTGAACAAAATAATCTTGAATTTTAAAAAGTTGCGGTTCACAAGGCGTTACCTTAAATGAAACAAAAATAAAGGTTGTTTTTTTAGTGTTAGAGTCTACTGCTTTGCTAAAAAGGGCTAATGATAACCCCCCAAAAAGGGGAAGGGGGAGGGCAGGAACACGTTCAAGTTTTAATCCAAGCTGTCTGAAACATTTTGGGCAGAGGATCTTTTTTCATGTAAGACATATCTAAAGTATAGTCTAGTTTGGAAAACCCATGAGGTACCATAATGACTCTCAACCTGTGTGCCATAAGTATTTTTTGGTATCGTAATTTAGCACGCATCATTGTATAGTCCGTGGGCTCGATTTTGTATTTCAAAAATTTCATAAATCATCAGATACTCCTCACCACTAGATAATCCGCGGACTATGCTTGCAAAAATATTTGTTTTAGTATGACAATATTAAATCATTTTAAGAATAAAAACCTAAGTACAGTAGAGTGCCGAAAAGTCTGGATTAAACTCAATTCCACCTTTAAAATTTGAAATAATTTCTTCTGCCATAGCCTCGGAGACGAATTTTAACGGAAGAAACAGAGCTGCCTACATTTCTCTGTTCGAGAACCCAGCTATGGAAATCGTCTTTTAATGCAAGACACTGTATTTCTCCACCATTGGATCACTTTCTTCTCACATTTTTAATGTTTTTGTTGGCTCCAATTTCTTACTGCTTTCTCGTCGACTTTTTAAATTATTTTTAGCTTGAAATCAGCAGCAAAACTGAGACAAACTGAGACGATGTTTTAAAGACATGAGGCGCCTGGGAAGAAGATACCCGGACTTATACTAATACAGCCTTTGAAGAAGCTGCGAGGCGTATGGTAATTACATTCTGCCATCAGCGGCGACGCGTGCGCCTATGATGCCGGTCACTCTATTTAGGCCCACCGTAGCTGGGATAGAGCAAGCAGTTCCAGTCAGCCAACCCAGCAGCGCTCACTTCAGCCACGGCCTTGTTTTTCTTCCAGGCAGCGTCTTCACTGTGCTTCCATTAGGACCTCAGGTGAATGCAGTTTACTTTTTTTTTGCTGATGTTTTTCCATTAAGATTTTTCTGGTGACTATCTCGCTTTTATTTCTAAAATCTTAATAAATGCCTTTTAAGTTTGTTCTGGTAGCTATTTCTTTTTACGATAGTCACACTTTCGAAGACACTTTATGTGTTCACTTCAGACATAATGACTGACCAATATTCCCGCAAATCAAAACATTGAAAACAAAACACTCTGTTACGAGTGATCCTCTTGGTGAAATGATCTTCAACCCTCAACCTTATCTTGAACCCATCCACTCGGTGTTGGCAATCGGAGTTGTAAATAGTGACTATCGATATTTCTCCGTACTCCAGGACACAATTTAAGATTGCGCTACTTGCTACAACTGATTCGTTCTGCTTTATGGATTGTATTTTTTTTCATGGTTTATTACCCATACGATGTTTTTTTGACGTCTCGTGAGTCATGCTTGTGTTTACATTTGATCATCGGCCGTTCGCTCGACGTGCTCTTTTTCCCCGTTCTTCCGATTTTGATGATTTGAGCAATGAACGACCAGCAGATAGTCCTCACCGGCAGATAGTCCGCGGCTGAAGAAATTTGCTTTTTAAACACAGACAGTTCGCTGACTATACGTGCTAAATTAAAGTAAATAATGAAAGTCACTTGGTATTTAACATGATGCTTAACATGATGTTTTCATTGTATTATTTCATTGTATGTGACATTTTCCTTTTCCACTGTCTTCCTTATTCAACCTTTTCAAACGTGTTGATCGCTTTTTTATCCCTGCCAATAGGAGTCATGTTTTCTCTTTACACCATGACTTATCATTTCAATTCCTCGAAAAATTAATAGTCTTTAAAGCCTTTTATTTTTTAACTGCCCACATGAATGTAATGAGGTACCGTAATGATTCTCAACCTATGTGCCGTGAGGATTTTTGGTAAATAATGAAATTCACTTGGTGTTTAATCCTTAACATGATGTTATCAATTTATCATGTGTAATTTTCCTTTTTCACTGTCTTCCTTATTCCATCTTTTCAAACATGTTGATCGCTTTTTTATCCCTACAAATAAGAGTTAAATTTTCTCTTCACACCATGAGTAATGGAAAAATTAGTAAAGTCTTTAAAGTCATTGATTTTTTAACTGCCAGCAAGCCATGCAATTTTTCTACTAGGTGTTTTGGTTCTACTAGCCTATCTTCGAATCTTTTTGATTAGAATGTTAGTTAAATTATAGTTTATTGTTTTCTGGTATTGAGTGTGTCATTTAATTATATATATATATATATATATATATATATATATATATATATATATATATTTGAATCATCATGAAACTCCTATAGTCCACATTAAGATAATTCTTTGTCTTCTTGTCCTATTGTGAGAATCACTGCTCTAATATGAAGGTTTTAATACACATTTAATTAAAAATTCCTGTTTTGTACGATATAGAAGCTTTTAACTTTGCTACTTTTTTAGATTTTTAAGTTTGGAAAATCAGAGAATCAAATTGCCTGAATCAGCAAAGGAGAAGATAGTGTTTATCGGTGCCTCAGAAAATATTATTTCTATATCGAAACATCCGTTTTGTTGCATAACAACTTCATATCCAAATGTAAGAAATCCAAACCCAAACAATGCCTTAATTTACAATTCAGCTTCGTTTTTATTCCACTTTCGTATTTTCCCAAGTAAACCCCAGGGGTGCATACAAGGACTTTCATGTTTGAGATTGCATCTATCGAGTGTCAAATGTTCGCCATCTACTCTGGTGTGTGCTTATAACAATAACTTACATTCGGTAGGGTTGTAACTTATTTTATCTCTTCAACGTTCTTTTACCTCTTCTCGTAAGCCTTCGTCAAAGACATACAGAACAGTACCGATAAGAACTAGAAAGAAACATCGGACTTCTCCCAACCAATAGAAATTCCCGTTGGTTTGGCGGGATTCTGACCCCTCCATTCTTGAGTGGATCCCTTTTTTTCTCCTCGGGGCAGTCTGATTTTTTTAGAGGACAAGGTTGTTACAAGAGGAAAGAAGAGGGTGGACGCTGCTGGCATTCGCTGCTTGCAGGATAGACATCTTTTGGAGACACACGAGAAAAAGGAAAATCTACACCATTTTTTTGCATGACCGATGCCGAGTTGAGAAGAGTCTTCCTTATCTACAAATGATAAATTGTATTCCAGTTGTATTCCTTAGGCATTTAATTGTATAAAATCATTTAATAAAGACATACTAGTCAAGGTGTGTTTTATTAATGAGTTTTTATTCCTCATTCTTAACCCTTTGCCTTAAACAACGTATGGGAGACATGATCGTACAGATGAGTCCAAAATGAGAACCTCGTATCGCATACGTGACGATTCTGTCTGGCCAAAACTGAAAAGCTCGTGTCAGACACGTGATGATTCTTTCTGGCCAAAAGTAACAAGCTCGTATCAGACATGTTATTATTTTCAGACGATAAAGTTTTTATTTTTGCATTATTGTTTGTTACAGTTGCAATATAAGAGTTGGTCGTTTATTCGTAATCGTAATTGCAATAGAGTATTATACTATATGCAATAAATAATTAATTGTTGGTGCTTAAAAATTCTTAAGAAATCTAAAAATTAAACCTAATGGCAAAAAGGAAAATTGATACTAATAAAGGTGCTGGAAAGTGTCCTGATTACACCTTAGAAACTGAAACAGATACCAATTTGGATATATCTGAAGATATCGTTGTAATTTGACTTGTAAAAAAAACATGTGCAAAATTTAGTTAGTGATGACTAATGAAGAAGAAAATATCAGGAATCAGTTATCAGAACAATGGATTTGGCAATAAAAAAATAATAATATTGAACTATACTGCAACTCCTTGAAAAAGTGTAAAGTTGTCCTACATGTTCCTGATTGTTTCGAGAAATATCACACACTGGAAAATTTCTAAATTCGTGTCATTGGTTTAAAATGTTAATAATAAACAATACCCCTTACAAAATTTTGACTAATATTATACATTATTCACTTATAGATTATTCAAGCAAAGAATTCTACATAGACAATATTTAAACGACTGAAAATTTTTACTTTTGTTATATAACCAAAAACAAAGAACTAATATATTGTGAAATAAAAACATTAATGCATTTTTAATAGAAACAAAATGAAATATAATTATCAAATTTTGTGGTTTTATTAAATAGTAAAATCAGTACTATTAATGTTCACTGATTTGCTCACAATTTAGCCAGTAATGAAAATGCTTCTGGTCACGACGCATGAGAAAAGCTTTCATCGAAAGTGTCACACACAATAGTCGCTCGATTCATAAAGGCTTTAAAGACTTTAAAAGTGATGTGGCAACTGGACCATATGGGCCGAGCCCTTCAATCCAGAGGTTTCTGTCAGTAAGCACAAAAATGACAACGAGCGAAAAATAAACACATAAAAGAGCAAAGAGATGGAAGGGTGGATTCGTGAGTTCATAACACAAAACTAGAGAGTAGAGAGTTTAGGGATAGAAAAACATAAAATATTTTTGTGGTCAGTGACATCCGTACGAAAGAAGCCGAAAATATTGAATAATAATAATCAAAATCGAAAAAAATTAAAAATCTTGAAAAAATAAAAAATGCATGTTTTAAAAATAAATAAATTGCATTAAAAATCCGAAAAGGGCCTAAATAATAATAAATAAACTTAAAAAATAATTTTTATTATTTTAGATTAATCTCGATTCATAAGTCAAGTTGTTAAACACTAAATCAACGTAACATTATTTTTACAGTGGTATGTACCGGATTGATAAAACGTGGCTGTGTAACACGATAAATAACACAAAGATTCAAATAAGTTATATAACTGTGAAACATATTTTAATACTTTATTCATTCATCCATGCTTCTACAGGAATTTCAAATAAAAATACTATATAATTAAGCATGAAGCAAATGCGTACGTAACTTCTTATTCGTGTTAAAAAGCGTGTGTAACAAGCATATTTCTATAAACTTCAATAAACAAGTAGTTAAAACATTTGAAGACCGCAAAACATACGTATAAAGTTTGCTTCAAAAAAATAATGCATCTACGTCTAAAAATTTTGATTCTAAGCGCTTCCATTTGTGCATGATTTAAAATTGAACAGTGACTAATAATTGTCTTTTTCTTTTGTACAAAGAATATACACATCCATTTGCACACCTCTATTTACAGTTCTACTGTGGCAGCAAGTAACGAAAAAAAACAGGAAAAAAAAAAGTTCTCTCTCAACAAAGTTCGTATGACTTCTTCAGAATAATACAATATAAAGTCTAGAAGCTTGGAAGATCGGCTTACAATAAACAGTGCATACAGCACTGTGTTGGTGGCGCCATCTGTTAACAAAAATAAAACTTTAACAAAACTACGAGGTACTTCATTGGTGGAAGACCATACGTAAATGAGCCCCATTTTTTATTTACGTATAGCGATCCCCAGAAGATACCCGGAATTACGTGTTTACAAAGATTCACGCAAATATCATTTTAAAAACTAACAGTTTTACCTATCAAGTATTAAAATAAAAATTTTGGTACACGGATCCTTTGAAGGTTCTTTATTTAAGTTCGAAACTTACAATGTGGAGCACAAGCTAAAGTAGGGGAACTGGAAGATGTGCACAAATAATAATAAAAATATTTTTATTGTGTGGATATAAAATTAGAATGTTTATTACTCAATTATATGAGATCTTAATAAAACTAATTAATATTAAGTATGCAATTCATTCATTATAAAACAAATAACTTTCTTTATAAGTAATGCAATTAAACAGAATATATCTCGTAATATTTTAAAAGATTTGGCCTGTAACTAATAACTATTTATAACTATAATTATTCAATTTACTTGCTTTT
>CM063508.1:171376024-171378524 GCA_032207245.1 Pardosa pseudoannulata | reverse complement strand
CAGTCAAGTCGAGAATCTAAAATGATATGATGAATATTGCCTTTCCTGGAGCACTGTATCAAAATAACACTTTGCTGTAAAGTTCAAAATTCCCAAAATAGAGTGGGCTTGGTCTCTGCTCTATATACAACATTCTCTATTTCTCTCTTTTCTTCCCGTCTTCAAATCCGCCATAAAAACCATTATGTACAAATTGATACAATTCCAAATGAGTCCGCAGGCAAGTACTGCGCACGTTTATATTACACAAATAATGTACAACTGTACACGTTACTCCAGCTTTTTGACGCCGTTGAAAATTGATTTACTTGATTGAAAAATTCGACTTTGAAGTTGTTCACTTTTATATGAAAGTTGTGTTGTTTTTAAAAGTAATATTAATGTTTCTGTTTCATGATATATATATATATACTGTACATTTTCATTTTTTTTTTCAAAGAGCTGAAAACATTAGATAAAACAAAGGGAACCAATAGAAGCCTTGACTAAATCTTAATATGAGTGTTATCACAGGGAAGCCAAACTGTCTTTGTCTGTTTCAGTTGTTTGTTCCCTTGAGGGGGTCATTTGAACGCTCAGCTTCACTTGTTCCACAGTTGTGCCTGAAAACGAAAAGAAAATTTCAATTAATTGTAGGAACTTTAAACACAGGTTAAAAATGATTAAATTACCACAACTAGCATCAACTAGTTTCATCTTACTATACATTTTAAAATTACATTGTCAATGTTCACAGTTTGCACCAAGTTTGAAGCTTTAATAACTAGCACATGGATGGGCTAACTACGGCCAGCCGGAAGATTCTATCTGGCTCGCGGATAGAATTTTAAGTTGCAGGTCCGAGGCAAACTTCATAGAAACTCAGAAACTAAACAAAAGTTAACTAAATAAAACGATTATTCTACGAATGCATAATACATATTTAATATATATTTAAAGTACATTTTTTACTTTCAAAATGTTTAATGAAATTTACGTAATTTTACACAGTAAATCAACAACTGTGTATGAATTAATTAATTCATTTTTTTACTCAATCTGGAATGTGTTTCAAATATTTTACATTTCGGAAAAATATTACTCTAGACAAGGGACGGGCCAACTCTAGCCCACTGGAAGGTTTTATCTGGTCCGCGGAAAGAATTTTAAGGTACCGGTCTGATTCAAATTAAAAGAAATATATATTTATACATTATATATCCATCTAATTTTCGACTTTGCTTAAATATTATATCCCAAATTTATTATCTCCCGCCCAGAAGATCAGTGGTATATTTGCTTCTTATATGTGAACAAATGTTTTCAACTTTGAATCTTAGGAAGAATAATTTCAGAAGTAGACTGACAGATGAGCATTTATCCTCGTTCCTTAAAATCAGTACATCTCGCTTCGAACCTCAGTATAAAGAAGTTTTAAAAAGGAAATCGCAATTTCATTCATCTCATTAACGTATTTAAACCGTTAGGTACTTGTATATTGTTTTTAAAATTTTAGAAAAATTTATCTTGGCCCACCAAACTTATTTTCTTTTGATTTTTGGCCCTCGACCGAAAAAGTTTGCCCATCCCTGAACTAGTATATTATAAAGTTATAGCATATCATAAAGTACTACTAGCATATTATATACTAGCATATTATAACTAGCATATTATAAAGTTTACTGATCCCGACATATGACGGGATCGTTAAACTTTATAATTTTCCAGAATTGTAACGTACTCTGTAAGGCAGATAAAAAATGGTTTGTTTTAGGCTGAGAATTATCTGGTATACGCACAATAATTTGTTCATCTTCATACTGCTCTAAAGTCTCCCGATACTGTAAATGCAGTTAATTATCACGTTGAATTCATTGAGAAACATAATTCAAAGTTTTCTTAGCTACGTCGAAAATATTGTTAAGTTCTTCTCAATTTTTTTGCCACAGTAATTAATGGAAGTAAAGGAATGAAACTATCCTTTCCGCTACACCTTGGAGCTAGCTAGAATTTGTTGTTAATACCGGTGATAAAATTTTCATTCAACAAAAAAAAATCAATGATTAAATTTAAAGCGTTTTCTCAACCATGGGGTTTACTCTGGACGTTTCGAGTCGTTTCGAACGTTCGTTGTGGCGTCACTTGGATGTCATCTTGATCATTTGCTAGCACAATGGTAGCAAGCTGACGTCAAAATAACGTCACAACGAAGGTTACTACCAGAGTAATCGCCATAATCAATCCACCTGGTGTTTGGTCTACCTCTTTTCCTTTTTTCATCAACTTTTTGAAATGTAACTTTTTTTGTTGTGTTTAAGTCATTTTATCTATAAATGTGTCTCAACCATCTTAATTGATAGATCTCTTCTACTTGGTTATTGCTCCTAAATTACGAGCACCCACTTTGGTTGCTTTTACTGTCCTAGGGAGTAGAGTTGGACACATATATGGTACTCCCATAATTTAATAATCTCTAAAATCGACATCGGCGAGTTTGTAGCAGGCAAGTGCCTCTGCATTA
>CM063508.1:171338524-171371024 GCA_032207245.1 Pardosa pseudoannulata | reverse complement strand
CAGTACGTGTACTGTTTTTCCCATGAGCCGCTGAATAATAATTCCAAATGCCATGACTTACCTTACTGTAGGAGTCGAATTTTAACATATTATGAATATTAATATATATGGACTGTTTTGAATGTGGTAATTCATTTTACAAATTCTATTTATTAATAAAAATTTGTGTAAATATTTTTAAAACGTGTATAAATTGCAAGCAAATGTAAATTATTACGTTTACTTTTTTACACGTCCTTTTTCCAGTGCATAGAATAGAAGTTCCTTTTACGATATTCTGAAGCACCAAAAATGGTCAAATATGATTCGTTTTTCAAATCATTTTAAATAATTCAGTGTATTATATCTATCCTATAGGTTTAAATTAAGTCAAACATGAAAAAACTTTAAAAGATAGATAATTACTTATTTTAGTGCTGTAGATGAAGTGTAGGTCTACATTTGCAGGTACTGAATGTTTTTGCATTTTTCTCAATTCAAAATTTTTGAAAATTTATTTTTCACATTTATATATTTCTTAATTTTGTAATCTTTTTCACGTTATTTTGCAAACATTTTGGTTGCTAACGCAAAATAAATAGTTCATCTGTAAGAAATATTGAATACAGAGTACATATGTCTAATTGAAATCTGAAATAGCATTATTATAATTACTGTATTTTAATGGTGGAAATAGTTTAAGTATTCGGTGAATTGTGCGAAGTAATACTCGCATCCAAATCCACCAATGTTTATAAATGAATTAATTTACACTTAATTGTAATAATATATAGACACATTATAAAGATATATATCAAAAACAAAGTCTTGAAAAAATTTACAAGAATGTAATAAATCACAGTACTACTAAAAAATAGGGTGCCTCTTGGCAAATTTGGTGAAACTGTTGGCTATGTTTACTAAAATACAAAAGTATTTCATCCGAACAACATTGTATCCCTTGCTCTTTGAGCGACTTTTAATTGATATAGATTGCGCCCTTGTAATAGATTTATTTACATTTTCTTAATTAACCAAAATCATCGAGAAAGCAGACATTTACATTTATGGGCAATTAATCCCTCAACAGTTTACAAATCCAATCCCAAATTAGTAGATTGGTCAGATGGCGACATTTACAAACGTTTACCAAAATGATGCAAAATAATATTATTAAACTAGCATATAGCCCATCATATGACGGGATCAGTAAAATTTTTAATATTCCAGAACTGTTAAGTACCCAATGAGGCAGGTAATAAAATGGTTTGTTTTTTGGCTGAGAATTATCTGGTTCACTCTCAATAGTTTATTTATCGTCATACTCCTCTAGAGTCTCCCGATCCTGTAATGCAGTTTAGAATCACATGGAATTCATTTAGTCAAACCATGTGGTTATGTATAACAAACAAACAAACTTCTTAATTTCCAAATATATATAAATTAAAAGTTAGATATTTAGTAGTCCTCGACTTATATGAAAAGAATTTATTGTTAATACCGATGATAAAATTTTCATTACAACAAAAAATAATCGATGATTGAATTTAAAATTATCACTTATATACTTAATCTATTATTTAAGTCAAATATAAAAGAAAATTATTTGCTTAATATGTAAGTTCAGCGATAAAACGTATGAAAATAATGCACGCGATATTTAAATAATTTAAAACAAGAAATGATTATATGAGATGGTTAAAGGAATGACGTCATAATGCTAGGAAAAAAAATGTTATTTTTACCTATTTATTACGTGAATAAATTGATAAATTTAATCGCCTGCCCTTAGCCGAGGAATCCATTCCAGGTACAACCGCTTCAAAAATTTGCCGACAGACACCTTAGGCTATTATTATATAGGGGATTTTTATATATATAAAGTATATTATTAAATTTCGGAAAATAGATGCATTGACACGATATACTTACAAAAATAAAACAAAAATGTTAATTTCTGTACAGTTCACAAAACAGGAAAACTGGTATCAAAAAAGAATAAAATTTGGCTAAAATTTGGTAAGAATTATTTTCTTAAATAACTCTCAAAAATATTTTTGGATGTTAACTGGAATTCCATGAATATAATGAATCTAATATAAAAGATGTAAAGAAATATAAGAAAAATCTTTTTAAATAGCTGAAAAATAATTGAGTTATTAGTAATACATTCCCAGTTATTCGTATTCTTATATTTTTACTCTTAATAATGTTTGGAATAGGTATATTTACAAACCCCATTTGCGATATTTTAAAGTGGCGAAATTTTTGTCACTTGGCTAAACAATTGACAACTTTGCGATAAACCTCTAAGCATGGTAGCCTAATATTATCCCCTGATCTTTACTTGTCCACACGATCTGTATCTATATTTTGATTTATATTACATTAGTATTAAACTCTCATTGAACAACCCTTTTCTTATATATTAAATGCATCTTATGCTTAAAAAAGGACATATAGCGAACTGTTAATGGTTCACTACAGTTAATTTTTAATAATTTGCAGCAATTGGCTTTGTAAACTGTTGAATAATTAATTGCCGATAAAGTTTGGCTTAATTAAGTAAGAATATATAATTCTATAAAAAATGGCGCACTATGCCTCAATTAAAGATGCCAAAAAAGCAAGAAATAGAATGTTCGGATGCAATTCCTTTGAATTTTAGGAAACATCAACAATAATTTAGCCAAATTAACAAAGGAGTTCCTTATTCTTAAATATGTTCTATACTCATACTCTTTAATAGTGAGAAATTATCGGGATTTCTAATGATAAAGAAAAATTCTTACATACTTGCAAAACTTCAACACTCTTTGACTTCTTTACAGTACAATAAGTTGTTTTTAAAATATGGAAAATCTAAATATGAAAGAACTAAAATTAAATTATTCCAAGCAGTTCACATTTTACTGTCCACGAGTTGAGCAGTATTATCTTTTCATCCACTTCTTGGAGTCTGTCGTTTGCTTGTGACTCAAATTTTTTAACTTATTTTTATAGGCATTTTGGGTACTACTCTACTGTAGTTGAGGTATTTCATAGGTGATATCAGAGGCATAAGTCATTGTTATGACACGGCATATAGGTTAATCTCTTGTAATTTTTAGAAATAAGTGTAAAAGTGCACCAAATTTAAAAATCCCTAGTGAACCTGTTCTTATGTAAATCCCTTATTTCTTGTATTTAAGCATGAATGATTTAGTTATATAAAAATAAAATTTTAAGTAACAAAAGCTATAGCAACGCATTAGTTTTATTTAAAAATTGACAATTGGGACATATAAAAATAGTCATGGAACATGTTGACTTTTACTTTATTTAAAATAAAAATATCACGATGATAAACTATAAAAAATATATCTACAAATAATAAACATTTAGTTAAATATATAAAAACCTATAACAATAAGTTAGTTTTTCTTTAAGAAATGGCAACTGAGAAATGAAAACAAATTTGATAGAATATGGCGAGATTTTAATTACTGAAAACAAAAATCTCGCCAAGATAATAAAATAGAAAAATAGTAGTCTTCTAAAAAAATGAGTATACTTTTTAATAGTGAGGAATTGTTGGGCTTTTTGATGAAAAAAATTTCTTATATACTTACAAAATTTTGAAGTTCTTTAACTTTTTTATAGTAAGGGAAATATTTTAAAATAACTTCACCAATCTTCAATATAAAAACTAAATATGAAAAACTAAAATTAAGTTATTCCAAGCAGTGTACATTTTACTGCCTACGAGTTGAGGAGCATTTTATTTCATCCACTTCATGGAGTCTTGTTTGCTTGTGACTCAAATTTATTAACCTAATATTATAGGCATTTTGAGTGCTACTCTGCTGTAGTTGAGATATTTCACAGGCGACCACAGTGTTACAATGAAATCAGAATTCGTCATTATAACGCGGTAGATAGGGTAATCTTAGTCTCTTATAATTTCATGAAATAAGTGTAAAAATGCGCAGAATTTAAAAATCACTAGTGAACCTGTACTTAACTAAATCAATTATTTGTTGTATTTAAATCATGAATGATACAGTTATATAAAAAATAAAATTTTTAATTATAAAACGTATAGTAATGCGTTGGTTTTTATTTAAAAACTAACAATTGAGATATGTCATATATTGATGGAACATGGAGACTTTTAAGTTATTTAAAATAAAAATATCATCAAGAAAATGTATAATTATTATGGCTGCTACCATATTACAGTCGACATATATCACTACTGACTTCTACATCATAATGACATCAGAAATTAATAGAACTGGGAATTTGGTACCATAAATTTCCCGTTCGGGCATCATTATTACGCAAACCTCACCAGTGACATATGTCAGCTGTAATATGGTAGCACCTATATCTACCAAATAATAAACATCTTGTTTAAAATATTAAACTTATAACAATAAGTTAGGTTTTTGTTTAAGAAATGGCATCTGAGAATTGCAAACAAACAGATTCGAACATGGCGAGTTTTTAATTACTGAAAATAAAAATCTCGCCAGGATGAGAAAATAGTTAAAAAAGTGATTTTCTAAAAAAATATGAGTTTACTGTTTAGCAGATACCAAGTCTCATGTACATAAACGCCATCATATAGTTATATATTTACACATGAATTTTAGTAGAGTAGATACATTTTTATTGTAATCAGAGTACCAAATATCAGGCGATAATAATGCTAACAATGAAAAACACCGCCAAATTTAGACGCCAACTCAACAATGGAAAGCGCGTGAGGAAAAATAAAAGTGCCATTTTGGGTCGGTTTTTCGCTCATATCTTTCGAACTAATCGGAATATCGGAAAGCGAATGGGCGAAATGACATCCCCGGGTCGTTCCGCGTCTTTTGGTACCTTCGGCGCCCTTCTGCGCCCAGCGGTTCTTGAGGAGATAGACGCACATACAAACATACATACATACATACAAACATATATAGTCCAAGTCAGATTTTAATATATAAGAAGATGTAATAAGTGAATAGGTTTATCATTGATAAGCATTAATGAATTATTTCTGAAGAAAACATGGTTCTAATAAATTTTCTTTAAGGACTTATTGACACTGCTTGTAATTAATAACCAGTTATTAAAAAACTGCATGTAAAGTGTAACATTGAGTTTTGTTATACAATGTAATAAGTGAACAGGTTTATCACTGATAAGCATTGATAAATTATTTCTCAAGAAAACATGTTTCTAATAAAGGTACTTTATGGACTTATTGACACTGTTTCTAATTAATAACCAGTTATTACATAATTACATGTAAATGTGTAACATTGAGTTTTATTATACAATTAGGCGGACGGACTCGTGGCTTGGTCGTCAAGACCTCTTGCTCGAAGTACGTATGTAGTTCGTGGTGTGTGTTCGAGTCCCGTCTAAAACATCTGATCTTGAAAAAAAAATCATTTTTGAAATCTGAATGGATCTTTGAGGCTTCGTGACGGAAGTTTCAGGTTTGATTCCCCACTTATATATTATTTACTTTTAACCACTAAACTTAAAGGCGTCTTAAAAGAAGGTCTGGCGAAGAAGTCGTGGCTCATACGTGAAGACCTCTGATTGACCACACAGCTGTAGTTTACTTGTGTATCGGTTCGAATCGCGTCCAAGCGAGTTGTTCTTAATAGGATAATTTAAAACGTGAATTTTTATTATCTCGTAGAACCATTGAAGTTACGATGAATTCCATTTAAATTTGCTTACGATTTCCGCAAACTTCAAATACATCTAAAGGCTCTTCAGAACCGCGGCCCAGTTTGGCCGAGTGGATTAGAGCGCGTGGCTCGAGCGACGAAGGTAGTCAGTGCTTGGGTTCGATTCCCCGTGACGGCTTGAGAGTTAGATTTCCCTGTTTCGGCTCCTTTGAAGAAATTAATAAAAAAAAGTATTTAATGGAATTGAGTTTAGAGTAGTACCCCTCCCCCAAATCCCCTGTGTGCTTGAGAATGTGGACAGCGGTGCAATGGAGTGTCGTGCCCGGGGTCTGTGCCCCGTTTCTCTGGAAATGCGGGGCTCGTATCCCGGCCCACTTCGCACCCTTCCTGCCCGCTAGAGTGCACACGGGTTTTGTCAAATTTTGATGTATCGATATATCTTCGATGACGATGAATCGATAGTTCATTAATCGATTACCGGTTAATAAAAGTCAATTTTCAAGAGACATTACCTCTCTTGGCCAGAGCAATATTTCTATCTAAATATCAGTATATATCGATTAATCGATACCCGAACGATATATCAATTAATCGATAAAAATATGGATTGGGGCAAGAGAGGTAATGGGTATTCAAAACTGACATTTATTAGCCAGTAATCGATTAATCTATTCATCTTCATCGAAGACATATCAAAATTTGGTAAAACCCGTGCGTACTCCAACGGACAGGAAGGGTAGGGTGTGAAATGGGCCGTGATACGAGCCCCACAGTTCCAGAGAAACGGGGATTTGGGGGGGGGGAGGTTACTAATCTAAACCCAATTGTATTAAATACCTTTTTTCATTAATTCCTTCAAGGAAGCCGAAACTGGGAAATCTAACTTCCAAGCCGTCAAGGGGAATCGAACCCGAGTACTGGCTTTCTTCGTCGCTCGAGCCACGCGCTCTAATCCACTCGGCCAAAGCGGGCCGCGACTCTGCAGCGTTTTTAGATGTATTTAAAGTGTGCGTAAATAGTAAGGAAATTTAAATAGAATTCATCGAAACTTAAATCGATTCTACGAGATAATAAAAATCCGCGTTTTAATTTAATTTATCAAGAATAACTCCATTCACTTTAATAACTTTACTTTTTAGTTATATTAAAAACTCTATTTACGAAGAACAGCTTGCGTGGCCGGGATTCGAACCTATGCACTAGTAATCTACAACTGTGTTCTGGACCAGCGGTCCTGACGATCGAGCCACGACTTCTTCCGGCAAAACCTCTTTTAAGACGCCTTTAAGCTTAGTGGTTAATAGTAAATAATCTATCAACGGGTAAACATACATTACGATGTTTTAACCCTTTCGCTGCGTATTTTTCTTTATCAAAATAGGTTTAAAAATTGAGTATTTTTTATTAGATAGTAACAATAGTAAATAAGACAATAGTAAATAAAGAAAATCGATTAAACTTTGAATATCCAGAAATTATACATAAAATTATATGGAAAATTTTCACTCTGCTGAATTTACATCTCTTTTTTTTTCTAGAAATAAATGTAAATTTGCACTAAATTTAAAAATTACTATGAGGTCTTATACTTACTGAAGCTATATATTTAATGTTCATTCAACACTGGTTCTCTCTCTCACACTCACACACACACACACACACACACACACACATATATATATATATATATATATATATATATATATATATATATATATATATATATATATATATATATATATATATATATATATATATATATATATATATATATATATATATATATATATATATATATATATATTGAATACTAATACTTTTTAATAGTAGAGAATTGTCTGGATTTATAATAATAAGCAAAAATTCTTATATACTTACGAAACTTTGAAGCTGTTTTCTTTCTTTATATTTTGTAAATGTTACCAATATATTGAAAATTAGCTGTTTTTTATTGGGAAGGAAGTTGTTTTTAAAATAGTTTTGATCTACCTTCGAGTCGAAAGATAAATGAAAATCTCAAATTATTTCAAGCAGCAAGCAGTTGAAATTTTATTGTTCACGAGTTGAGCAACATATTATTTCATCCATTTCACTGAGTCTATAATTTAATAACCCAAACCAATAATAATTTGGGGTGCTACTCTACTGTAGTTGGGATATTTCATAGACGACATCGCGTCATAATGACGTCAGATGTCGTTATTATGACACGGTAGACAGTGCAATTTCTTATATATCTAGAATGGAATTATATGTAAAAGTGCACCAAATTTAAAAATCCCTATACTTATGTAAATCACTTATTTCTTGTATTTAAGCATGAATGATTTAGTGATAAAAAATAAAATTGAAAAAAAATAAAATTAAATTAAGTTTAAATAAAATTTTAAATAATTAAACGTATAGCAACGTGTTAGTTTTTATTTAAAAATTGACAATTGTGTCATAAAATATGGAGGAAACATGGCGACATTTAATTTACTTAAAAAACATCGTCAAGATAAAATATAAAATTTATATTTAAAAAATAATAAACATCTAGTTAAATATGCAAAGCCAATAACAATAAATAAGTTTTTGTTTACGAAATGGCAATTGTAAGATATAAGCAAATTTGAGAGAATTTGGCGAGTTTTTTAAATATTGAAGATAAAAATCTCGCAAAGATAATAAAATAGTAATAAAAAGTGAATTTCTAAAAAAGATCAGTTTAGAGTTTAGCAGGTGCAAAAATAGTGTCGCATACTTATATATTTTCATAAATACATTTCTTTACACTTGAATTTTAATAGCGTAGATACGTTTTTAGTGTAATCGGAGTATCGTATATCAGGCGATAATAATGCCAACAATGAATAACACTGCCATATTTAGACGCCAACTCAACAATGGAATTGCTCGTGGGGAAAAATAAAAGTGCCATTTTGGTCCGTTTTTCGTTGATATCTTTCGAACTACTTGGAATATCGGAACGCGAATGGGCGAAATGACATCCCCGGATCGTTCCGCATCTTTCGGTACCTTCAGCACCCTCCTGCGTGCAGCGGTTCTCGAGGAGATAGACGCACATACATACAAACATACATACATACATAGTTACAGTCAGATTTTAATATATAAGACTAGCTGCTTCGCACCCAGCCTTCGGTCTGGGTATTGAATTTTTTTCGATGAAATGTTTAGAACTTCTATTAATGATAAACGTATTAAGAAAAATATTAAATAAATCTCGTATGCTGCACACGAATATGATAGTTTATTTATAATGGATAATCACAGTTATAACTACGTATATGATCTATGTTGCCCGTAAACTGCTGTGTTATAATGCCAAATGCCACAATTTTCTCTATTAATTGAAGCAATAGTGGGTTATATTTGGCACCGATGGATTCCTATATGTAGAAATGCATAGCGTATAAAAATTCTCAATAATTTCATTTAAAAAATAGTTATGTAGCCTGGTGTCCCATAGAGTATCTCGAATATTGTCTTATTTTAGCGGTAGGTCAGTTGACACGTTCCCAACATAATCTACGAAATGTAAAGGGGTCAAATGATGATAGCTAAATTAAAGAGTAAATATTTTGAGAATGTATGAATCTTTAAATTTTAAATTTTAATCAAAATTTGTAGCCTATTTTTAAATTGTCTATTGCTTTTACTTTTCAATTTTTAAATGTATTTTGTCATTTCACAATTGGTGCTAAAATCCCAGATTAGTAGGTTCGTCAAATGGTGACATTTACAAACGATTACTAATTATATTTTTAAATTTTTGGCATTTATGAAAAATATATATATTACTAATTAAATTCGCAAAATAGGTGTATTAAAACGGCATATTAATTAAAACAGAGCTGAAACAAAAATGTTAATTTCTGTATAGTTCACAAAACAGATAACGGTTTCCAAAAAGTAATAATAAAATTTCCCTTAAAATTGGTAAGAATTACTTTCTAAAATAACTCCCAATATTATTGAATGTTAACTGAAATTCTATGAACATAATGAATCTAATATAAAATATATAGTAATATTTAACAGAATATCCTTAGAAATACCTGAAAATAATAGTAATAAACTCTCAATATTTCATATTTATCTTACTTTTATTACTCTTAATCAAGCCTAGAATAGCTTTACTTGCAAATTTCATTGGTGATGTTTTGCTGTGGCGACATTTTTGTCACCTGCCAAAAGAATTGAGTTTGATACAATAGCGTATCCCCGCCAACTTGGCTATAAAGCATGGTAACCTAACACTTTCCCCTGATCGTTTAGTGTTCAAACAATCTTTATCTGAATTTTGATTTATGTTATATTGGTATCCAACTCTCCATGAGCAACTCTTTCCTTATATATTAAATACAAGCAATTAGATATAGCGAACCACTAATGGTTCACTATGGCTAATTTTTAATTATTTGGAGCAGTTGACTTTGTAAACTATTGAGTAATTAATTGTAAAATATGTATATACAGTTAGTTTCTAATTGGTTTGAGTTAATAAGTAAGAGTATATAATTATATTACAATAGCATACTCTGCCTCAATTATAGTTGCGAAAAAAGCAATAAAATGTTCGGATGGAATGCTTTTGTGCTTTAGTAAAAAATGCCAAACATTTCGCCAAGTTTGCCAAGGGGTACCCTATTCTTAAGTATTTTCAATCATTGTATCATTGATGTTCTATAAATAGCATAAAAATTATTTCGAAATCTATAATTTAAAAAAAAATAATACAATAAAGAAAATAGATTAAACTTTAAATACCCAGTAATTATACATAATTTTACAGAAAAAAATTTACTCTGGTCAAATTACATCTCTTATTTCTAGAAATAAATGTAAATTTGCACAAATTTAAAAATTATAATAATTATAATTTAAAAATTATTAGTGGGCTATTAGTATTTATACTTACTGAAGCTGTATATTAATATTCATTCAACAGTGGTACACTTTCATACAAACATATATATATATATATATATATATATATATATATATATATATATATATATATATATATATATGTATATGTATATATATATATATATATATATATATATATATATATATATATATATATATATATATATATATATATATATATATATATATATATATATATATAAATATTGCATACTTGTACTTTTTAATAGCGCAGAATTGTCGGGATTTATAATGATAAGTAAAAATTCTTATAAACTTACAAAACTTTGAAGCTTTTTTATAGATGTTACTGAAAATTAGCAATTTTTTATTGTAAAAGAAGTTAAAATAATTTTGGTCGACCTTTAAGTAGGTAGATATATGAAAGAACTCAAATTAAGTTATTCCAAGCAGTTGAAATTTTATTGTCCACGAGTTGAGCAGCATTTTATTTCATCCGTTACATGGAGTCTATCATTTGTGATTCAAAAATTTATTAACTTAATTTTAAAGGCATTTGGGGTGCTACTCTTCTGTAATTGGGATATATCACAGGTGACAATTACGTCATAATAACGTCAGAAGCCGTTATTATCACACGGTACATGGTGTAATCGCTTATATATGTAGTATGTAATTATACGTAAAAGTGCACCAAATTTAAAAATCCCTGTAATTCACTTATTTGTTGTATGTAAGCATGGATTTTTTAGTAATATAAAAAATAAATATATAAATAATAAAACCTACGATTTTTAAATACCTAGTTTTTATTTAAAAATTGACAGCTGTGTTATATAAAAATATTGATGAAACTTGGCGAAAAATATTGTCAAGATAAAATATTAAATTTATATTTACCAAATAATAAATATCTAGTTTAAGTTATTAAAGTTAGTTTTTGTTTTAAAAATGGCAACTGCGAAATGCAAACAAATTTCATAAAACATGGTGGCGACTTTTCAATTACTGAAAATAAAAATCTCGCCAAGACGATAAAAGAGAAAAAAGAAGTGATTTTCTAAAAATTATGAGTTTACCGTTTAGCAGATACCAAATTAGTCTCATATACATAAACGCCATCATATATTTATATATTTAGAATTGAATTTTAATCGTGTAGATACTTTTTTGTTACTCGGAATAACAAAGAGCAGGCGATAATACTGCCAACAATGAATAACACCGCCAATTTTTGACGCCAACTCAACAATGGAATTGCGCGTGAGGGAAAATAAAAGTGCCATTTTGGTCGGTTTTTCGCTCATAGCTTTCGAACTAATTAAAATATCGGAACGCGAATAGGCGAAATGACATCCCCGGGTTGTTCCGCGTCTTTTGGTACCTTCAGCGCCCTCCTGCGTCCAGCGGTTCTCTAGGAGATAGACGCACATACATAGATACATACATACATAGATACATACAATCAGATTTTAATATATAAGACTAGCTGCTTCGCACCCAGCCTTCGGTCTGGGTAGTAAATACTTCCAAATAAAGTTTTAGAACCACTGATGTAGATAAAAGCATTCATAAAAAATGTCAAAGAAAACCTCGGGTTCTGCAGATTGTTCATTAAATATGATAATTTATTAACAACACACAAACCCTGTTATAAATAATATGTTCACTCTTTTGCCAGTGTTAAGGTGTGATTAAATATTACAAGTACGTTTCATTTTTAATAAATCATTTCTTTCATTTATGTTAACCAGGAGGATAACTCTCAACCTTTTGTTACATTACTTTTTTGTTTTAGTTTGGAGCGCTACGGGCTACATTTTTTTTTCAGTGTGTAAAATTAAAAATGGTCAAGTTTTGTGTCTGGAGAAGTTATTTCTCCATGTTGTCTCATGCATTTTTCGGTCTTCTTCAGATCTACAAAATGTATGCAAAATTTTAAATCTATCTTAAATAATCATTCTACTATGCAGTGTTAAAAATTTTACTTCGTTACAAAAGTCTTCAGGTCTGTCAGCTTGATGAACAATCTGTAATTGGATTTTCAATTTCCATGTTTCTAAATATTTCAATGCAGGGTGAAAATTTCCTGTTATTTCCTATTACTGTTAAAATCTTCCTATTAAAGGACCTATTATTTATCACTGGTTAGACACAAAAATAAAAAAATATAAAGACGTATAAAAATATAGAATATCGTTACAATATACATTAGTTGAGGTGGAAGCAATTTTTTTAAACCCTTAACCCCATTTACCCATGTCTGAAACGGGCAAAAAATAAACATTTAATCAAATCGTTTAAATTTCGTTTGTATAACATTTTTTTTACCCCTTTTTTCGCTCCCTAGTCACCTCTCACAATTGAAATTGCCAAAAATAACTTACACAATACCTATATATTCTTTTTCCGTAAGTTAACTGTAAAGGTGACCCTTCCGAAGAGATACAGCTCATTTTCTGTTTAAAAAAAACTATCATTTTTTACTGAAAAAAAATTGTTTTTTAACTACCTTCTGCACAGTTTTTCGAAAAAGGCCGGCCAAAAACAATAATTTTTTTTAAATATAAAAAACACAATTTGCAGTATGGTGTGTCATCCCTTGATGCGTAGGTATCAAATATGAAACCCTTATGTTTCATATCTCAAGAATAAAGTATATAAAGCGATGCCTCTAGTCAAGGATGTCTTTACAGCCAGAGCTTAGTAATAAAATAGTTAACAATTACATTTTATTTTACATTATATTTTAGTAAAATATATATTGTAAAATGAGCGAATCTGAATACGCTGTCGGAAAGGGGCTCACAAGGCAGCTATATGTCGTAAGTGATAAGTAGAAAAATATATACTTTATACTTGAATAAGTAAGTGTTATAGCTTACAATCCCATGTAAATGATAAATATCAATAAAACGATTGTTTTTGTTTTTTTGCTTTCACATTGTAATTTTCAATTATCGATTGCATTCGAGTGTGAAAAATTGTATCAACATAAAGTACAATGCCGCTCGATATTATCTCGAGTGGGCACAGTTGGCTAGTTTGGCACTCTCGAGTTAACTCGAACATGCACGTTAAGGGGTTAAAGGGTTGATGAAGTTATATAAGCAAAATGATTCATTAATGAAAAGAAATGATGGTTGATGAATGGCTTTGATTTTGACTGTAACTAAATTCTGTTTAGATTTGTCTGAATAGTTTAGTGTATTGAAGAAAGTTTTATTCTCATATCATTCTCTGCCCACCTCCCATATTCTGATGTATAGTTTTCTTTAAAGCATATGCATAAAACCAAATTGATATTATACGTCATTATAAATAGTAACAGCACAGACTGTGACTTCTGGTAACAATGGATATACTTCCTGCAAAGAACAGAAATATGACAATGACACTGTTTAGTACAGTAATATTACTGAACAGTCCAATGTCAATTCTCTAAATTTTTCATACTTCACAAAAAAAAAGGAACAAGAGGTATTTTCGTTTAGGACAAAGATTGTTAAAATTTTCTATGACATAATTGAATGAATAGTTGAGTTATCAGAAAATTCCCTATATAATAACAGCCTATGTTATCTGTCCGTCTGTACAAGAATTTATGAAGCGGTTGGACCTGGAATGGATAGAGGCATCGGTATTGGATTCTTGATGAGTTAGGTTTAGAAACGTTCGAAATCCTACCCTTCCCCTTTTCTAGCATTTAATGCTATTATTTCAAGCCCTATTTTCCCTAGTTAAAATCAGGTGATTAAATTTATCAATTTGTCACAAATAGGTAAAAATAATCTTTTTTTCTAGAATTATGAAATCATTAATTTAACCTTCTCATTTAATCATTTCTTATTTTAAATTACTTAAATATCGTTTGCATTATTTTCTTAAGTTTTGTCATTGAACTTAGATATCAGGTAAATAATTTTCTTTTATATTTCGTTTAAATAATAGAATAGGATATGATAATTTCAAATTTAATCCTCGATTACTTTTTGTTGCAATGAAAATTTTATCACCGGTAATAACAACAAATTCTACCTCCAGGGTGTAGTGGAAATGAGAGTTTCATTCCTTTACTTCCATTAATTACTATGGAAAATTTTTTAAAATTAAAATGATAATTTCGATTTAGCTAAGAAAACTTTGAATTATCTTTCTAAATGAAATCAACGTGATTCTAAACTGCATTCACAGTATCGGAAGACTTTAGAGGAGTATGAAGATTGGCAATTGATTGATCATGTACCAGATAATTCTCAGCTAAAAAAACAAATAATTTTTTTATCGGCCTCATAAAGTGCATTACAATTATGGAAAATTAATAATTTTACTGATCCCGTCATATGACAGGCTATATTCTAGTTTTATATACAGTGAAACCTCTCTGGGCTGCCACACCTCTGTACTGAGAATACTTGGCCGCTCTTAAGGGTTTTATTAACTATTAGAAGATAATTACTATAATGCGTAATGTAAACAGGCCTGATAAATATACCTTATGTAAATGAAATTTAAAACTTATCCAAAGAGAAAATAGTACTTTATTTCATGCTTCTTTACATTTTTTAAGGCTATAATTGGTTTTTCTTTGTTCTGTAGTCTTCGTACTCCTTCAAAATCAAATTCTTTTCTTTAATGACTTTGTTTATTTCCGTTCTTCCGCAGTTAAATAATTCAGCTATCTTTCTTGCCGATTTGCCATTCTCATATTCACGCAGAACTTCAATGCTCTGCTCGAGATTTAGAAAAACGATTTCGACATCGTTGCAACTCAGATCACTGACCAACTAATGAAATGAAACCATCGTGAATGATATTTTTGCTGACAGAGGTGGAATTCTTCATTAACTGTGCTGATTGGAATTCCAAACAAAGGCCCTAGGACAACTTCAACGTTTAATTGTCCAGTTCCTCCCTCAGCTTGAATGGATGGTACAATAGGGATTCCCTATCTGAAGGGTGTGAGGAGAATACAAAAGAGATAACAGATTTAATCCTTCTTAGAAAGGGGGGGCACAGGAACGGACTTCTCAAGTTATTCCTTTATCCGACCGCAAACCTCACCTTGAGATTTTTTGCTCAAAATTAAAGCATGGATTGAGTAAAATTTGATGAAAAATTAAAGGGGCAATTCCACTTGGTCGCCGTTTAGAGGGGGTCGGGTGGCCGCTGATACATGTTATTTTACCATTAGGTCTGTGAGTCGAAAAATCCGTGCCATGAAAAATTGGCCGTTTTGAAGTGTAGCCGCTCGGAGAAGTTTCACTGTATTGTGAAAAGCGTAGTTTGAAAACATGTCTGAATGTGAATGTAAGTAAGAAGGTAAGAAGGGTGGTGATACTTACATTCCTTACCCTTTCCGTTTCCCTGATTGAGGGACGTGGTTCCACAGGTGCTACTGGTAGGTGCCCTCTTGTAGGTGGCGCTGTTCATGGTCAGCTTGCGGACGTTCTTGTCCGGGTGGAAGATGATGATGTAAACTTTGGGCGAGAACAGACAGAACAGGGCCACATACGCACTCAGCGAGGTCGACACGCACAAGGTCGTGATCTGCACCTGCAAAAAAAGACACAATCAGTCGCAGGGCCTACTAAAATACTTTTGTACCCACCATACAAGCATGTTTATAAAAGTGAACTAATGAAATAATCACAATCGTATAAAGAATAATAAATTCTTTAAGAAAATAAATTTAAAAATTTTACTTTGTATCTAATCATTCCTTATTTTCAAATATAAAACTATTTATTTAATTAGGATTTAAATAAATGCAAAAAAATATGTAAGCAGAAATGCATTTATTGATTTTTTGTGAAAATAATGCAAAATATACATAAAATTAACTTCTATCACACACTTTTCTTTTAAAATATATAGAAAAATTCGTGAACATAAAATAAAGTACAAATGCTCATGTAAAATGAAATCAGCAAATTTAAATTTCACATTTCATCCTTATGGGGTATATTAAATAAAAATAACAGAGCGCATAATTTTTTCTTTCTCAGTCTAAGTGCTGACTGATTAAGCCGATTTTCAAAAAGTTAAATAAAGTATTTTTGATTTTAATTCTGTTGTTTTATCCCCTATCTTTCGCTTTACAAAGAGTTCACTCTCTTTTAATTAATTAATGTTTTAACTTCTAACTTTTAAATTCCAAAACATACATATTATATATATATATATATATATATATATATATATATATATATATATATATATATATATATATATATATATATATATACACTCATGTCCATAAATTAAGGATAATGAAGTTCAGGCAATGAAAGAGACAAAAGCAAAACAAATTTGACTTATTTGTAAAGTCTATTTATTAAACAAAAGGTAAAGAGCAAAAAAGATGCTATATGTTTGACATAATTAATTTTACTCCCTGGAGCAAATTTCAAAATAGAACCTATTTACAGAAAACAGTATAACATGTTAGTATGATGGTTAATACGGAGTATGTCTCCCGGACGATGCAATACAAGCGTTACAACGCCTACGCATGCTGAGTATCAGATTATCAATCTGATCTTGGGGAAAATTACACCACTCATCAAGCAATGCCCTCCGAAGTTCCGACAGACAGTTAAGAGGGGGTTGACGGGCTGCAATTCGTCGGCCAAGCATGTCCCACACATGCTCTATTGGATTCAAGTCCGGTGAGTATGCTGGCCAATCCATACGGCTGATATCCTCCGATTGAAGGCATTCGTCTACAATGTTTGCACGGTCAGGTCGGGCGTTGTCATCCATATACAGAAATTCAGGACCCATGGCGCCCCGAAACAAACGTACATGTTGTTCCAGAAAGACATCCCGATAGATGTGGCCTGTCATCGTTACACTCTGAACATGCAGGTCAGTTCTGGAACCAAGAATAATTCCTCCCCAAACGAGCCATCCTGCACCACCGTAACGGTGTCGTTCAATGGTGTTCTCTTGGTGGTAACGGGTACCTGGCGCTCTCCATATGAAAGTCCGGCGAGAATCAGAATGTAAACTGAACCTGGACTCGTCGGAAAACATCACACAAGACCACTGTTGCGGTGTCCACAATGCATGCTCTCTAGCCCAGCATAATCGCAGGCGACAGTGAGTTGCGGTAAGGGGAACACATCTGACAGGCCTACGAGCATATAGACCAATGTTCCCTAAGCGTCTCTACAGGTCTGCCTTGAAACTGTCGTACCGGTAGCTGAAGAGAGCTGACGAGACAGGTCTGATGCTGTGCTCCGTCTGTTTCTTTTGGCAGTAACTGCCAAATACCGGTCATCATTCGGCGTAGTAACTCGGGGGCGACCTGTGCTGTAACATCTACTCACATTACCATCATGTTTGAATCGTTGCCAAAGCCTGGAGATGACACTCTGGGCGATTCCAAGTTCCTCGGATACTTCCAGCTGGGTACGTCCACATTCTAGTCGTCCGATAATTCTACCACGTCAAAAATCATCCAAATGCTTCCTTTGTGCCATAACTATGCGGTTATTGCACTGAAAGGCTTTTAAAGCGCTTGTGAACAATTTTACTTCTTTGCTACCATTCCTTATATACCCCTTTCATACGGAAATAGAATTATTTTTGTATACAATGATGTATATGATATACCTGCAATTTTAGGGGAACAATTTGAGAGACTGGAAAGAATGCGGCTTTTGTGATGATTCTTAATTATTTTTAGTAAAAATTATATTTTTGTTAAAAAGCAATTACTTTTCATTTTGTAGTCATGCAATTGGGTAATTGATTTACTTTCATTGCTATTGTTTATACGCGAAATGTCAATTAACAAATAAACTTACTGACATTTTTTTTAAATTGTATCTTTGTATATAAAATTTTTCTGTCCATGTGTTTGTAATAGAACTCTTCCTAAAATAATGGACTGATTTTGAAGACATTTTGTGTATGTAATTAAGTTGATTAGAGAATGGTTCCCAATTTGATCCGATAGAAAATGTTTTTTATTAAAAATTCAGAATTTACTCACTTATTGAGATTATTATAATGCTTTTTGAATCAGTTGAATGCCAACGTATCTGTGGAGCAGTTTTCAGCGCAACGAGCTTCAGTACGAGAAGTCCCAGGGCCGAAATCCCGTACAGGTTATGCGGGAATTTTAATTTAATCTAATTACGTTTGGGATGACTGCACGCTTGGTGGCGTCAAGTAGTTTTAAAATAATGTTTTCCCTCACTTTATTATCAAAATGATCCGGTTTATAATTTATTTAAAAGCATTTTGCAGTTTTTGGATTTACAGCGTTAAAACAGGACGACATCCGTCGGGTCATCTAGTATACAGCAAGAAGTTAATGAATAAAATAAATATGGAAAATAAAATAATCTGTAACTGTGTTTTATTTTAAATCTTTGTACATAAATAAGGTTTAAGCATGTTCAAAATTTCATTGTGTAGGAAACTTTTTGTGAAGCATGGTGACATGTTTAGTAATCATTATCGCTTGTCTGGTCCATGTATAAAAATCCCTTTTATATCTGTGTTTTTTCTTTGATACTAGGATTATGTCTGTGCGATTGAAGCATTTAAAATTGCATCGGGTATTTGTTTTAGTATTTCACTATGCTAAGCTGTTCCAAATAAAACTTACACATACTATATATCAATGAAAGCTTGAAAATGTTAACTATACGTCATAATTAAAATAGCCTACATTGAATATAAACTTGATTAGATAAGAATTAGATTTTAATGAAAGCATTTTATACAAAAAGCCACATTTAAATGAGCGAAAAGGGTACAGAAATAAGTAAAAAATAGGTGTTCACACTATATAAATCAATGCAAATTAGTTACAGAAATTTATAATGCTTATCATAGTATAAATGAAAAATTATAACTTTTTTATACAATAAAAACAGAATATATTTTTCAAAAATTTACAACATTTAACAAATGAGGAAAGTTTAACAAATTATTCTGTCCAGAGACTATTGAAAAGTTTTTAATGACTTTTTATCCTAAAATAAATCTATTAATTGAAAGCGTAAACTTTAAATTTTAGAAATCTTAGTATTTAAAATCCACAAGAATCAATAATTAGAAACAGAAAGCATGGAAAAAGAAAAATATTTTTAATTTTGGGATTCATTTATTATTTTTAATTAAATTTTATAAATACCGAAAAATTGCTAAGTTATTAATTTAATATAAAATTTGTAAAGTGGTACTGAATGTGTGATGTCAACACATAACGCAAAGCTGTCATTAATTAAATTCATTTTTCAAAATATAAGAACCCAGCTGATTAAATTATATAAATCGTTGCCAGAAACAAAAAATTAATACAATGAAATTAACTTGAAATGAACAAAAAATAATTTGAAATGTAATATAAAGATTTTGTAAAATCTCTCACGATTTAACGAAGAGCCCCTGAATCAAATTTCATGATTTTTTGCGAAATCGTGTTCACATATATCCACACTAAGCACTTTATGAGTAAGATGCGTGTGCTATCAATTTAAATAAAGATAAAAATTCTATAATTCAGCCTGAAATAATGTATAGAAAATATTTGTTAAAGATTTTTATTTTCGAAATTTTTGTTTTGTCCACGGTTTTGAATATATAACGTTGAATTTCCAGTTTTTTTTATTATTCAGTAAAACGATATGAGTTTAACGATGCCATTTGAGCGACAAGTCCTTGAAGTAATTATTTATACTCCTTCGCAAATTCTGTTTATTTTTTTCTCTCTCCTTATGTCAATAACCGAAAAGAAAGTGGCATTTAAAGCGGTTCGTTCAGTTCATTTTCATTAAATAATTCGTTCTTGTTAGAAAACTCTTCCCCTTTATTTTTCTGCCGTTTATTTTTATAGCTGAAAAAAGTTCTGAATGCTGTTTCTTTGATACATTTTGTGTAATTTTAATGTAAATGGGATAATTATGAAACTTTCTTTATATATAGTGTCTAGATAAGCATATGAGTAAATGTAAAGGAGACTGGCTACATATTATTTAAAAGAAAGGGCTAAGAATAGGCAATTCAATGCCGTTTTGTTGATACATTTTGTGTAATTTTAAGGTAAATGGAGTAATTATGAAACTTTCTTTATAGTGTCAAGATAAATATATGAATAAATGTAAAGGAGACTAGCTATATATTATTTAAAACAAGAAAATAATAATAGTAATTGAATGCCGTTACGTTGATACATTTTGTGTAATTTTAATGTAAATGGAGTAATTATGAAGCTTTCTTTAAATATAGTGTCTAGATAAGTATATGAGTAAATGTAAAGGAGACTGGCTACATATTATTTAAACCAAGGGCTAAGGATAAGCAATTGAATGCCGTTTCGTTGATACATTTTGTGTAATTTTAAGGTAAATGAAGAATTATGAAAATTTCTTTATAGTGTCTAGATAAGTATATGAGTAAATGTAAAGGGGACTGACAACATATTATTTAAAACAAAGGGCTAAGAATAGGCAATTAAATGCCGTTTCCTTGATACATTTTGTGTAATTTTAAGATAAATGAAGATATTATGAAACTTTCTTTATATATAGATTCTAGATAAGTATATGAGTAAATGTAAAGGAGACTGGCTATACATTATTTAAAACAAAGGGCTAAGAATAGTCAATTGAATGTCGTTTCGTTGATACATTTTGTGTAATTTTCATGTAAACCTAGTAATTATGAAACTTTCTTTATATATAGTGTCTAGATAATCATATGAGTAAATGTAACGGACACTGCTTATATATTATTTAAAACAGGAGACTAAGAATAGACAATTAAAAGCCATTTAGTTGATACATTTTGTGTAATTTTAATGTAAACCGAGTAATTATGAAACTTTCTTTATATATAGAGTCTAGATAATTATATTAGTAAATGTAAAGGAAGTTGGCTATATATTTTTTAAAACAAGGGGCTAATAATAAGCAATACCCAATGATAAAAAAGTTAAAAAAATGATTTCAAATATAATTTCTCTATGCAGTGGAATCCCCTTAAGGTTTTGAAATTACAAAGTGATTAATTCTTCTTAAGTGGAAATTTTCTTATTAGAGAAAGCTGAAAAATACATTAGGAAAAAATATTTTAATCTATATTTTAGTAGTAATTCCTGTTTTCACTTCCAAATGTACTCTAGAAGGTGTATAGTGTTAAAGTTATTTAAGTTACAACTACAATTATTACTTTATGTAATAAATTTTAAAATTTATTTTAATCTAGAATGTATGTTTTCGAAACACCTATAGTTATCAAGACTATTTTAACCTTGACCGAGAATATTATTTTATTTAATCTTTTAACACGAAGGAAAATACTAAGTACGAAGCTACAAATAATGTAATATTATTGAACATTAATATTATTAACTAGCATATAGCCCGTCATATGACGATATCAGTAAAATTTTTAATTTTTCAGAATATGTAATAAATTTATAATAAATTTAAAAATTTGTTTTAATCTAGAATGTATATTTTCAAAACACTTATAGTTATCAAGACTATTTTAACCTTGACCGAGAATATTATTTTATTTAATCTTTTAACACGAAGGAAAATACTAAGTACGAAGCTACAAATAATGTAATATTATTGAACATTAATATTATTAACTAGCATATAGCCCGTCATATGACGATATCAGTAAAATTTTTAATTTTTCAGAATATGTAATAAATTTATAATAAATTTTAAAAATTTGTTTTAATCTAGAATGTATATTTTCAAAACACTTATAGTTATCAAGACTATTTTAACCTTGACCGAGAATATTATTTTATTTAATCTTTTAACACGAAGGAAAATACTAAGTACGAAGCTACAAATGATGTAATATTATTTCACATTAATAGTATTGACTAGCATATAGGCTGTCATAAGACGGGATCAGTAAAATTTTTAATTTTTCAGAATAGTAAATTACTCTGTGAGGCAGGTAAAAAGATGGTTTGTTTTTTGTCTGAGAATATCTGGTACATGCTCAATAATTTGTTTATCTTTACTGACCACGTGTTAGTTTCCAACTTTAATTTATCTTATCATATTACGTGATAGGATGGACAGCAGAGGTTTTAATATTGACAGTGATTATTTGGCGGTATATATGAAGGATGAACAAAACTTAGCGGATTGATTGCAAACCATGCGGTTATGTCCAAAAACAAACACACAAACGAACAAACTTCTTAAATTTTAATGATATATAACTTAAACGCTAGACTGTAAAATATACTCCTAGACTTTTATGATAAGAATTTGTCTGCTACTCACGGTGATCATCTACACCCCTAGATTATCTAATGACGTCATTAGAAGTGCATTTCGCAAGTTAGGTTATATCGGATATAGGAGTTGTTGTTACGCTGGACAGGAATTTCGTCATAATGAAGTAGCTAGTAAAAAAAAAATTGACTATTCCGATCTTTTAGAGTCCCTGTGAGTAGCAGCTTTAGCTTTTAATACCGGTGATAAAATGTTCATTGCAACAAACAATAATCGATGATTAAATTTAAAATTATCACATATGTGACAAATCTGTTATTTAAGCCAAATGTAAAAGAAAATTATTTATGTAATATCTAAATTCAGTCATGAAAGGTATGAAAATAATGCAGACGATATTTAAATAGTTTAAAATAAAAAATGATTAAATGAGATGGTTAGAGGAATGACGCCCTAGTGCTGGAAAAAAATGTTATTTTCATCTACTTATACTGTGATAAATTTATAAATTTAATCACCTGTTCTAAACCGGGAAAATAGGGATTGAAATAATGGAATTAAACGCTCGAAAAGAAGGGAAGGGGTGGATTTTGAACTTTTAAAAGAAGACAGTATTTTTTGCTGGAATAAGAAACATATTTATACCAATTTATTTTAGAATCGGATCGATAATTTAGGAGAAGATAAACTGTACTCGTTTTGAATTTTACTAACCTTAACTCACCAAGAATCCAATGTGGGTGCCTCTATCCATTGTTGGTCCAACCGCTTTATAAATTTGAAATGAGAGGGACAGATAACTTAGGCTATTATTATATAGGGTATTAAGAAAGATTCGGGCTGGATTATAGCATTTTTGATGGTGTAATTTATAATTTTCATAGACAATTGGGATGTATAAAGATAAGAACGGAATTGACTTTGCTTATAATAATTTTACTTGCCGGGCCTTAACACATCCCATCGAAATTCTCTAATTTGGAACAATTATTTATGTAGAGAAAGCCTGTTTGTTGCTAGTAACTACCATAAATCAATTCTTGCATAAATATAAATTTTGTATCTCCGTTCGTTAACATTTTAATAAAGAATAACAATGTGGTTTAAAGGAAGTAAAAGTTCTCGAGACATAAATTTTATGAGTAAAATTTCTTAACACGTTGACTGCCAACTTGCGTTGTTTTCTAGGACGCCAACTACGAGTTATCTCGTACTGTGTTTACTTGCCATTTTTGTTCAGTTACGAATAAACTCGTAGTATAACAGTCCTAATATCGACAGATGGCTTCTGGAAAAAGTACAAAAGATCAATGCTCTTGGAAAATAAATAATTGAGGACTTCTTTGAATTTCTGTCCACAAATTAGAGTTTTTAATAATATAATGTGATTTAAAAAATTTATCATTTTAGGCCAGACTTCTGAAAATTGGCATGGTATTCAACGAGCTAAAAGCGGAAATGTATTATTACAGATGTATGGGTAAAATTTTGGACCACAAAAATTGAACTTCTTAAGCAGAAAAACGAGAATTTATTCCACTATACCAAAGGGCATAAATAATACATAAAAGTATTTTCTTTCTGAAAAAAATTAAATATCTCCTAAAATTACTGAGAATTTTTTCTAAAAACAATTCTTTGAACGTCAAATGCAAACTACTTTTATTTTATGCAAATAAATGTAATTTCAAGGTAGTGTTCTATCATTTAAAATAAGCTGTAGATTTTTCTAAACATTTGACAATATGTCTATAAAGTACATTTAAAAAAAAACTATTCAAATTGTCTTTTAAAAATAAAGCAAAAGGGCAAAACTCAGGTCATCAGATAATGAGAACAGTCCTTCCTCAAAAAGATTCATCTAACACAGGTTTTTTAGTGAAAAAATATCATTGATTTTTATAAAATATTTTCTGTTATATTTAATAATAGCTAACTACTAAATTCATCATTAAATATGACTAGAGAAATATAAATTCCTAAATGAAGAAAGTTTCTCAACTGTAATTTTTATGTTTTTAAAGCATACATAGGTTTACAAAGAAAACATTTTTAGGATTAAAAAAATTGAAAAATATCCATTTTACACTTTTACTTTTGTAATTTTATTTTTAAAACTTTTTAAAGAGTAATTTGGATATCATTCAGATTCAAAACTTTCAACCAACAAATTTTTGCCCAACATGTCTTGAAAAACAATTTAATATCAAATTCAAATTAAGGAGTAAATAATAAATAATAAAGCTGTGTTGAAGAGTTGTCTGGGGTAACTTGGCCGAAAGCCTTATCCCCTGTTTCAAGTTATGAATTCATTAACAAGTGTTCAGTCATTAAAATAATATACAATAAATACAAAACTGCAGGTCTTTAAGATGAGATGGGAAATAGTGCTAGGCCCTTAACAAGCTAAATAATTAAGATGAAGAAATTTAAAATGAATAAAACAAAGTTTAAGGATAGCAAAGCATTTTTTTTATTAATAAAATACTGTACAAGACAGTAGAAATACAAGTGAATGATGAGGAAGAGATAGTTTAAGTTAAGTTAGAAAATACAATAAATAATAAAACATACCATAAACAAACAACCTAATATTTAAAAGCTGTTCCTTTCATTTGCAGTGGAGGCAGAATCTTTTGTTTGAGTGGGGATACTTTAGTTGAAATAAAGCTGCTCAACATTTTCTTTGGTGTCGATAGTGACTAGCAAACAGTTTTATTAATGTACACATCCATTTAAGCGCAAAGTAAGTGAAGTCGGTGCCGGAAGACAAATTATTGTGGTGTCGCGTAAAGCGATTAGTCTTAGAATTCAATTTAGCATAGCCTTTAAACGCATACTCCATTGTCTTAACTTGTTTAAACTTGTAACTTGTATTGGGTAAAATGTCTCAACAATCATTTTTCATGTAATTTAATGTTTTCCTTTCCGTTGAGACTAAACAGTATTGTTATAATTTAATAAGTTAAATGCAGCTGTGACATATATATATATATATATATATATATATATATATATATATATATATATATATATATATATATATATATATGTATATATATGTATATATATATATATATAATATATATATATATATATATATATACACACACATATATATATATATATATACACGCACACACACACACATATATATATATATATATATATATATATATATACATATATATATACATATATATACACATATATATATATATATATATATATATATATATACATATATATATACATATATATATATATATATATATACATATATATATATATATATATATATATATACATATATATACATATATATATATATATATATATATATATATATATATATATATATATTATATATATATATATATATATATATATATATATATATATATATATATATATATATATATATATATATATATATATATATATATATATATATATATATATATATATATATATATATATATATATATACATATATATATATATATATATATATATATATATGTATATATATATATATATATATATATATATATATACATATATATATATATGTATTTATATATATACACGTATATATATGTATATACATAGATGTATATATGTATTAATACACATACATTATATATATATATATATATATATATATATATATATATATATATATATATATATATATATATATATATGTATATATATATATATATATATATATATATATATATATATATATATATATATATATATATATATATATATATATATATATATATATATATATATATATATATATATATATATATATATATATATATATATATATATATATATATATATATATATATATATATACACACAAGCAGTGGAAATAAAAGGATTGATTAAATTTCTACGAAAGTTGGGAAAATGAAGAGCACTGTCATAAGTAATAACTCTTAAACTACTCGAGAATAATTTTCTGAATATTTTATATTTTAGGAAACTTTCATTTCAATCATTAATACATTTTCTAAAATTAGTTTTGGATAGAGCTGTTGTTACAAAATGCATACTGGTGATTCTTTTAAATTTATGCCTTAATTATAGAAAAATGAAATACTTTAATGAAAACTCTGTGAAAGAGATGTTAGAATATCCCGCAAAACTTTTGCATATAATTTTTTCTTCTGCCGGAAATCTTAAAGTATTTACACTTAAATTTTTTTTACTTATAATGTTCTTTGCATAACATAAAAATATGCGCATTTTGGAACTTGCGTTTGTTTACTTTTTGCTAAAACAAAAGGTTCAATAAGTTATGCTTCTGGAATAAGTTTCTGATTCTAATTTGGTTTAAAATGATAATAAGTTCTGAATTTGAATTTCTTACCAGCAGTTATGGGTTTTATGCTTTTTTCCAAGGCGGTATTTTGAATCTAAGGAATACATTAAGTATTCTTATACTTCTACTTTGTAGCTAGCTTTAAAAAAATTGTGAATACGAGAATACTTTTTATACGGAAACTTAACGTTTTCTTGGCCAAACTGTTTTCATCATAATTTATAGTATATTTATAATTGAAAGCAATTCACATATAACTCTTTATTCTTATATAACTTTATAATGGCTGAAAAGCAAATGGCTGATTTTAATCATTCGTGGATTAACCCCTTCCGGTATGATTTAATAATGAAAAACTGTGCATGAAATAACCATTTAATTTTTATTTAAAAAACTTGTTTCATTTTACAATTCTTACATATTCTTAATTAAAATCCACTTTTTACATAGTGTTAAATAATATCAGAAACAGTAAAATTAAGAAAATATCAAAGCAAAAAATTAATAAGGTATCCCCTATATAATAATAGCCTAAGGTGTCTGTCGGCAAATTTTTGAAGCGGTTGTACCTGGAATGGATTCCTCGGCTAAGGGCAGGCGATTAAATTTATCAATTTATTCACGTAATAAATAGGTAAAAATAACATTTTTTTTCTAGCATTATGACGTCATTCCTTTAACCATCTCATATAATCATTTCTTGTTTTAAATTATTTAAATATCGCGTGCATTATTTTCATACGTTTTATCGCTGAACTTACATATTAAGCAAATAATTTTCTTTTATATTTGACTTAAATAATAGATTAAGTATATAAGTGATAATTTTAAATTCAATCATCGATTATTTTTTGTTGTAATGAAAATTTTATCATCGGTATTAACAATAAATTCTTTTCATATAAGTCGAGGACTACTAAATATCTAACTTTTAATTTATATATATTTGGAAATTAAGAAGTTTGTTTGTTTGTTATACATAACCACATGGTTTGACTAAATGAATTCCATGTGATTCTAAACTGCATTACAGGATCTGGAGACTCTAGAGGAGTATGACGATAAATAATCTATTGAGAGTGAACCAGATAATTCTCAGCCAAAAAACAAACCATTTTATTACCTGCCTCATTGGGTACTTAACAGTTCTGGAATATTAAAAATTTTACTGATCCCGTCATATGATGGGCTATATGCTAGTACAGATAATAGTCTTCAAGCTAGTGGTACTTTTCAAAAAAAAGTGCAAAGGAATTCTTAATTCTGTACACCGCCAAGTAGTCTCACTTTTAATTTGATTCTTGTAACACACACGGCATTTCTTAGTAGGTTTTCTTTTATTCTGACTCATTAATTTGGCAATGACTTGTACCAAGAAATTCTAAGTAAACAATATGCAATAGTGACTTGTGATTTTCACAAGTGATAAAAGTGTTGCCAAATTCAGTACACTAGAAATTTTAAACTAAATTAATTATCATATTTAACAGTAACTTTAATCGCATGACGAGTGTAGCTCGTCATTGTGTGGTATGGAATGAAAAACTAATGACGAGCTAGACTTGTCATTTTACAGGAAGTGGTTAAATTCTGTTTGCTCTCATTAGCTCTCGATTAATTTAGCTTGGTTCCGTTTGGAGTTCTACGGTCTACTTTTTGCAACAGGAGGGCTAATGAGACCGATACCTATAGCTTAAAGCCGATTCCGAAAGGCTACGAACGTCCATACCATAGTAAGATTCGAACCCACGAACTCTGATATCGAAGACCAGCACCCTAACCAATCGGCCATCATTCGGCAGCTTTCGAGTAATGAAACATCATACAGATATACAATTAAATATGACTGAACAATATTAACCCTTTGACAGTTTCATTTTTTTCCAGAATTCGTTCAAAAAATGTCACATTTTTATTGCATTTCTTTGTTCATTTCACATTTTTAAGTAAAGATATGTTATTAAAATTAACATTTCTAATATTTTTAAGCATTTATTACAACTTTTTATCTTTCTATGAAAGCATCATAGAACTGAAGTTTACCTTTAGTCACATCAATATCCAAGTTAATTTTTGGAATTCCAGTGAAAGAAAATCTAGGAGGTGGATCCGAAGGATTATCACAATTAATTTCAAAAAAATGTTTTGCTTGACTGATTCTATCTGTACTATTATCAGAGTCATTACTCTCCAGGTCATCTAGTAAACTTTCGCTACTATCATTTACATATAATTGAGTTTCTGATTCCGATTTACAGTTCGAATCACAAGAAATTAGTTTCATACGCTCTGAATTATCCATTATTTAAAAGTAAAAATATATTATTCAACTCCTACATCAATAAAATTATCAGGCAGTTAGTAAAATATAACCAGAAAGCTATACACTGAAAGATAACAATTCATCTTCTGATACAAAACATGCAAAAAAACGAACCAGAGTAGAATATACAATAAACTGAAAACTATCATTTGCTGGAATAATTTATTACTAAAATTGGAAAAAATACGGCCAAAATAGTTCAAGCGAAATAGAAATCAGATAGCCCGTACGCCGTACTGGCAAATTAGTAAAGGCCCGAAAGCTGTGCCCTTACGGCGTACGGGCAAAACAGGGAAGGGATTAAGATCTTTCTTTAAACCAAATGATTTGTTTAAAATTTCAGTTTTCAGAAATGTAGTGTTAACATTTAATAGGCTCCTATTGGGCTAATTTTCATTCACTCCTACTATTTTTCTAAACTTTCAACGTACAGGTGCAAAAGCATTTCCTAAGAACTAAATATTCAAACAGTTCATATAAATCAAGGCCTACAAATTAGTTTTATTGGAATTTAAAGGAAATACAAAATATTTTGAACCAATACCAAACACAGAACTTAATTTGTTTATAGATTAATGAAAAAGATGCATAAATAGACAGTTAAGATAAACACCCGCATTTTAATTATTGAAACTTAAAACTGACAATACATCATCAATAGACAGATTTCAAATTGATTATGCCAAAGTTAAAGTGTGATTCTAATAGAAAATTGATAAATTTTGCGAAAAATATTGGCTTGCATTTCGAAATTTGATATTTATCCAAATTAATCAAAAGATCCCACATTTTCTTAGAATTAATCACACAATTTTGACTTTATATTGTATAGAAAAGTTAAGGGAAATAATTACAACTTGAATCATTTAACATGTTGAATTAACCAACATAGAGTTAGCCGATGATGTATTTTTTAGTAATAATGAGACAATATGAGTAAAAGTTTTGCAAAATATGAGATTATAAGAATTTAATCTTAATTTATATTTACAAAATCTAAATTTCAATCATGTTCACTTATTAAAAAACTTTTATAAGTGAATATGAATAGCGATCATATCAGAATAATATGAGTTAAAATTACGTTACTTAAAATTGCTTTAATGCAGTTTATTTAGTTATAGATTTTATGTATAGGAAGATTCGTAAATGAGTTAATAATCTGCATAAACAGTATGTAGCGTTCACTGTCGCATCCTAATGAAAAATGTTCCTAGTAATTTATTATGCATTCTTAAATGTGATCATAGATAGCAATCCGTTCAGACGCTATTCATTATTTTTTAAACTTAAAATTGCTTTAATCTGATTTAGTTATATACCAATATATATCTGGATATTTATTATTCTAGGTCTACATAAGAAATTATACAACATCTACTTCAATAAAGACTATTCCCAATTATTGTTAAGCATCCCTAAAAATGATCACGGATAGCATCCATTCCAAGATATAATTCATTAAAATTATTTTATGTAAAATTACTTTAAATTGATTTTTTGTGTGACAATTTGTACGTTTATAACTCTAAGTTGAATATCTATATAACACTATGTACTAGGTACTGAAACAGTTTAATAAAATCTATTCAGTATTCTTAAAAGTGATCATTGATAGCAATAATTCTAGGATGCTATTCATCAAAATTATCTTACTTAAAATTGTTTAATATGATTTAGTTAAACTATAGTCTATATTTGTATAGATTCTTAATTCTAAGTTAATAATCATAAACACTACATAATGTTCACAGTCACACTTTAATGAAGAGTGTTCAGAGTTATTGTTAAGCATTTGTGAAAGTGATCCTGATAACAATCCTTCTAGCTATAATCGACGCTATTCTTTAAAATTATCTAACTGAAAATTATTTTAATAGGATTTATTTAGCTATATAAGAATCTATAAGAGTATAGAAATTCTCCTACAGTTTATATTTGTATAGATCCGTAACTCTAAGTTAATAATCATAAACACTACATAATGTTCACAGTCACACTTTAATGAAGAGTGTTCAGAGTTATTTTTTAAGCATTTGTGAATGTGATCCTGATAACAATCCTAACTATAATCGACGCTATTCTTTAAAATTATCTAACTGAAAATTATTTTAATAGGATTTATTTAGCTATATAAGAATTTATATGAGTATAGAAATTCTACTATAATTTATATTTGTATAGATCCCTAAGTCTAAGTTAATAATCATAAACACTACATAATGTTCACAGTTACACTTAAATGAAAAGTGTTCAGAGTTATTGTTAAGCATTTGTGAAAGTTATCCTGATAACAATCCTTCTAGCTATAATCGACGCTATTCTTTAAAATTATCTAACTGAAAATTATTTTAATAGGATTTATTTAGCTATATAAGAATTTATATGAGTATAGAAACTCCTAACGCTAAACTAATAACAAACGTAAAGTCTAATGTTGCACTTTAATGAAGAATGCCCAAAGTTATCGTTGCGTCTTCTTAAAGGGAACCTGAATAGCGACTATTCCAGTACAAGGGGGGGAGAGCAAAAGAAATATCTTTGAGCACGTTATATAAATCTTTCGCGAAGTTTGAAAATCGGATATTGGAGGAATCTGTCTTCCTTCCTGTTTCATAAGAACTATCAATTACCTCCGCGAGCTCTTTGGAAGATGCCCGAGCGGAATAAAGAGCAGAAAACCTCTCGTCTTATGGCGGTGGAGGAATTGATTTATTTCAAATAGGATAGCCTTTTTTTCTACAAAATTTTTTTATACGTAAAGATGTATTTTTCTCATTGCATGTTCAGTGACAGATTTTACTTTTGCTTTATTCGGTAAAAGTAGTAATAACTTCGTAAGTTTCTATTTATGGTTGGTTGGACTGAATAAAAGGGGAAGTACAGTAGAAAATGAATTTACTAGAGTAATCGATTTGCAGAAGGTCTGTAATATTATTTATAGCGAACACTTTTCAAGATTTGATATGAATTTTAATTACATGATAAATGAGTTATAACAAGAGCTGCAAATATGTAACAGCAGTAGGAATAATCTCGTGAATGTTTGTATATATGT
>CM063508.1:171316024-171333524 GCA_032207245.1 Pardosa pseudoannulata | reverse complement strand
AGAGAAAAGAAATGAATATTAACAATAAAGACAAGAAAGGAACAGCTTACAGGCAACAATAATCGGTAAAATTTAATAATATTTTTTAATAGAAGGAAAGGTAAGAAATATATATTTTTCACATTTTAGAGGCCGAATCTTGTAACAAAATGGCTTCTAATGAAAATGATTTTATCTTGACAAAAGTGTTGATGAATCTCATGCATTTCATTGTATAACCGATTACGGGTCCTCTGTCTTCTAACTCTATGTAAGAAATGAGTATCATTATCAGAATGAGGAGCAAGTAGTCCGATGCCATTCTTCTAACTAAATTTGAATTAAAACAGAATATACTCTACATACATTGACATACATACCATCTTGACCAGGAGTATTAATTAAAAATTGATGGATTAACGGAACAACTATTGTCCATTTCATATCCTTTTGAGATAAGTTACGCATTAGACTTTTAAAGTTCTTAGATTTTATAGTCAAAAGTAACCATAATATTTTTTTCATTTAGAAGTGAAAACAAACTCAAGCACTTTTGGTATTTGGCATTGAAATTATTTCACAAAACTTGCCAGTTCAATTCTCAATTTTATAATATTTTCACATTAGTTGTTCTTGAATTGTAGGACAGAAATAAAAATATATTTTAAAATCCATACGTTCAGAATGAAAAGATAACGTTAATATGAGTAAAACCTTTTTAATTAATATTATTATTAATTTAAGTATGACAGTCCTGATAACAAATGAAGCCAAACATTTGTTCCAACTTAAGCACTAGTTGAAGTTACGAGACAATTCTTCTGTAAATCTTCAAATTTTACTATCTAAAAAATACTAACTTTATACTTCACAATATTTGTAAAGACATTCATTTCAGTAAACTCACTTTTTCGGACACTACTTATTTCTGTAGATAAAGTGAAAACCATATAAAATATAAAGAATATACATACATACCACGTGTATAAAATCAGAGCAAACATGAATATTTTATTTCTCTACAAGCCAACGATGGATGGAAATATAGAAATAAATAAATTCTTTCTTTTAACTATATGGTTAATTATTCATGTACTTGCAGAATCTATCCGAATCGATAAAGAATGTTTTTGGATTATTTTACACGAAATTATAACATAGGAAGGGTAGTGCTGTGAATTCTCACATTTGAATAAAAAAGAATCTGAAATAAACTTTGCATGTCATGACGGTATTCGCCACTAGGAAACGCCCCCTATTTTAATGTAATCTTGAGTATTGGGATTTTTTTTAATCCCAAAATTAAAATTAACACAAAAAATAATAAGAATTGAGGCAGTTTATGTTGTAAGATGACCAATCATATGCTTTATGGAAATGACTTCTAATGTAGGCTCCACACTATGGCCAATTGTTCACCACTTCCTGATGGTGACCTTGAAAGATGGTTCATGGGTTGCATCCACACGCTGGGCCACTAAATGAGCCCAGCGCATGGATTCGTCCATAGGGTCTACTGCTCACTTTAGTTGCGCATCTGGCTGCCTTTGGTCTTTGGAGAACAACCGTCTCTGAAGCTATCGTCCGCCAAGGCTATTTTATCTTATGCCACCATCGGCCACGATAAGCTATACCCACTCCAGACGGTGGTAATGGCATGCAGTGGACCATAGTGTGAATGGGCCTTAACACTATTGTCACGTTCTTATGATTGAATTCCATTAATGCGGTAGATGCTCGTAGCGTTCGGAATTTGCTTTAAGCAGTAGGTTCTGATCACATTAGCCCTTTTGTTATAAAATGTCAGAACATAGTGCTCCAAGTCAACCAAATCAACCACCCACCATTTTGATCAATAAAAAATAGGTATTTAGCCGTATAATGACCATAGATGAAATTCTGTTGCAAGAGATACTACTAAAAACAATAAGAAGAAAAAAATGTTTTTAAAATATTAATCTGGTTTCTGCTTAGCCAGACCTTGTTTTCCTTGCTTTTTCCAATTCAGAAATTACTAACATTATAACCTTCAAACAAGATTAGTTACTCTAGACAAGTCATTCTGTTTTTACAAAATTATGGGAATATACAATAAAAAACATTTGTAATAGTTAAGAAAACTTTAAATTTATTATGCAATATCATCTAAAGAATGAAAAGTTTTCTTTGATCTTTGATTTAGTTTGAAAAATACAGCAAAGTGTCAGATGTGCACTCAGTGTTCTGAAAATATACAAAATTACAAAATATACGAGAATTTAAACAATCTAAAAGAAAATATCTTTCATGCGTTTTGCATGTTGATGCAATAAAATTATAAAAATGTTAAATTATATGAAGGAAAAAATATCAGAAACTGTCAGTTATAAAAATGATATATTTGTCACTTGAAATTGAATCAATTGCCTTCTTTGACATATATTTCATCATTACCATAAATACAACATAAAATATGCTTTCCTCAGAGATATACTAATTGTTTTTGTTTTAAGTTCTTTTACATGTTCCTTAATACATGTTCCTTTGTTTACTTTTCCTTCAAAATTCTTTTAAATACGATTCCTGTCCTGTTTTATTTGTGTCTTATATATACACCTTTTTATTTCCTAAATTTTTAATTGAGATCAATAAAATTCTCATTAAATATCCGGAAATGCACTTCGGCAGACCAGTCTACAAACTCATCGTTGTCGAACTCATAGTTAGATGATTGAGGGTTTGAGGCTCAAGCAGGATAAAGACCGTCGTATTCACTAAAGGTGGCAGGAGCACATAAAATAATTTGCTGTCTTACAAAATTTTCCAAATTCAAAGGACTAAACGAGGCCGAAACTCGGACAGCACTGATATTCGGTACCGTAGTTCTTGGGTTCGAATCCCACTGCTGACACCCGTACACAAAATTCAACGCTTACGAGCAGCACTGGCATTTCTGCAACGGTATTGATGACGGCAACGAGTTCTTCGACAGGATCGTCACAAACAATGAGACTTGGATTTCTCACACTTTATCCCGGAAACCAAGCAGCTGTCAATGCATTGGAATCATAGTGAATCTTCGGTCAGGACCAAATTCAAACAGGCGCTGTCGGTACGGAAAGGAATGTGCACTGTGTTCTGGGACAGGAATGCTGGTTCCATTCACAGGCGGCAGAGTTCTACGTCATAGGGATACAAAAGTTGATCTGACAATACGACAAGTGTCTCAATTCTGGTGGTGGCTATGTTGAAAAATTGCTGAAATATTGCTGTACTTGTTGCCAATAAATATGTGCGTGAAAGTGCGAGTTCTTTTTTTTTTCTTTTATATAGGGAAACTTTCTTTCTGGATGCGCCTCGTATATATAAATATGCAAACACACACCTATATACAGAGATAGATAGATAGATATAGATGATTGGATAGATCGAAATGTAAATTAAAAGATATATTGTTAAACATATATTTTTTCAACGAGTCTTTTCAAACGTTCTTTTGGAAATTCCCTCTTTGCTTTCTGTAATAAGCTCCGTGACGAGGATTTAAGGCTTAATCTTATAAATTGTTTCGGCATGTCGTAAATTTCATCGCAGCATGAGATCGTTATCTGATTTGTTCAAGCTGTTAACATCAGTCTTTCCTCCCCACCTACGATCGATACCTGGATATAGACAATTTAAAGTCGTTAAAAATGTCTCTGAGACAGCCATTATTGCCTTGCAATTATGGGAGTTTTAATGACGTAAGACATAGAGAATAAATAAAATAAGCCGCCTCTGCATTTATTTCTGAAATGATCCGATACGGATTGGTTCGTAGAAAGATTTATTTTATTTGATGAACTGGAGTATTTCTACAGGCCTGTAAGCTTATTTGATATTGTTTACCTCTTTTACCGAGCATACTTATTTGTAATTTTAATATTGATTTTTACAATATTACAATCTTAAGGGGACGCATCAACTTTAAGCAACTTCAACCATACCTTCAAAATTTATTACCATCAAAATTTATTACTTCAAAATTAATTACCATAACTTCAAAATGAGAAATTTTGGTTATTTTTCGGTTTGTCATAACTTTTTTTCTTATAATGGAAAATACTTGGAAATTTTAGCATATTTTCTCTTAATCTAGTTAATTATTTTCATGTATTTACCATGTTTCTGGTAAATAAAAACTTTTTCCATATAATAAAATAAAAGTGATTGTTTTGAAAATATAAAAAATTTGCTGTCTTACGTGTAGTCTTACAGTTTTCTTGCTTTGCAAGCCACTAACGCAAGCATCTCAGTCATGATTTCAGCCGAACGAATCAGCTGTTGATCACTGTTGTATGTAAATACTCTTGCAAAATTACCAATTTGTTAAGACAGTTCTTGCATAACACTGGTTTAAACAACATGACTATCATTAAATACATAAAATGCATCATTTACCACTATTTGAACAATATTTGAATCACAGAAGTTTTCAGGCACACTATCAAATTTTAAAGAGCAGGATACTGTGTATAATCTCCTAAACATTTTATGAGCAAATCTGGCATGCTAAGATCTTTAAACATGTTTTTAAGTATTTATTATAGAAGATATAATTAATATTTTATAAATAAAAAACACTGAGGTTAATTTTCAAATATTAATATTCTTAAGTATTTTATTATCTTTACACTAGTATGATACAAAATTAAAAAAGTGACATACCAAATACTTACATATATAATCCTAAAAAATTTTAATAAGTTCATTTAATATAACATTTAAGTGCTGTTTTGTTGTTGATACTATATAATAATCTTATGCGGAAAAATAAATGAATAACTGAATATTTTTTAGTGGGTACAAATATGAAAATCATTATGTAAATCCTTATATAAATAATTACATAAAATACTACAAAAATGGTTAAAAGATTAGTTTTACAGCTCCTTATGATAAAGCCAATCAGTATACACAGAGTTAGCAAAAACCATTCAGTAAGCAATTAATCTTAAAACAGTTTCATCGCTAAAAGTGATGACACAACGGCAGGGAGAAACAAAAACAAACACCATCAGGGTGATTTAAATGCCCCATGTTGCCAGTGTTTCTTATTTTATCTTATAGTTTTACAGGTTCTAATTCGAATATTTCAATGGGGTTTGTTTTAAACAATTAAAAAAATTCCAAAGCTTCTAAAAATGCAGAAAACAAAAAATCGTTTTTTTGAAGGTTTAAAGGTGATGTGCCCCTTGAAACAACATTCCTTTCTGATAGTTAAAGTATCTATAAAACTCCATGTAACTCTATATATCACTATATTTATCAAACAGTTTAATTGGAATAGCAATACTATAAATATTTGTATTATGATAATATTTAAAAAAAATTTAGGCATCAGCATACGTATATATATATTATATATATATATATATATATATATATATATATATAAAAATATATATATATATGTATATATATATATATGTATTATATAATATATGTATATATATATATGTATAAATATATATATATATATATATATATATATATATATATATATATATATATATATATATATAAATATATATACATATATGTATATATATAATATATGTATGTATATATATATGTATATATATATGTAAATATAATATATGTATGTATATATTATATATGTATATATATATATATGTATATATATATGTATATATGTATATATATGTATTATATATATATATATATATATATATATATATATATTATATATATATATATATATATATATATATGTATATATATATGTATATACATATATATATATATATATATATATATATATATATATATATGTATATATATATATATATGTATATAAATATATATATATATATATATATATAATATAATATATATATATGTATATATATTATATATATAAAATATGTATATATATATATATATATATATATATATATATATATATATTTATATATATATATACATAAATTACTATACATATATATTTATATATATTATATAATATATACATAAAATATACATAATAATAGTAAACACACATTATTATTACAATTAGGGAATTCGCCCTTTGTATGAATGGCCATTTCACTTTGTTTAATAAATATATTTGTAAAAAAACTTGAAATTTAATAAGAATGTAGCTAAACCAAATTATAAAAGAAAAAGAAATATGAAATACCCAATCTAATCTTCTTTTTAGTTATAGTTTAACAGTTCTAATTCTAATGATTTCAATGGGTTTGTTTTAAACGATCAAAAGATTTCGATGTTTAAAAACTGAAAAAACAAAAAATCTATTTGAAGGTTTAAAGGTGATGTGTCCCTTAAATCCTACTAAATCTACCGCATCCATACTCACACGCATGTGATGCTTTCTTCTATTATCACATGAAAAATTATAGATAAAATAAAAAATTAGGTAAAAAACTTTCGAACACGTATTAACTCCTTTATTAATTTGGTTGTTCCTGAGCAAAGTAAAGTCTTAATAGAGTAACAAGTGTGACATAACAAAAACTATCTCGGGTTTTTACATTTATTTAATAGCAAAAATGTTACACCGTCTTTATGTAACAGTTTACTCCTATTCTCGAATATACACATCTTGGCTACTATCTAGCCCAATGCTGTTAGTCACATAGCATTTTGTTTTCATACAGAAATTCTAGATCGTAAATTTTAAGTTATTACATTTAAGATAGCATAACAATAGCATTTTAGTTATTGCAAAATAATAACATTTACTAGACAGATTAATCATAAAATATGGGCAGTGGATAGAAAATTTATTCAATCTTATTAAAATTTTAAAACGAATATAAATAATATACTCACTTTATACATTTTATGTTATAAACTAATATAATATAATGGTTTTTTCGCTACGGTCTACTGTTACACTCACAAACCAGAAATCTTAGATTTACGGCTACGAAAATCCATGCCATAGTATCGACCACGAATTTTAGATTGCCCTAAAATCGCATTTCGCGATGATATATGAAGGAAAAAGACTTGTATATCTATCACATATATGTTATTTATAAGAAAGCAAATATCACAAGTATAATAAAAAATATATATATATATAGTAAAATATTATTATATATATATATATATATATTATATAAATATATATTTAAATATATATTTATATATATAAATATATATATATAATATATTATTTATATATGTATGTATGTAAAATATATATATATATATGTATATATATATATATGTATATAAATATGTATATTTAATAACATTATATATATACAGTATATGTATATGTTTATAATATAATATATATATATATATGTATAAATAAATATATATGTTATAATATATATGTATGTATATATATATATATATATATATAAATATATATATATATATATATATATATATATAATATATATATATATATGTAAATATATATATATATATATATATATATATATATATATATATATATATATATATATATATATTATATATATATATATATATATATATATATATATATATATATATATATATATATATATACTTGAAATGCAGTAAAATATAATTTATTAGATACAGCAAATGATGAAAAATTTAAACCGTTATTCAGAATGCATATAATTGAATTTAAATGCTCGAATCATAGTAACTGAGCATAGTAACAGTAATGAATCATAGTAACAGTTGCTCCCTCAATGTACAGTAGGGAATTCCGCCGGTGGTGTTGGTATTTTTCAGAGACGTTCTCTTGGGCTATATAATTCACTTGGGTGTATATAAACTTCTGTTTGTAAAAAAGTAAATGAAATTTAATAGCCAAATGACTTGTATTTTTATAAACCAAATTACATTTTCAAAGAAAAAGAAATATGAAGTGTCCAAAATCTTTGGTATAGTTACAATTTGCAATACTTGTTGCAGTGTGACTGGAGTGGAATGATACAAATTTTAAATGTCTCCATGCGGAAGAGCATCCCGTACTGTTCGTATGTGTGTACAAACTTCATCTTTTGAAGCTGTAAGAAGAAGATCATGAGCGACACCTCGACCGACTAAATGCCCCTCATATTCAATAGATTACATATTCGTAGAATATTCAAACCACGAAAAACACTGTATGTGATACTCAAAAAAGTCTTGAACAATCTTTGAAACACGTAGACGTACAATGAAAGATAGTTCCACGAAAGTATTCTAATGAAGACTTTGGGTTCGAACAATTTACTAATGTAACAACTTCTGTTTTGCCATAATTTGTAGCAGGTGAGAATGATACACAATCGCGTCCTATAATCGTATACGTATAAAAATACGAAAACAAAGAATGTGGATTGAAATCCTCCAAAAATTCTATCTCGGGCTTCTGATTGACCTTTATCTTCTAGTTCTCATTAGCATGGAAATAGAACCCCTAGGGGCTGTTGTGTCGAGGAGTTTATTTTTAGTTTAGAAGCAGTTTACCTCCTAATTCCGGTTACTGAATGGTTACTTTTGGTTACTATCTAGTTTCCAATGCTGTTATTTAAGTTCACAAAATAGCATGTTTGCGTAGCTCAAATACAGATATTATTTACCTAATAGTATTAATATATTTTGGAAAATGAAGAACAAAAATATAAAAAACGAAAATAGTTAGCTTTCCTTTAAAACTATACCAAAAAGTCGAGGATAAGCTATACCAAATTCGTTACTTCATTTCCTTAAAAATGTGAAGATATTCTACTTCCCAAAATCTTAAATAATTTATATAATACTTTCAAGTAATATGAAATGAAATAAACTATCCTCACGTTATATAAATACTCATTTTACATTTATGTTTTCTGAAGCGTCATTTATGTATAACTCAATATTTTTCGCATCACCGTGAAAAATCAACGATACTACCAAACCAGAAAATGGGGTATTCGAAAAGAAATTGAGAGATGTTATCTGATCGAGGCAAGCTGCAGCGACCATTGACGGCATTCGACCAATATCCATCACTTGCATGTGTTGCCAGTGATAAGAATCGCATTTCGCCGATGATAATGACGTAAAAGAGACTTAAGGATATCTAACAGATGTTTATGCAGAAAAAAAGACTGAAAACGTGGAATGAAAGAAAGCTAAAATGAGTAAGAAGGCTACTGAATTTCAATCTGTCTTCATCGTATCGTAGTTTTAGAATAAAGAATATGTTGCACTAAATACCTATTTAAATTCCCAATTATTCCAATGCATATATATATATATATATATATATATATATATATATATATATATATATATATGTAAGGTCTAAAAAGGGGGTAGTTGTATATTACGTGAGTTATAACGATTTTAACAAGAAAACTCTTTTATAATAATAAAATAAATGAAAAAGACCCACGCTTGCTAAAGCTTTTATGATTATCCGTTCAGGCGGAAAGATATTTGAAGAAATTTATGGTTAAGCTAACCGATATGAGTCAGTTATCGAGTTGACATGGAGCTGTCACCTTTCAACGCTTAAATTCACCACGAACAAATGAAAACTGCGCAAGTTAAATGAAGCTATGATTTAATAAACCTATTATTATCAAGAAAAATTGTTTTCCATTAGCCTTAACAATGTACCATGTAATATATATATATATATATATATATATATATTTTATGTTGTGTGTGTGTGTGTGTGTGTTTGTGTGCTCAGTACTCGGGGTGTAAGCATCCTTAAATCCTCCCTACCTATACTGTGTACCGAAAAAGGACTTGTTGTTCATTTTACACGAGTTCTTTTAAAGTCTTCATATAAGAAATAATGAGTTTATTCAGATAATACATCTTCGACCCTCTCCCCCAAAACGTGTTACATTATCTTATATAGTGCTGTGAGGACGCAAGTTAGTCATCCTGATTGTTAGGATTTTTTACTTGATGACGCTAGAAGTGAAACTAAGTAAAGGGTATATAGTGATGACTTGTCATGAGAAAAGAGTTTTAGATCAGCATTTAATTTGTGGCTTGTTGAAGCATTATTGGAGTATCTGCAAACTATAGCTTTTAATACTGTAAAAATATTTATGTTTTCTGAAAGAAATGAAATCGTGGTTCCAGAAGGTAAAAAAAGGAATTTTTAGTTTAATCTTTAGTTCTGGGAAGCTTGGAAGGAATACGAATCTCCTTGATATATATCCTTGAATTATTTTAAGAGGCTGATAAAGTTAAGATTAAGAAATTTAAAACGTGGATGGAGAGAATTTAAGACTCTAGGAACAGTAATTTTTGCTATATTAAGTACACACATGTATAGATATATAAACTGATTTTTGTGATAAATTTTATTTTAAAATCAAAACACCTTTTTTTTAATATTTTCCGGTATTATTTTTTACGTTCATGACAGTGATAAGCTATAGCTCGTGTAAAGAGGCTTATATATTTATCCCGTTGTGCATGCTCTTCAAATCCTATAACTCTAAGGCAATAATACCTCATGGGAGGCGTTTTTAGTAACTTCAGTTTCTTATACAAGATTTCAGCCGAAAGGGGAAAGAGTAGAAATTTTGTTTACACCTCTAGTAAAATGGATAACGATCCCGAATGATTTAAGATGGGATGAGATTTATGTTTTACAGGAACGACTTAGAAGATTAGATTCCTAGTCTTGTCAAGAAGCTTACATGATGCCCAGATTAGCTTTTGGTGATTTCAAATGTAAAAATACTGTTTGGAAGAAGCATTGAATACTAAAATACTATTTGGGCATTTGTTCCGCTTCGTGTATTTACATGCGTAATTTACACAATCACAAGCCAGAAGATTAGCATTTAAAGATTATCACGTCTCCGTCCAGGTCTTGCATAATATCCCTATATAGTAATAGACCAAGTTATCTCTACGTCTGTCCTCGAATTTATGAAGCGGTTGTACCTGGAATGGATACAGGCATCCGTATTGCATTCTATATGAGTTAGGGTTAGCAACGTTCGAAATCTACCCCTTGCCCCGTTTTCGAGCGTTTAATTGCATTATTTCAAGCTCTATTTTACCCGGTTAAGAACAGGCGATTAAATTTATAAATTTATCACATAATAAATAGGTAAAAATAACATTTTTTCTAGCATTATGGCGTCATTCTTTTAACCATCTCATTTCACCATTCCTTATTTCATATTATTTAAATATCGTCTGCATTATTTTTATACATTTTATCACTGAACTTAGATATTATACAAATAATTTTCTTTTATATTTGGCTTAAATAATAGATTAGGTCCATATATGATAATTTTAAATTTAATGATGGATTATTTTCTGTTGCAATGAAAATTTTACCACCGGTATTAACAACAAATTGTCTCTACCTCCAGGGTGTAGTGGAAATGATAGTTTAATTCCTTTACTTCCATTAAATACTGCGGCAAAAAATGGGAAGAACTTAAAGATAATATTGGCGAAGCTAAGAAAACTTTGAGTTATCATTCTAAATGAATTCAACGTGATTCTAAACTGCATTCACAGTATCGAGAGAGTTTAGAGGAGTATGAAGATAAACAAATTATTGAGCTTGTACCAGATAATTCTCAGGCAAAAAACAAACCATTTATATATATATATATATATAAAATATATATATATATATATATATATATATATATATATCTATATATATATATATATATATATTATATATATATGTTATATATTCACATATATAAATTATATATATATTTATATTATATATATAATATAATATATATTATATAAATATATATATATATATATATATAATATATATGTGTGTGTGTGTGTTTTATATACATGCGTGTGCGTGTGAGTATGTATAGTGATATCTGTTCCCTTCTACATAAAGTATTATCGTGATATATCATTGATATCAATATCAATTTGGGGATATATCACGATGTGAAATTTCTGATATCATTTACCTCAAATGGCATTATGTGACTGTTTCTTAATTTTTCATTTACAAATTTTATACTTATTTAGATATTTTATTTCTTCTTGCTGTTTAATAGTTAAAGTTTTGAGTCTGGTGGAGATGTAAAAGGATGTAAAAGGAAGGCAAATATGTTTTGGGGATTCGGATTAAAAATGTTGACCAATGTGTTGCTGTTAGAAAATGTAGAGGACTTTAAGTTATGGTATATATTGATGAAAAAATTGAGAACTTTTCTCGAATCATTTTGATTACAGTAATGTAACAAAAAATTTGGATGCAAATGCCTGAATGACTTAACACACAGTAAAGTAAAATATAATTACTAAAATATAATACTAAAATATTAAATTAATATAAATTACATTGAAATTTTGAATTTCATGTTTTGAATATCATATTTTTAAGTTTAATTTAATATTCTATTATAGAATATGGAGTACATTCATTTCAAGGCACAAAGATATTTTAAGTTTTCAATGAAATAAGTTATGATTCTCAACCTGTCAACTATAAAAAATGAAATACATGTATTTCCTCTGGACTAAAAAAAACTGAATATAAAGACAAGTTTCTTAGAGATTTTTATGAAATAATGCAAAGTTTATTACACTTGTACGACAAAGGTGAGGCACTTTATCAGAATTAAACTATTTTTCGTCTGAAACTTATGCATGTAACTTTTCCATCTATAAATAGAAAATGCCACAGTTTTCGATTCAATATACTTTCAAGACAACGCGTATTTAAATTCAAATAAGCTAAACAATTATTCTGGAAACATAATTATAAGAAATTACTAAAATTAAAATATATGACAGCCGGATCTTAACACTAGATTTAAGGATGTTGATCATATACCTATTTTTACTGAAGTGAGCCAATTTGATTCATACAAAAGAATTGAAATTTTTTTCAAAGAAAATAGTTCAAAATTGTTATTAGAAATGTTTATTATCAAAAAATTCATGAAAAATATTTTTTACATATAAAATCTGTTTTTGAAACACATTTTCTGCAAACGTTTCTATTCCATTTAACACAATGGTTTCTACATCTGTTTCTTTTGCATGGTTGTTGAACTTGACAATTCCTCCGTGCGTCGTAGCATGAATTTCTGTCGTTGGAATGGAAATGTTCTCGACTTCTTCTCTATATTTACTTTATACTATACTTTATATACTTTATACTTTATTTACTTTATATATTGCTATATTTATTTATTTTAATATGCATTCTATGAGTCAAATTGGCTCTCAACCGTGAAAATAGGTATAGCCCATTTGATAATGAGAAATGAAGGGTTCTTCTGGGAAGAGGAATAAAAGTTTACATATATTTTATTATTTAACAAAAAACCAATGTATGTTTCTGAAAAGTGATATTAAAGTTTTATATGTATATTTATATAGTGATGGAATTTTTAATTAATTTAATTTGGCTCTGTTCGTAAATCTAGTGTTAATAATGTTGAATCATCAGTATCATGAAATTATGGAAATATTTTAATCTGCCAAGGAGCCTACTATTTTTAACTTAGACATCCCATTTAAAATTCAACGCATACAACAGAATCTCAAATTTGCTGAGTTTGATTTGAAATTCAATGTTTCCACTTGAATGAAACAATATAAGTGGTATTGAAAAGCAATTATTTTAATTATTTATACCTACGCATATATAAGTGTTATCTCATGCATGATTTTTCTGTGTAATTGATGATATTCAAAAGATTAAGATAAAATGGTAATCACTTTGGATTCATACAGGTATTTCAAAAATATTAAATATTTATATGCATGACTTAATATTTCTGTATCTTTATATAAATGCTACATTTCTGTCGAAATGACAAAGCATTTTGTATTCAAAATACATGACGATAATAAATCTATGGATAAAAGGCTTATTAAGTAAACGGAACGGAACAGAAAATTGGTATAGTTTATATTATATATTACGTTATTTATAGTCTCACCTGCATGAGATAAACTGATAAACGTTACAAAATAATTTAAAGAAAATTTTAGTATTATCTTTTTATAAGATGACATATTAAATTAAAAATTTCCGTTTATATAAACAGTATAGAAAACAATGATTAGCTGGTGAATGGAAAAAGCTTGTCACACACCAAATATGTACATATATACACGCAAGAGCCAAAACATTATGACCAAGTAGAATAGTATCGGAGCACAATGTTCAGCGGACACTGTTGGATATGAAGCTACAAACGTCCCACTCGTGCGTCTTAGCTGACCAAGCGTCATCGCCAACTGTGCCTACGCTGGTCTCTGGAACACCGCAACTGGTCCATGGATCAATGGGAAAGAATTGCCTGGTCAGATGAATCACAGTTTGTCATTCAACACGCCGATGGCCGTGACAGGATACGCCGTTTTCCAAGCGAACAGTTGCTTCCTCAATGTACAGTAAATAGGTCATATGCAGGCCAGTGATGTCGGTATGCTTTGGGGGATGTTCTCTTGGGCGTCTCTGGTACCCGGGGTTGTGGTAGAGCAGACCATGAATACTACAGGGTATCTGAACATCACTGCGGACTAGTTGCACCCTTACATGGTCTCTGTTTTTCCAGCTGGAAATGGAATGTTCCAACAGGACAACGCCGCGTGTCACAAGGCTAAAACTGTGTTGTAGTGGTTCCAGAACTTGATGCTGAATTCCAGTTAATATCCTCGCAGCCTAACTCACCGGATCTCAATACGATAAAACACATTTGGGATGCCATGGGATGGCATATTAGAGTTCAAAGACCACCCATTCGCAATATTTCGAATTTGCGTAACCATTGCTTAAATATCTGGTACAATCTGTCTCCGACCATCTACCAAGGACTTGTGGCTTCCATGTCAAGGCGGGTTGAAGCTGTGTTGCTTGCCGAAGGTGAGCCAACTCGTTATTAACAGTTGGTCATATGTATGTGTATGTTTGATATTTGGAATTTAAAGTTAGAATTTAAGGAATTAACTAATAAAAAGAGATGAAACTCTTCGTGAAGCTGAATAATAGGGGGTGAAAGAGCATCATATGAGAACAGATCACGTTAAACTGAAGTATTAAAAAGAAAATCTTGTGTGGTGTACAATTGCTGGATTGATTCTCGTATTGAAAAGAAAATGTCTAAGACGGAAAATGATGTTCGGATAAACTTTTAACACTAGGAAGGATGTCTTTTTTATTTCAATCTTTTTACTATTTTATTTATCTGCTCCATGAATAATATCTGATAATTCAAAATATTTACACAATTTCTTTTTAATTGTTAACCCTCCTAGTGGAATACATCGATTAAAGAAAGTCTTCAAAAATACTCTAAGTTTTATTGTGTCGATGGCCAAAGCGTTGTATGATTTTTTACTTCACCCTTTGTCAACTAGAATGGAATACGGGAAACCCGCCCTCGTTACTGTCCCTTTACTTCCGGTTATAAATAGATATATAAATAGATATTATAGATTGTTAATTTTTAATACACATACATAAAGCTCGTTAAGTCTCGAAGATCATCCCATAAGAAATAATGGATTCTAAAAGTACAAAAAAATATTCGGTAAGAAAATTCTTTATATTTTTTTACGAAAGTCATCCAAGATATTTAAGTGGTGCAATTAGAGATAAATGTGTTACCGCAAATTAAATACTTCGAAATAGATTTACAAACCCATGAAAAGCTATCAGCGTCTTAATAAATTTCAGTCAAAGAGGGATGCAGTTTCTAAACAATTGACCTGACCCTCACCTCAAACACTATCAGAAATGTACATTATTGTACGTGACAACCGCTTTGTAGCCATCATCGATTTGGCGGAATTGTACGTGCGAACCGCTTAGAGGGTTAATGAAACTAACTAAAAGGTAAGCGAATGAGTACGATTGAAAAATAAAAGTATACATTTTAACTTCCATTTTATCTTGCTGGGATTCTTTTAGATCAAAATTTTTTTATTGTAATAATTCCTTGTATGAACTAATATATAGTGTAATAGTCGCGTCGGTCTCTGTCGGTGTTCGGGCAAACTTTCATTCTTTTCAACAATTGAAAACGGCAGTATTCTACCAGTAATGGTCTTTTTGACGCACGGACGATTAGAGATGTCAAGTGTGCCGTTTTTGTCAATGCACCAACAGAGAAAAGAAATTGTGCTTAGTGTGACCGAGCCGCTGGGTTCCAAAGGGCGTTTCGGCTACTTCAAGGAGAAAGGTCAAAGAGGGTGGAGGTCGATCTCCCCTAAGACTGAGGTTTCCTGTTTGGAAAAAAATAAACGGTAGGGGACTCCAATCTGAACTTTGGTTTGGTTTGGAGTGCTACGGTCTACTTTTTGCAACAAGAGGGCTAATGAGACCGGGACCTAAAGCTTAAAACGAATTCCGAACGGCTACAAACATCCATGCTACAGTGGGATCCGAACCCACGAACTCCGGTACCGAAGGCCAGCACCCTAACAAATCGGCCATCGTTCGGCCACATATATATGAACTTTGAGATGAGTAGGTAGACGAGAATGATCTCCTCTCTGGACCATAGATTTCATCTACATTGAGTTGATTTGTTTTATTTAAAACGTTTCTTTTTTGTTTTGTTAAATAAATGAACAGTTGTTCATTTTCAATAATCTACGCCTGATTATTTCGCCTCCATATCTCCTCCTTATACGAGATCCATTGCGAAATCATATCCAAATGACTAGGGTATGACTTACAAGTGGAAGTAGAAACATCGCAAACCGCTTGACGAGCTAACATATAGAAAATAATGTTTTTTAAATTACAAAATATATGAAGACGGTTTCCTTAAATATTAACACATGTTTATGACAACATTTACTGTCAGAAATGAATAGGCAGAGTAAAACCTAATTTATCACTAAATACTTTCAGTAAAATTCCTTTATTTTAACTTTTGTTAATTTTACCTTATTTTAATGTTATTTATTTCATCAGTTACTTTATAAATTCTGTCGCCAGCGTTCATGCATGTTCTGCATACTTACAAGCACAAGATCTATACATATATATCCAGATTAATCTAAATACATTATTTAATCTATTATAATATAGTGCACAGATTTAAAAATTAAGTTAATGCATTAAACATTTTAAGTAGCTAATAAATATTGTACTTCTAAAAAAAGAAACGTAAAAAACGTTCTTATCATTAGCTGATTTTGTTATTTCTTTTTCTTTTTGTTGCCATTAGTAACGTAATTTTTCTTTCAGATTTCTCTAGCAGATATTTTTCTTTCAAAATCGAATTTCAAATGTCTTTCTCTTTTTACAAAGAATCGACCGATAAATTGCATTCCAAACTCAAAATTTTAATTAATGACTTTCGCATCTATCATTTTTCCATTACATTTCTTTTCCATTTAAAGTATTTATATCGTTTTCCGTGCACGTTGGTAGTTTCCATCAAAAAATGAGAGAGCATAATTTTTTCTTTCTCTAAAAGTATTTTTAGTACATTTGCAATTAAATCAAATTATTTATAAAAAACTTAAGAATGCACTTAACGAAACAAAATTAATAAATTTGTTGTTAAAAGGCAATTTGGTTAATTTTTTTTTA
>CM063508.1:171293524-171301024 GCA_032207245.1 Pardosa pseudoannulata | reverse complement strand
ATACGGAAATTTCGATAAAAAAGTTAAATAATTTTCGATGTATTGAGATTTAACTGAATAACTAAATTTACTGGCAAAAAGCAGGCTCCCGGTACAATTCCGCTGCGAAATGTACCCTCAAACAATGTGTTAATATTTTTCGATTTTCTTTATTTTTAAAATACTAAAAATATATAAGCAAAACTCAACAGTTTTACAAGATTAAAATATAATCTACATTTATTTAATGCACGGAACTTTAGATAAAAAACTCGAATGCCAAAGTTTTAAGGCAAAAATACGAAAGAATTGCAGCTTAATATTCCAGTTTTCAGAGCCTGACCTAGATTTCACTTTCTTTTAATCTTAAGAAAATGAAAATCGGTCACGTATATGAAAGTTCCTAAGCCAACTATATTACTTTTCTTTTTTACTTCTCTTAATGATATCGTGCTTTAAAAGAATATATCATAGACTGCTTAAGAATTGTATGCCTCAATCATTCAGAGAGTGAGAAATGTGTTGTCTCTCAAATTATTGAGAAATTGGCAATGATTCAATGTTCTCTTACGCAATCAACAGATCAAAGTGTCTTTTAGCCTTTTATCTTAAAGGTGTATATACATATACATACATATATATATATATATATATATATATATATATATATATATATATATATATATATATATATATATATATATATATATATATATATATATATATATATATATATATACATATATATATATATATATATATATATATATATATATATATATATATATATATATATATATAATATATATATATATATATATATATATATATATATATATATATATATATATATATATATATATATATATATATATATATATATATATATATATATATATATATATATATATATATATATATATATATATATGTATATATATGTATATATATAATATATATATATATATATATATATATATATATGTATATATATATATATATATATATATATAATATATATATATATATATATATATATGTATATATATATATATATATATGTATATATATATGAATATATATATATGTATATATATGTATATATATATATGTATATATATATATATATATATATGTATATGTATATATATATATATGTATATGTATATATATGTATATATATGTGAATGTGTGTATCTATGAGTATGCATATATTCTACATATAATATTGAGCATATTGATACATTTATATGCGTATACATATTAGTGAAGATATTTGGAATACATATTCCTTTTTGTTTATGTATATTTTGTGAGGAGTTCATTTCCTGTATTATAGATTATATACTTTACTAGTTATATGAGGAATAAAGACAGTAGTACATGATTACTAAATATAAAATAAGTAACGAAATTATTTCTATTAAGTTATAACGATTTGAATAAGTATCATGAAATTTATTTCCTGTGTTTGAAGGTAAATTTAAGGTTTGAAATAGTGGCATAGAATGTTTATTTTTACAGTTCAAAATTTTGTTTATAAATGAAAGAAAATATTGCTTTAATATTTGCCTCATAAAGCAATAAAAAGGGATGATGAGGTAGTTTTAGAATGATTTAAAGAAGACAATTATTAGTCACTGAATTATGTCAAATGTGGATTCAATTGGTCAGAAAATGTTTATTTGTATAAATTAATCTAGAATATTTGTATAAGAGAAACCTAGATGTTACTTACAACATTGACTGAAATATTTCTGCTTCTCGGTATCAAACGGAAGTACATAATAATACGGGTTTTCCATAAAACAGTGGGGATATTGAAATAACTTTTCGGAATTGCTGTTAACAATTGCGCACTATTAGGATTATCTTTTAGGATTATCTTGTACCTTTAGAAATACCTCCACATTACGCATTGCTCTTTCACATTTGATTCTTGCAGTATGTCATACTGCTGTATACTATTCTCTAAAAACCCTGGCTGGATTTTACAATCACTGCACATTGTACCACATTTCTGATTATGCCTAGAGCAAAAAAACAGCAATCTACTAAATTTACACACTCTAGACAAAAATAACTCGATTTACCTCCTACTAACTCGACCTTCCGTTAGATACAAGTTGTATAAAAATTCCAGAGTTTGAAATGTATTTTACTGGAAATATACAAAATCAATGTAACAAAATAATCGATAAATCTCTCAAACTTTAATATGCTGAATTTTTTTCAGTGGTTTTATACTTGTTCTATGGACCCAAATCCAGCAGCACGTATAACATCAATAGCTAAATTAACGAAAGCCTCTTCTAGGGTCTTGTGGCTGTAAATCATTGAAATATTTTCGTACCTATATGTAATAGTGGATATCAGTTCCATATAACAGACGAAAAGCACACTGCACTGTAATCTGAGTTTAGGTGTTCCTAAACTGGAGAAATTTAAACGATCTGTTGAGCGGAAGCCAACTTCAAAACAAACTACCATTTACGATTTTTCACATTTGAAGAGTGTGTTAAAATCAATTCCTTAAAATTGTAAGCCACATGTCATATATCCACATAACTTTTATTCATAAGACTTCATTAACATTTTCACGACAGGATGTTTCTACATATTCTCATTGATAAAGACAAGTGTTTTAGAATTCTTCTTCAACTTTTGTGAACAACGTTTTGTTACTTTGTTCAACAATAAGAAAGACAGTAGAAATAAAAGGTATTTCCAGAATCGAGTGAAAATTAACCCTAAGATAACAGGATTAGAAATAAAAATGATTGGTTACAGTGTATGTGTCTCTCACCGTATGACAGCTAAATATGGGATACTAGGGAAAATATATTCTTCCTGCATATTTAAACCAATCCCGATCTTGTGATACTTTCACGTGTTGGTCAAAACATCAAACATCTGGTTCCAAAATGCTAACTGATTCCATATATACAACGATAGAGAAGCTGGAAATTCTTGTTGATGCATCCAGATTATCTTTAACTCTACTCTAAATTTTTAACATCACCTCCTAAAAACTAATGTGGAGATATCCCACAAAATATTTTTTCAAATTTGCGTAAACCATGAAAAGGGCTTACCTGTGAAAGAGACGTTGAGTATGTAGTTTAGATAGAATTTTCCTCCGTCTAAAGTCCTCATCTCGTTGCAGTGCGCCTCGCCCTTGGGCTCACACAGTTCCCTCCATACTTTGTCGAGCGCGTGGGCGAACGCGTACACAGCATCCACCACGAATTGTACTTTGGACTCTTGTCTGTAACCCACGCTCTCGTCCAACCTGAGGTTGGGCGAACACACTGCTTCGTCGCTGTCGTTGCTCTGAACGTTGTGGGGCAGCTTGCAGGCGAACACGCTCTCCCAATACTCCTCAAACCATGGATTTCTTTGATTGGTCATCGGCGTTAAGTTCATCATATACTCATCGAAGTCCGATATTTCGGTGGACTGTAGCTCGACCGTGATGGCCCCTTCAGCCGCTGCTTCGAGCCCTTCCACTAGTTTCTCCTGCTTGCCCCAGCCGTCGCTGGCTACCCACGTGAACACCCTTCTGCCGGACCTCATGGCCGCCCTGAGAACGCCCGCTGCATCTTCCGCTCTGGTGAAGAGCACCACCCCTCTGGCGCTGGCTTTCTGCAGCAGGTTCTGGTAGATGGCGTCGAAGATATCCTCTGTGGCCGAGTGTGGCACCTTCTCCGAGAGGGCGATGCAGATGTTCCTGCTGCGGGCCTCTTTCTGGAAGGCTGTCATGCCCGAGTCGCCGTACTGTCCCTCGGACGATACGAGCGACACGTACGACCAGTTGAAGCGCTGCACCAGGTCCACCAGTGCAACGGCCTGAAACGTGTCCGGCGGAACGGTGCGCGCGAAGAAGTCGTACCTGATGGAAAAAAAAAACAAAGTTAGAAGTTTACACAGGTTATGCAAACTACTTGTACCTCATTGTACTGATGTATCCCCTGAAGATGACCAAGGGCATTATGGTGGTCAAATCTTTTCTTAAAATTCGATATTTTAGTCCAGTGAATTACAAAATATAGCTAGCAGGAAATAAAGATGCTGTTTTAATATTCAACATTATACAATTAGTAAAAGTATTCTCACAAAAATAATTTAGTTATTACTATTATTCTATAATGTTTTAAAAATTTTCAAACTTTACAAGTATTTGAAATGCTCTGTTTGCATTCCTATACTATCGACGTTTCTCGACGATGTACCATGTTAAGATTAAAATAAATATTGAATAAAATTAATATATTTTGAACTGCGGCAATCTATCCATTTAAAATAAAAGACTTTTTATGCATACTTTGCATAAGAGTAAATGGATGGAATATTTTAACTATTTTGAGGGAATGCTTACAATGATAACAAAGTATTCTAAGGTCTAAAATGTATCTTATAACACATATTGTATGGAACAATTTCAAAAGGGCAACCTTTGAATTATTAATACTTTTCAAAATTATTAAGACTTTAACTTGATGTTTTATAACTTTTAATGTAAATATATTCATAATCTAATAAGGCATTCAATTTTTCAGCTGATGGGTAAAAAAAATAATTAGTTTTGAAAACGCACGGTTTTTTATGGAGACAATGAACTTTCAGTTGAATAAAATATGATTGACATTTTGATATTTTTATGTTAATAAATCGTGATCTGTAACTACAAGATAATGAAAAAAATCATTTATATCCCTTATTCAGTAATAGATAAAATTATCTCCTTAGTATACATTATTAATAATTTTAAACATTCTTTGAAAGAAATTTTTTTTTCTAATTTATAAGTATTATAAACAATTCAAATGACTTTCTAACTGTTATATTCTTTTAAATTATGTCATCTATCTATCTTATGAAATATAATGTAACTAAAATTTAGTTAAAATTATTTTTGAGGGGTGAAATTCATTTCTAAACGTTTTATATATAGCATTTATTGTAGACATTTTATACATGAAAAATATTTTTCACTATTACTATTGATTTTCTTTAGTATTTTCAAGCATTTTTACAAAAAGTGTGTATGTTAAGAATATTTAATCAAGGTATTTTAAACAATTAGTAATTAATAATAGTTAAAAGACTAACATTTTACCTAGAAATTTTAAGGCGATGGTTGGCTTTCAAATTGGCTAAAATTGACCGAAAATTCGAATTTTCGATTTTAGTGAATAGAGAAAGAATATATAATTAGGAGTACGGAGCAAAAAGCATTTTTTCATTCCCATCCTTTTATCATTACTTATGGGTATAATAAGCTTATCATTACTTATGGGTATAACAATAATAACTTCAAATGCTGTTTACTCAGTAAAATTTTCATGTATTACAAATGCTTAAAGTACTCCAGGTGATTTGAAAATAGATCATTGTCTCTGAAATTCCAGTATTATTTAAGTTAGAGTTTATGAAATAAAGTCTAGTTGAAACGGGTATGTTTTAAAGCATAGAATATGTTAGTTATGCTTTTTAATTAACCGCTATAGCTGCTTATTCTGCAAAATGTGGGTATAATCATCTAAAAAAAATTTATAACATTTTATGCAAAACTGATGTGCCTGGAGATTTTCAATTAAGCTAATTATGAAACAATTAATTAATAACTCCAAACCTAATTAATAATTTTCCTTCAATTTTTTAAAATATTTATATATTAATAGTACTAATAACATAGTCAATCTTCAAGGAAATTCATTTAAGAAAAGAAAAATTTGCTCTAAAGGTCCACTGTTGCCTTAACTACAAATATCCAAATATATATATTTTTTTTTTTATGACAAACTGAATTTTCACGATTGAACTAAAATAAAATGCATTTTTCTGATATTATATTGGCCCTTTAAGTGGACATAGTACCATTCTAGCTAAAAATACATCATCATATATGACAGCCTACATTTGATTAAATGTAAAATAAAAAATTTCGTCTGAACTAATTTTTATGGATTTTTGATAAAGTTCTGACTTAAGAAATATTTTACCCTTTTATTATATGAAGCATACATATTTAAGAAATAATACCGAAAACAACGTTTGAAATACGTGGTGTAAAATTATTTTAAAAATTATATTAAAATATTAAAAGTAGATCATATTTTTAATTATGTGTACATTACATAAATTAATACAAAGGATGTATTTTATTTTACAGCAGGATAAAGTCTATGTTTTTATTTTTAGTTGTGTTAACAGTTTTTGAAATTTTAAACTTAGAATTCTATATAATTTTAAACTTTTACAGAAATTTCCTCAGAAATTTAGTATTGAGCAATTTGTATAGCCGAATGATTCATGCATGTAGAAGCTAATATTTTTATAAAAGAGAAAACAGAAAAGATAAAAAGAGTATAATAATGTCGTGAATTCGAACATGCCTTGAGAATGGTCTCTCAAAATTGGGCATAAAGCCCGAGGCACGCATTGTTTTAATTATGTGGATTTTCAAAGTAAATGGGCACTAAAAGACATCGTAGCAATAATATGCTTAAAGGATCACCACTCACTTCAAACGCAAGATGGGGAATTATCCTATTTTAATCATAAATAATTTATCAATAATATATCAGTAAATTATTAATATATCAATATTATTAATATATCAATAAATTGATTATATCAATAATAATTATATCAATTTAATCATAACGTATCGTATTGCAGTAATCGTATGGAGAGCTATCCTAAGGAAGGCTCGAGTCCTTAATGGGCTGATAAGCCCACGAGTAGAAGTAATAATCATATTGTAAATACTACTCAATCTTTGACTCTTTCTCTTTGGCAATACAATTGTTGTATCGTAAAAATGACTTCCGAAAAACCGATGGAGGTACAACTGCAGTACCACTAATTTTTATTTTCCATTTTTATTAACGCTGGGGTTATCTTTAGGTCACTTCTGTATAATAACAACAACATGTCTGGATCTTTTCGATTTGTGACTATAGCAGAAAATTAATTGTTGGCATATTCATGAGAAAATCCGATACACGCAATTAAACCCCTGCGTAGATTAACACTTTAGGACCGCCACACATCGTGTACTTTGAAACTGATAAGAATTACTCATATACTGGGCGCCAAATTTGTGAAAATCTGCAGCAAAATTAGAGTTTAGAGGAGGTGAAATTAAAGTTATAGTGTACACCTGAGATGAATTTTTGATAGACCCCATCGTAGAACTTTATCAAGTATCATTTAATTTAATTTTCAACAACGAATGGCGTTTTTTTCCATGATAGTACTAATGATTTTTAAATTTCTCTTAGTTTTAACTATATTAATATATGTATATTAGACTATAATTATTTATGTAGTCTTCTCAAACATTTAGTTTTACTAGTGTACATCGTTACCATTGTATTATAGCCGATACTATTCTAGATATATTATGGTTACAATTTCCCTTAATATCAATGTTGAAGGACGTACATGTTCTAAAGTGTAAATTCTGCAAAGTACCTGGTCTTATCGCTGAGCGACGTCCCCGTACTGGCTGGT
>CM063508.1:171288524-171291024 GCA_032207245.1 Pardosa pseudoannulata | reverse complement strand
TCGTAATTTTTGAATACCATTCATCCACGTACATCCAGTTACCTCAATCAGTATTTTAAAGTGAAACTTGCATTTCAAATTTAACAAGTTTTTTTTTCGGGTATTATATAAGATAAAATAATTTTGAAAAGCATATTTTGCCCAATCTGTTAACCCTATATTGTACAAAATTATTAAAGAAATTTTAATATCGATAATGACCTTTCTGTGGTAAAAAAAAAAAATGTGTGCCCAAAATCTCGAAGGCAAACTGTGTAGATTAGTGTAAAAAGAAACACATAAACAATTGAAACTCAGTTTATATACATAAATGAGGTTAACATATAAATGTTATAAGAAAAATATTGAAATGCGAAGTATATTTAACTGTGGTAGAAAAACAAAATGTTTATCCTTAAAAATTTAAATAATAAAAGTAAATGTTGTTAAAATAATAAAAGATTTGATAGAAAACAAGCACTGCAGATTTTATAAATATAAAATAGAACTGTTATCGGATAACGATAAATGAAGAAGAAATAATTTAAGTATATTTAAATACGTAAACACAATATTTCTCAGATAATATAGTTGGTATTTTTTTGTTTAATTTCCAGTTGTTTCCTATTTAAAAGTCAGTTCATTCAAATTGCATTTAGAAGTAGATCGTTTGGAAAGAAAGATTGGGAATTTCAACAAAAGCAGACTGATGGAAATTTTCTAATCCGAGGCAAACGTTTCACGCTCACAAACGAAATGAAAACAAGGGAAAAGGCTGGAAAATTTAATTAACATCATTTTTCTGCTCTCGTTCATTTCTTTAGACAAAAACCATGAAATCCAACTACTGTGAACAAATTTTTAGATACATTCATTTAAATAATAAATATATATAGGTGTATGTGTTTGTATGTTCATGTGCAATGAATGTCTTGTACCGACGATAAATTTACAATATTATTGATGTTGGGTGAATAGTCGATAAGCCATATACGTATATATATATATATATATATATATATATATATATATATATATATATATATATATATATATATATATATATATATATATATATATATATATATATATATATGTATATTATATATATATATATATGTATATATATGTATATATATATATATATATATATATATTTATATATATATATATACATATATATATATATATATATACATATATATATATACATTACATATATATATATATATATATCATATATATATATATATATATATATATCATATATATATATGATACATACATATATATATATATATCATACATATATATACATACATATATATATATATATAATATATATATATACATATATACATACATTATACATATATATATATATATATATATATATATATATATATATATATATATATATATATATATATGTATATGTATATATATATACATACATATATATATACACATATACATATGTATATACATATATATATATATATATATATATACATATATATATATATATATACATATATATATACATATATATATACATATATATGCATACATATATATACATATATATATACATATATATATATATATATATATATATATATATATATATATACATAATACATATATACATACATATATATTTTTATATATACATATATACGTACACACGCATAGATATATATACATGCATATATATATGCTTGTGTTTGCGTATACTATATCAAGAGAGAGAGAGAGAGAGGAAGCTAGAGAACAATAAAGACAGTGAGAGATAGAGAGACAGAAAAAGAGAGAAGGGGAGAGAGAATAGATAATGACAGTAAAAGTAAGGGAAAGAATGTGAGAGAGAAAGAGAGAATAGATAATGACAAAAAAGTAATTGAAAGAATGTAAGAGAGATAGAGAAAGACACACGGAAAGGATGGTGGGAAAGAGAAATTGGTAAATATAGAGAGGGAAAGAGACAGAAAAAAAACCAGAAAAGAAGAGAGAACGAGAAAAAACGAGAAAGACAGTGAGAGTAGGAGAAAAAGAGAGATTAAAAAAGGAGAAGAAAGGGGTTTTCACAGAAATAGATAAAGACAGATAGATGGAAACGGACAACGATAGAAAGGGAGATAAAGACTGATAAGGAGATAGAAAGAAAGACAGTGAAATATAAAAAAAATATAAAGATAGAGAAAATCACAGAGAGAGAAAGAGAGAGTAGAAATATAGGTAGGAAATGAACAACAAATACCCTGTCTTTAATATAGAATATTAGGAATTTCAATGATTTAAATAATATCTTAATATCCTTCTTTAGTTTAATGCATCTAAAAGAACGTTTACTGAAGTTTGTTTTAAAATCTGTTCTCCACACACTTATTGAATATCACTTTCATTCAAATAGTGAAGTTTTCCCTCACAACAAAATGCGTCTTTTATCTCAATGCAAATGGTTTAAAGATTGTAATTCGTTTTGATATGAATAACAGGTTAACATATGCGATCTGAAATA
>CM063508.1:171281024-171283524 GCA_032207245.1 Pardosa pseudoannulata | reverse complement strand
TTAAGCTGCCGTGAAATAGGGAATCTGTAAAATAAAATTTGGTAGTTTCCAGGAGTAAGCTGACATGTTTCTCACTTTAAATAAATATTTATTTAAAGCGTCAGTGGACTTTCAATTTTAATTAATTTTGTTTTTGACCAATCTGCTTGGAAATTTAATATCTTGTTAGTAATGTATTTATGTTGGAGTATTTACAGTTTCAGTGAAAAAGTGTAGTAATTTTAAAATTTGATAATTATTTATAGTTTCAAAAGGAACATTAATGAAAAGGTTTCAGGCTTGTCACTCAGATGTATAATATGGTAATTTTATCTATAGAAAGCCTTTTATTAGGTATGTAAGAGAACTAATTTTTCGACCGCCATCTAGTGGCAACCCAAAGAAACTATCGCCGGTTGACTTATAACTGTGGTTAGGGCCGAACGATGGCCGATTGGTTAGGTTGCTGGCTTTCGGTACCCGAGTTCGTGGGTTCGAATTCCACAGTGGCATGGATGTTCATAACCGTTCGCAATCGGCTTTAAGCTGTAGGTCCTGGTCTGATTAGCCCTCGTGTTGTAAAAAGAAGACCGTAGCTCTCCCAATCAAACCAAACTGTGGTTAGGATAGTCTGTCCAATGTTATGTGTTGGCCCTTTTAATGTAAATTTATTTTCTATGTTTCTAGATTTAAATGTTTATAAGTGTTGTTTTACAGCTATCTTATGCTCTTTTTGGAAATGCTAATAAATAAGCCAAAAGCTACCGGTATTAATATGTTAATGAAATGTTATACGTCAAATAAAACTGTGTTGTTATCGTAAGAATTTGCTGTAAATATAGTTAGATAAAATGACTGTTAAAATATTTATTTCTCCTATACTAAATATGTTTAATAATTTTTTTATATTTTAAAAAGTGTAGAATTTTGTTGGTCGAAATGCATTAACTTAACTGAATTTAACTTCAAATTCTACAAGTTTAATGAATAATAAAGTTCAAACATATTTGAATGCACCTAAGGTTTGGTTTGGTTTTGGAGCTCTACAGTCTATATTTTGCAACACAAGGGTTAATGAGACCAGGACCTACTGCGCTTAAAGCCGACACCGAACGGCTACGAACATCCATGCCATAGGTGTATTCGAACCCACGAACTCCGGTTCTAAGCACCCTAACAATTCAGCCATCTTTCGGCTGCACTTAAGGTGTTTCAAATATTTATTAAATTTTTCTTTTGATTTGCAGACTGTTTGAAGTAGTTATTAGTAACAATTTCAAAACCCTGGATATTTCTTACTGCAGCTATGATGCTGGATCAGCGACAAAAATTGCTTAATAGTTTTGTAAAATGTGTTTATTTTGTTGCTGTAGCGCCATCTGAAGAAAAAAAAAGAGAAAAATAATAGTGTTCGCTTAGAACGCGGAGTGGGGGGATTAAATCTTCTACGAACCAGTATACTTTGTGTTTTTCTTGATGTTTCTTAAACGTGGATGGTTTGGACGACGTTTGGACGACGTTTATTTGTTCTTAATTCCTTTAATCATAAATCTTGTTGGGTTTTCATTTTTCCAACTTTTATCTAATCCATGTACATTTAATTTATATTTGATTGTGTTTACGTATTATGTATCCCCCTAGTTTATATTATTCTTGTCTATTGTACTGTATTAAAATATTAAATGTTAGTAGTTATTAATTCTCTATTGATGGTAATATATTTGCTTTGTAATGTCAAATACTAATCTACAATAAACTGTTAGCAAATCCCTTCCCTTTCGTCATTTCTTAATCACAAAGTCTATATTTTAGTTTATATATTTAATTACCCATTCCATTAATTCTTAATATACCAATAATTCAACTAACATGCTAATTGTATAAAGAAAATAAACATATCTCCCATCATAGAGAACTAAATCTACTAACTTAACTAAGATATAACGTTAAGAGAAACGAGTGAAAGAATCATTGAAACATGGGAAAATGTACTATATCCCACATAAAAGGTAAAACATTCTTTTTGTCTGTGTGCAGGGAAATATTCCAGACCCCCCTCCCCGCCACCTCTCTATCCAACTACGTGTTGCAAGCCGGCATAGTCTGGCTCAGTTCCAAAGAAAGAGTTTGATGGGTTTTTTTTTAATCGAATGACTTATTCTGTTACTATTAAAGATTCTGAAAATTACACACATAAATATTTGTATGTATGTGAAATTTCATGTCAATTTTAAAATCAAGTATCAATTTTCCAGTGGTTTAGAAGTGTTTCCTTTATGCAACTTTTCTCACTTTTTGTATCCAACGATACTTCCTCTTAGTGTATGATATCTTAGGTATTCCATATCTTAGGTAGTTTTCACAGTGTCTGCTTAAAGTTATTTTTAAGCAGCTGTATATAACTAGCTAACTTATCTTTAGGGTAGTAAATTTTCACAGTGTGAGCTTAAAGATATTTTTATATTTTCATGTAGCACTAGCTTCAATATTCTTAAATAAGGTTAACATCTTCCACACATTT
>CM063508.1:171261024-171278524 GCA_032207245.1 Pardosa pseudoannulata | reverse complement strand
CACATATATACATATATAAAACATATACATATACATATATACCTATACATATATACACATATATATATATATATATATATATATATATATATATATATATATACCCACACTCGTGTATACAAATATTTACATGCATACAAACTTGAATATATATGTGCATATATATATACATATATGTATGTATATCTTTATATATAAAATTCTTCTGTCCGTGTGTTTGTAATAGAACTCTTCCTAAACGGCTGGACTGATTTTGATGAAATTTTGTGTATGTAATTAAGTTGATTCAAGAATGATTTAAATTCAAAATTTGATCAGATAAAATAAAATTTTGTTAAAAACCCAGAATTGCGCGTTTTTTGAGATTATTATAGTGTCTTTTGAAAAACTTCATTGGTAGCGTATCTGTGGGGCAGTGGTCAGTTCAACGGGTGTTAGTACTGCAGGTCCCAAGATTGAAACCCCACATAGGCGAAGTGGAAATTTTAATTTAATCTAATTACGTTTGTGATAACTGTCTGCGTGGAGGCGTCAAGTGTATTTAAAATAAATGTTTCCTTATTTTTCCTTTAACACGGACCAATTTATAATTTATTTAAAAACATTTTACAACTTTAAAATTTACAGCGTTAAAACAGGACGTCTGTTGGGTCGTCTAGTATATAGACGCTTACGTTTCTTTTTTCACAAAATTCTCATAAAATAATCATTTCTTTGAAACAGACTCTGGCTAAGTTCCAAGTCCAGTATTCAATGCTGCATTTTCTAAATCACAACGAATTAAGTTCCTTTTACTCTACGCCTCAGATAATTTTTATGATAAAAATTAATCAATAGATAATGGAACAGAAACTTAGTCACTTAGTATTTCACTTTATGTCTTCAAAATGTTTGTTAAGTTACGTAACCTATATATTCGTATAAAATTTGTGAGTTGCAACTGAGGTTTTTTAAAAGAATATTTTATAAGTTTCTTTCTGACAGCCCATTAGCTTATTAATACTGTAAAATGTATGTCAATTTTCTATAATTTCAGCAGTAATATAGGTATAGTATAGCATAGTTTAGGAAAAAAATCGGGGCTAAAACTGTTTGTCTACCCATCACAACGAAATGTCTCTAAAGTTTATTTTATGGCATTTGAGTAAGTTTCCAGAGCTATAGTAATTTCTTTTGTACACTTTGGTAATTAGACTGGTACCTACTACTCAAAGCCGATGCCAAGTGGCTAGATAAGACCGAACAACCATGCCGACGGTGAGATTCCAGTCTACGGTTCCCGGTATCGAACGACAGCACTTGACCAATTCCGTCATTATTTGCTTATTTTTACTGTGTTCTTAATTTATTAATGTCTAACATACCTTTTAAGGGATCGTTAAATATAGTTTATGAAATTAGAATCAGTGAAAGTACGTTTCAGTCATATAAACAATCTACTAAATTTTCGATTAGATGTTATTATTTATAATTTTATAATATGTATCAATATTTTCTAATCTATTCGAGCGTCAAGCATAAATTTAATAATTTATCTTAAACTTTGATAGAAATCAGGAGAAATAGTTTTATTATAATATTCATTTTACAGTACTTTGTTTACATATGATAGCAAAAAATCTCTTATCACGAAGTTTTACCTCTTATATCCATGATACCCTGTGATGTTTAAAAAAAAAACAATTAATCACCAATGAAAATAGGCTAAAATATTCAAATTTGTTCAAATTTTGTTTTTACTTTACTCTGTGCAGTCCATAATATCTTAGTTGTAAACAAAACCCCCATTAAACGAAATATTAAAATTAATTAAATTGGTTAAAAGAAAACATTACTGACTTCCTTTTTCAATTCATCATTTTTAAGTAATAATAGACTATAATATTCAAAGTAATTTGGTTTGATTTGGTTTGGAGAGCTACGGTCTACTGTTTTGCACACGAGGGCTAATGAGACCGGTACCTACTGCTTAAAGTCGATTACGAACGGCTACGAACATCCATGCCATAGTGGGATTCGAACTCACGAAATCTGGTACCGACGATAAGAGCCCTAACCAATCGGCCAGCGTTCGGCTCAAAGTAATTTGACTTTTATATTTATTTTACTTTTTTCCACGCTTAATAAATTAGTAAGCAAACCAAATTTAAACAGATTTTTTTTTTAAATAAATAAAATATTCAAGGAAAATGTGTGAAAAGTGGTGTGATTCCACGCTTAATTGTACAGACTATAAACAAAACAAAACAAAACAAAACAAAAAAAAAACACGTGTATCTAAAATATTTAAGGAGAGTAGCGGAATGTCAAAAATTCGAAAGTTATTTGTTTGGTATTTTTACGTTATGATAGGCCTTCACAAGACAAGCGGATATATTTACTGTATATTTAGTAAATTCTAAAATAAATATACAGTAAAAATATCCAATATTTTAATGGGAGTATATTTAAAAAAAATAATATATAATATTTTAATATTTATATAAATATAAATATTTTAATGGAAAAATATTTTAATGGGAGTGTCAAAGTTTTAAAAAGAGAATACAAGCACTCTTAAAATATTTTTAACACTACATCAACAATAATAGATTGAATTTATACTAGAAGTGACTTTATTTCCTTAATTATTTATTTTTGGACCTTATTTGTTGTCTAACATTTCATTAGTAACTTCAAAACAGGTTCGTTGAAGAAGTAAAGTGTTGCCGATATTCGAGAGAAAAAAATAATAAAAAATTGTATCATATTAAATAGTTCCTCTCGAAAATAGATTAAAAAAGCGGATTCCTCTAAATCATCATTATCAAATGGTGGTCAACAAAAAATATGTAACCCGTTACAAAGATCACTAAATTTTTAATTGAATTTATGATAGAAATATTAATTGTATTTATGACAAAAATATTACATTAATCTGTTCATTTATTAATTATTTTTATAACTTTTCATGCACATTTATACACTTTTAACTTTTCTATTGTTAATTTAAGGATGAGAAAAATAAAATTAATACTAATGTATTGTTTTCAATTTTTTCCTCAGATGTATTAATTGCATTTATGACAAAAAATATAACATTAATACATTCATTTACTAATTTTATAACTTCTCATGTACATTTATATACTTTTAACTTTTCTATTGTTAACTTAAGGATAAGAAAAAATTAATAATAATGTATTGTTTTCAATTTTTTTCCTCAGTTGTATAAGGTAATGAAAGAAAACAATTACCCTGATAGATTATCAGACATTAACCCTCATTTTTCATCTTAATTTGGTATAGAAATTTATTGAGTGTCAAAAACAGATTACGCTGTACTATAGAATTTTGAATACGATTGTAGATGTATATGATTGTAGAAATATATAGCATCAGATCATATCTCTCTAGAAGTCTAAATTAGATCACCCATATGTTTTGGAAAATAGTGGAGTGAGAGAGATGGCCAAACAATTTCGTTTTAGAATGCTTTTTATGGTACAACTCGAGTCCAACGATAGAATGTTCGCCATTTTAAAGGGGGAATCGAATGCCTAGCCATAAATATAAGGGCTTTGGTTGTGTATCTGATTCTTCCACTGACCCCTGAGATCTATTATGGCATGCAAAATAAATTGTTTGGTGTTAGAAAGTTACAGATTCAGGAGACCATTCGAAAATGGAGTGTGGAACGCAAAAGAGTATTTTCAGTAGCTGAATTGTTTTGGTTTAAAATCAGACACATATTAATAATAATAATAATATATATATATATATATATATATATATATATATATATATATATATATATATATATATATATATGTGTGTGTGTGTGTGTGTGTGATATTAATTAAGTCTTAAGGATGTTAATTAGGTAATAAAACTTTAGGCAAAATAATACTTTTTACGAATATGCTTTATTTTTAAATAAATGTTATAAAAAGTATTTAATAAATTGTATTATATTTTATATTTAATATTTAGTCTTTTTTAAATTTTTCATTAAATAACTGTCTATTAATTTTATCATTTATCATTTTACCGATATTTAAATACTTATTATTTTACGTAATTTATTTTCAGTATGTTATTTTTGATATAAAGGTACACAAATCAGAAATTAATGTAATTATTTATTACATGAAACCTCCTTATGTTAGTTTTTGAAGAAAATATTGATAAATTACTTCTAAACCCAATATTCAGGTTTTTATTAACAAATTACTAAATCATCAAATTAGAAAGAAAGAAAAAAATAAAGAAATGAATAAATAACGTATAAATCATAAATTATTCTAATTATTCAGTACACAAAATCTCTTTATGTTAGTCTTTTGGAAAAAAACTCTAACTTTGGTATTCAGATTTTCATTAACAAATTACTAAATTTAAATCACGAAATTAGAAAGAAAGAAAAAAATAAAGAAATGAATAAATAACGTATAAATCGTAAATTATTCTAATTATTTAGTACATAAAACCTCTTCATGTTAGTTTTTTGAAAAAAAAAACTCTAACCTTGGTAATCAGATTCTCATTAACAAATTACTAAGTTTAAATCACCAAATTAGAAAGAAAGGAAAAAATAGAAATGAATAAATAACGTCCAAATCGTAAATTATTCTAATTATTTAGTACACAAAACCTCTTTATGTTAGTTTTTTGGAAAAAAAACTCTAACCTTGGTATTCAGAATTTCATTAACAAATTACTAAATTTAAATCACCAAATTAGAAAGAAAGAAAAAAATAAAGAAATGAATAAATAACGTACAAATCGTAAATTATTCTAATTATTTAGTACACAAAAACTCTTTATGTTAGTTTTTTGGAAAAAAACTCTAACCTTGGTATTCAGATTTTCAATAACAAATTACTAAATTTTCATTTCCAAATTAGAAGACCTAGGTACGAGCACGTGGAGTAAAACATAGTTGAGCTTAATTCATGCATGCGTGTTTTGCCTGTATCATCGAAATAAAGAGCTATTGATAACAGATTTGTCGTTAGTAATGGAGAGTTAAAAAATTCGAATTGTTTGTGTCGGATATTGTTCCATGTCATAATAGACTTTAACAAGGCGTTTAACATTCCTTTTTGATTACTAAGTTCTAAAATATCTGAAAGGGCGTGTCAGCACTGTAAAAAGGGAGAACACACTCTCTTAAAATATTTTTCGCATGCCATCAACAATAACAAGTCGAATTTAACAAGTCCAGTAACTTTATATCTTTAACTATGCGTGTATAGATTTCCGCTATTGACTTCGTAACAGGTGCATGAAAAATGGCTTTTCTATACCCATGAGGAAAAAAACAATTCAACAGAAAAATTCGGAGCATATTAAGTGGCTTCTCTCTACGATCGCTTAAAATAGCTGACGTTTCGAAATCTGCATCTGTATCTTTCCTTCACAAAAACAAAGCAAATATTATTACTGGATGACTACAGTCAATTAATTGCGACATGTCGTTTGGCAACAGTGAAAGAGAAAAAAAGTAAATAACAATCCTTGTTGAGTCAACAGCAGTGGACGGAGAATGATGTTATGCAAGGAAAAGTAAAGAGATTGTTGGGAGGGTAGAAAACAATCGTGAAGGAAATTTGAAGATTGGACAATTTTTTTGTATGGTTCCATTATTCGAAAATAGAATTATGTGATACACAGCGAAATTAGATATGTATGAATTTATAAAAAAAATACACTACAGTTGTTCTTAAGTTTAAAGTGATTTTCTTTTATCCCGTTGCAGCACTGAAAAAAAATTATATATTTTCGTTTTAGAAATATTTTAAGCAATGTGCATGTACATGTATCGTAAATGTTATATTAAAGTTTAGAATATTTAAAAATAATTGGCCATTATGACTTTAAATCAAAGATTTTGGTTACATAGGGTTATAATATATATTTAGTTATTTTAAATTTTAGTCAGATTGTGTGTTTTCTTAGTAAATATTTTTTTTTTCGAAAAAAAATTATTTAATACAAAAATTTTCTTTATGAAAGTTGAAAGAAATAGCATTAAATAAATAAGTAGCTATATGTTTGGCTGTTCACTTAAAAAGAAATAAAGATTTGCTTGCTATTATTAACACTTGACACAATGAATTGAAAAATGTTTTATTATTCAAATCACAAGTTAACCCTTAATTTGGCTAAGTCTGGCCGCTACACCGGACATGTATATTTATAACTACTATATAACATAATTGTCAGTGTACGCCACAGCGGACGTTAATTATCTCAAAAATGGAAAATGATATATTTTTTTTTTTGTTTATTTTACAGAGATCCTAATGTCTATACAGACATGGGAAAATAACAAATTAAAAAATATTTGAAAAAACATCTTGTCGAATTAAGGGTTAATAATTTCACCAAATATTACTTTAATTACCAAAATATTTAATTTACATTTAATTTTAACGCTATTATTAAACCATTAAAGTTAAAATTAAATTTTTTTTATGATACAGTTGTAAATTTTTCTTTCTGTTGGGTTTACGGCAAGGTACATGTTATAAATGAAACACAATGTGCACCAAATAAATTTAAAAATTTAAATTTTCAGTTTATTAATTATTTTTATTATATTAAAATGATTAGGTACTATTTAAGGGTACAGAATAAAAAACATATTTAAATTCTACTTTTTTAGTTTAGAAAAATTTACTTTCTCATACAGTAGAACTTGGATGATTCGAATTTGGTTAACTCTGAATTTTAGATAATTCAAATGCTACAAGTTCTCCTTGAGTTACTTATGTAATGTAGTGTCAAAATTACTTGGTTCATTGAAAAAATAAAAATAAAAAATATTTGATATCAAATTAAAAGATGTCGTAAATTAAAAAGATATAGACAAGAGGTCCTTGAGCAAAGTAAAAGTAAGAGGTCCTTGAGCAAAACAAATAAGGAACCATTGCATTAAAGTTTCGATTTACAGAATAAAATATATTTTTACTTCAAATTTAGTTTGTAATGTATATATTTCAAAAGGTTTGCAAATAAGTGGATTATATTCCTTTTGGTGGATATTTGTTTTGAAGATATACTACTTAAGATAACACAACTAAATGGGTGTTTTCAAATCTGGAGTGTCATTAACGAATTTGCAAAAAATTTATTCTAATTATTTATGCAGATCGTTCAAAAAAGAAGGTATATTGTTATATAACGAATTAAAAAAGGCTGTTATAGGGATGAATTTAAAGCTCAAAGTGGGTTGTTTCCTTTAAGATGAGTTGGATCAATATTTATGATCATGTACAGCCTCGGTAGCTCACAAAGCAAACGCAACAATTTCGTAACCGGAGGGTTATGAATTCGAGCCGCCACAGATTTTTATGTTTATCAGTTAAATCTGGGAAGCATGACACAAGTTCCATGTTTTCCATGTTACAAAATGTTACCTCTGGAGGTGGCTGGCCAAACCTGAGGGGTCTTTTGCTTGGTACTAGCTTCTAAACAGCGAAGACCCACTTTGATTGTTTGAGATGTCCCTGGAGAGAAATGGTTACCGCCTATATGGTACTCTTATCATAAACTGGCCAACATATATCTGCGACTTAGTAGTAGAGAATGGTATAAAATAAAGTTCCTTGTATTGGAAATAATAATAGCAAACATAAATTCTTTACTAAACACTGTTAAGTGATAAGCAATTCTTTAAAATTGTAACTCGAAATTCGTATATCAATAACGTAAAAAATAAAATTAAATCCGTTAACTGAATTTATGCCCAATAACTTCTCAAAACAGCAAAATGAATATTTTATTAAAATGCTCATTTACACTTCCTTACTCCATCCAATCATTGCATATGCAAAGTCAGTATCGGGTATGCAACTAATTATAACATTAACAATCATTGTCGTTGTTTTGGCTTAACCTCCAGCTGTCAGATGAAGTCAGAAAAAATCCTTCAGACGGCTAACCCTAAGGAAATCAAGGATAAAAAGGGGAGACGAATATACGTCCTCTATAGAAAGTTCCCAAAAGAGTCCAAGATTTGATCAGCAAAAGCTTGCTTAACAATCGTATTGTCATGTAAATGCTATAAAAGCTAGTGTCTCCACAGCGGAATTATTTACAATGGTTTTAGATGGAGATTAATGACTTGAAGCCTCTTTTTGAGTACACATGTGTACTACAATTTCAGAAAACCATGAAAATCCCAAATCACTCAATCTTTCACAACATCTGGGAATAGCTATAAAATCAATCGATTTAAAAACCAGCATTTTAAGCCCTTCGGATATGAATTGTCCTGAATCACTGATTATACTTTCAGTAATGACTGTAAAATTTTACTTCACTGAATGAAAATCTTCAAGCCACGTGCCTAATTTCTACTTTGTCATTTGAAAGCACGTGACTTATATCCTTCACCTTAGCTTTTGTGAATACTGTCTTTCTAGTCCTGCATTTCTCGTTAGTGCTCACCTCTCGGCAATAATCTGTGATGTCTGCATTTTCTCGACCTGTTCATTACGGCAAATCCGCCCAGCTGTCGTTTTCCCGCCCCCCTTTCCCCGGATACTGCTTGTAAATTTGCTCATTCACAGAGTAACCGGCGAGTGCTCTGAGTAATTCGGCATTTATTAATAATGTGCGACTCTAAGATTATTATAATTCCATTAAATTCTATATAATCTTTTCTTTCTTAACTTTTAAGAAACTTTAACTATATCCTCCAAACAGAAATGAAATGTGTATTAATAGCATTAAAATAATTTCTCATTTCTTATACCAATGTAGAATATTGCAATAACAAAATGTAATTATTCATCAGGTATTTCAGTTTTACAGATATTTTATTCTGAGAATATGGTTACATATTTATTAAACTGAATATATCCCTAATGTTATTCTGTAATACACTTCGTGTACTGGCACGGGAATGACAGTGTGTTGAGAATGAAACGATTTGTCAAATGAAAGGAAGTGATGCTGCCCAAATGTAAAATAAAAACGACATTGCTACTCAAGAGGGCAGCTAACAGCCTGCCTGTAACCGTTCGTTTCGGAATAAAGAGTGTTGTTACTTGATACAGGCTTTGATGTTCCTTGACTCTGGGGAAATTCTTAAAATTTCTTTAAACAGTGGTCTTGAAACATTTTTTACTGTGGTACCTTGGACTGGTTTAAAAAATTCTGAGTTATCTTTAATGGGACACATTACTTTAAACCTTTAAAAATTAGATTTTTATTTTTTTTTTACATTTATAAAATCTCTCGACACGTCTGAAAAGTTTAAAACGAACCTCGTTGAACTACCCAAAGTAGAAAAAGTAAAACTATACAATATTTGTAATTTAATATTATAGCTTGTAATAAAACTATAAAAACCTTAAATGCATTTTACTGAAAATTATTTTTTTAACTTGCTCGCACTGCAAAACTATTGCAGATATTCGTTTAAAATTTTCACATTGCTGACATATGATTAATAAACTCTATCTACTTTTTTTCCGTTAGTGTTTAAGTAATTTAGTATTTATAGTCTTTGAAAGGGAACTTTTAAACATTATTATACCTTTTTTGAAAATTCAATCCTCTAGTTTAATATTTCTAATACTCTTTAAAATATAAATAGGCCGAGATTTATGCCTAAAAATAATTGTTTACCAATGAGGAAAAACTATGAATGAAACTCAGTTTTGTTGTAAGTTTGCGCACAGTAAGTAAAAAAAATTAATTTTTGAAACATGTTCTCTCTTTTCTCTTAATATAAAAAAGTTCTTATTTTTTAAAACAAAGTAACGCAAAAAATACTTAAATGAAAATAGGGAACAAATGCTAAAAGCTCCGATACTCTTACGATAATAATTTAAAAAGATATAAGATGAAAAAGGAAAAAAAAATCCATTTAAATTTGCTTAAAAGTGATATGCCCCCTTAAGGCAGTTGAAAAAACGAAAACGAAGAAAATATGCAAACTTTCTGCTGATTTGTCTTCAATTCGATGAATGACAATATTTTAAATATTTTTTTTATTAATCTTCCACATTGCCATGGGTATCTTGGAATACACTCGGAGCACCCTAGGGGTTCTCGGAATTGAGTGTAAAAACCACGGAGTTATATAAGGTGCTAAGTATTTTTTGCTGTCACACAAAATATATTAATGAATCAATCAAAATTTATTAATAAATCAACCAAAATGCATTAAAAAGTTGTTTTCGATTAGTGTACTTTTAATTTAAAACAGTTTTAAAACAAAAGAGAATCACAACGTAACTTTAAAATCGGAAAAAATTCACTCTGTATTACCATCTTTCACGTATGTCCTTATGTGTATGTATATATATATATATATATATATATATATATATATATATACATACACAGACACACGTATATATATATATATATATATATATATATACACACACATATATATATATATATATATATAGATAGATAGATAGATAGATAGATAGATAGATGGATAGATATATTTATATGTGTGTATGTATACGTATGTGTATTATATATGCATACATATCTGTGTATATATATATATATATATATATATATATATATATATATATAGAGAGAGAGAGAGAGAGAGAGAGAGAGAGAGAGAGATAGCTAAATAGATAGATGGATAGATATACTTATACGTATGTATACGTATGTGTATTATAGATGCATACACATCTGTGGATGTATGTGGGTACATGTGCTTGTGTATATCATTTACTAAAAACAAACTGTTCTTAAGTCTATATACGCATTACATGCTCTCCTGTAAACAAATTTTTCTGACTAATGTACTCAACTATTCAGAGTTCCTTAAAAAAATTAAACCTCGTGTAGTAACTTATTTAATAATTTATACTTGTATCATTTTCCTTTGACAGGGGAAATATAACTTGAAATAAGTTATACTCCATTTGGAGAACTTTCACAGAAGAGGTTTATATTATTCCTTGGTGTTTTATTTATCTATGAAACACATTTCGTGGAAAAAAACTATTTCTCCATTTGGACCACATACTGACACAAAAATCTTGTTAAAAGAGCAATCCAACGCTCCCATTTATCCTCTTTGACATTCTTGACAAATCGCTGTCGACTTGATATTCGGTCTCCAATGAAGTCAAGTATTTTTTGGCGATTCGCCCAATTATCGCAACGCTCTAACCCTAAGAATTCCAGAAACCTGTTACTTGTATTGGAGAATCAGTTGTTGAGGTTATTTATATTAGTAAGTGCTTCAGAAATTGTACCATTGACGTATATTTTAGGGGAGGGGGAATCCAATTGAAATAACAACCATCTTCAAATATTTTTTGTCAAGAAACAGTGTTGATGTTAATGCTGTAGTACGAGTGGCTATGATTCACAGCTAATCAAATAATGTAAAGGTTTTTTCCGGTATATTGATTTGGATACTTTCAAACAGCGCTTTTTATAACCTATAGGCGTGATGAAACATACGCTAGCATCACAAATATTTAATGCAAACAAACTTAACTTATGTAAGTGTTTAATTTAACCCTTAGTTTAGCTAAGTCTGGCCGCTACACCGGACATGTATATTTATAAATCCAAATCCTAAATCAAGATCTATTCTTCTATATTCTAATTAATTTGAATTATAATGAAAAGTTAAGTTTTTTCAAAACCTATATTTAATCTGTAGAGTTAGTAACTCTAACAATTTAAAAAAATAAAATTTATATATTCAATCTTTTTTATAAAAAAACACGTGTTACATAAAAAATCCTAACAAAAAGAGTAAACGGAAATCTACACTGTTAAATATTTCATTAAAGGAGCAATGGATTGAACCAGAAAAAAGACTATGTATCAATCTATAGAGAAATGTTAATAACTGTAACAATTTATAAAATTAAATTAGATATTCAATCACACTTTTTTATAAAAAAAACAAAATGTTACATAAAAATTTCCAACAAAAAAGAGTAAACGGAAATCTACATTTAAATATTTCATTAAAGGAGCAATGGATTGAATTGAAAAGACCTATGTATCAATCTATAGAGAAATGTTAATAACTGTAACTATTTAAAAAATAAAATTTAGATATTCAATCACACTTTTTTATAAAAACTCAAACTTGTTACATAAAAATTCCTAACAAAAAAGAGTAAACGAAAATCTACACTGTTTAATATTCCATTAAAGGAGCAATGGTTTGAACCAGAAAAAGACCTATGTATCAATCTGTAGAGAAATGTTAATAACTCTAACACTTTAAAAAATGAAATTTAGATATTCAACCATACTTTTTTATAAAAAAACAAACTTGTTACATAAAAATTTCTAACAAAAAAAAGAGTAAACGCAAATCTACACTTTTAAATATTTCATTAAAAGAGCAATGGATTGAACCAGAAAGAAACCTATGTATCAATCTGTAGAGAAATGTTAATAGCTCTAACAATTTATAAATAATTTAGATATTCAACCATACTTTTTTATAAAAAAACAAACTTGTTACATAAAAATTTCTAACAAAAAAAAGAGTAAACGCAAATCTACACTTTTAAATATTTCATTAAAAGAGCAATGGATTGAACCAGAAAGAAACCTATGTATCAATCTGTAGAGAAATGTTAATAGCTATAACAATTTAAAAAATGAAGTTTAGATATTCAATCATACTTTTTTATAAAAAAACAAACGTGTTACATAAATATTCCTAACAACAAAAAAAGAGTAAACGGAAATCTACACTTTTAAATATTTCATTAAAGGAGCAATGGGTTGAACCAGAAAAAGACCTATGTATCAATCTGTAGAGAAATGTTAATAACTGTAACAATTTAAAAAATGAAATTTAGATATTCAATCACACTTTTTTATAAAAAACAAACAAACCTGTTACATAAAAATTTCCAACAAAAAAGAGTAAACGGAAATCTACACTATTAAATATTTCATTAAAGGAGCAATGGTTTGAACCAGAAAAAGACCTATGTATCAATCTGTAGAGAAATGTTAATAACTCTAACACTTTAAAAAATGAAATTTAGATATTCAATCATACTTTTTTATAAAAAAACAAACGTGTTACATAAATATTCCTAACAACAAAAAAAGAGTAAACGGAAATCTACACTTTTAAATTTTTCATTAAAGGAGCAATGGGTTGAACCAGAAAAAGACCTATGTATCAATCTATAGAGAAATGTTAATAACACTAACAATTTAAAAAATGAAATTTAGATATTCAATCACACAATTTTATAAAAAAAAAACTTGTTACATAAAAATTTCCAACAAAAAAGAGTAAACGGAAATCTACACTATTAAATATTTCATTAAAGGAGCAATGGTTTGAACCAGAAAAAGACCTATGTATCAATCTGTAGAGAAATGTTAATAACTCTAACACTTTAAAAAATGAAATTTAGATATTCAATCACACTTTTTTATAAAAAGACAAACGTGTTACATAAAAATTTCCAACAAAAAAGAGTAAACGGAAATCTACACTGTTAAATATTTCATTAAAGGAGCAATGGGTTGAACCAGAAAAAGACCTATATTTAAATCTGTAGAGAAATGTTAGTAACTCTAACAATTTAATAAATAAAATTTACATATTCAATCATACTTTTTTATAAAAAGACAAACGTGTTACATAAATATTCCTAACAAAAAAAAAGAGTAAACGGAAATCTACATTGTTAAATATTTCATTAAAGGAGCAATGGGTTGAACCAGAAAAAGACCTATGTATCAATCTGTAGAGAAATGTTAATAACTGTAACAATTTAAAAAATGAAATTTAGATATTCAATCACACTTTTTTATAAAAAACAAACAAACTTGTTACATAAAAATTTCTAACAAAAAAAAGAGTAAACGCAAATCTACACTTTTAAATATTTCATTAAAAGAGCAATGGATTGAACCAGAAAGAAACCTATGTATCAATCTGTAGAGAAATGTTAATAACTGTAACAATTTAAAAAATGAAATTTAGATATTCAATCACACTTTTTTATAAAAAACAAACAAACCTGTTACATAAAAATTTCCAACAAAAAAGAGTAAACGGAAATCTACACTATTAAATATTTCATTAAAGGAGCAATGGTTTGAACCAGAAAAAGACCTATGTATCAATCTGTAGAGAAATGTTAATAACTCTAACACTTTAAAAAATGAAATTTAGATATTCAACCATACTTTTTTATAAAAAAACAAACGTGTTACATAAAAATTTCCAACAAAAAAGAGTAAACGGAAATCTACACTATTAAATATTTCATTAAAGGAGCAATGGTTTGAACCAGAAAAAGACCTATGTATCAATCTGTAGAGAAATGTTAATAACTCTAACACTTTAAAAAATGAAATTTAGATATTCAACCATACTTTTTTATAAAAAAACAAACTTGTTACATAAAAATTTCTAACAAAAAAAAGAGTAAACGGAAATCTACACTTTTAAATTTTTCATTAAAGGAGCAATGGGTTGAACCAGAAAAAGACCTATGTATCAATCTATAGAGAAATGTTAATAACACTAACAATTTAAAAAATGAAATTTAGATATTCAATCACACAATTTTATAAAAAAAAAACTTGTTACATAAAATTTCTTAACAAAAAAAAAAGAGTAAACGGAAATCTACATTGTTAAATATTTCATTAAAGAATCAATAGATTAATTAGGAAATAGATCTATGTATCAATCTGTAGAGAAATGTTAATAACTCTAACACTTTAAAAAATGAAATTTAGATATTCAACCATACTTTTTTATAAAAAAACAAACTTGTTACATAAAAATTTCTAACAAAAAAAAGAGTAAACGCAAATCTACACTTTTAAATATTTCATTAAAAGAGCAATGGATTGAACCAGAAAGAAACCTATGTATCAATCTGTAGAGAAATGTTAATAGCTATAACAATTTAAAAAATGAAGTTTAGATATTCAATCATGCTTTGATTATACAAAAAAAAACTTGTTACATAAAAATTCCTAACAAAACAATGAGTAAACGAAAATCTACACTATTAAATATTTCATTAAATGAGCAATGGATTGAACCAGAAAAACACCTATCTATCAATCTATAGAGAAATGTCAATAACTGTAACAATTTAAAAATAAAATTTAGATATTCAATCACACTTTTTTATAAAAAAACAAACTTGTTACATAAAAATTTCTAACAAAAAAGAGTAAACGCAAATCTACACTTTTAAATATTTCATTAAAAGAGCAATGGATTGAACCAGAAAGAAACCTATGTATCAATCTGTAGAGAAATTTTGGTAAATCTAACTATTTAAAAAATAAAATTTAGATATTCAATCACACTTTTTTATAAAAACTCAAACTTGTTACATAAAAATTCCTAACAAAAAAGAGTAAACGAAAATCTACACTGTTTAATATTCCATTAATAAACAATGGATTGAATCAGAAATAGATCTATGTATCAATCTGTAGAGAAATGTTAATAACTCTAACACTTTAAAAAATAAAATTTAGATATTCAATCACACTTTTTTATAAAAACTCAAACTTGTTACATAAAAATTCCTAACAGAAAAAAAAAACGGAAATCTACACTTTTAAATTTTTCATTAAAGGAGCAATGGGTTGAACCAGAAAAAGACCTATGTATCAATCTATAGAGAAATGTTAATAACACTAACAATTTAAAAAATGAAATTTAGATATTCAATCACACAATTTTATAAAAAAAACTTGTTACATAAAATTTCTTAACAAAAAAAAAAGAGTAAACGGAAATCTGCATTGTTAAATATTTCATTAAAGAATCAATAGATTAATTAGGAAATAGATCTATGTATCAATCTGTAGAGAAATGTTAATAAATCTAACAATTTAAAAAATGAAATTTAGATATTCAATCATACTTTTTTTTATAAAAAAAACAAACTTGATACATAAAAATTCCTAACAAAAAAAGAGTAAACGGAAATTTACACTTTTAAATATTTCAATAAAGTAGCAATGGATGGAACCAGAAAATTTTCACTATTTGATAACATTTGGATTAAAACCCATATTAGTATGCATTAATATAACAATTAGATAGAGTGTGAATTTTTATTATATTTTAAGAAAACTTTTGAATTTATATGTAAATATATGTACATATATGTAAATGTGTATAAATATACACATTAAATTGATTTATTATTTTTGTGTTAAAATACTTTAAGCGACTCACATAAACTTTTGAAATTAAAAAAAGTGGGTACTACATCTATTGTTTTTCGAATTTTTGAGTATGTTTCTACAAATTTAAAACTACTAAAAATTAATAATATAATTTATATAGCACAAAATCAACGTATACCTTGAAAAGTAATTGAGTCAAGAGTGGCCAAATATTCTAATAATAAAATATTTGCATTCTTTCACACCTGTTCATATTATTTTGTCGAAAATATCTCACTCTTTACCTGTCTCTGTTTACATATATAAAGTGTATGTACGTATGCATAAAAATTATTAACACTTGGCATGCGGATATAATTCACCCCCAACTACGGCATGTTTTCGTGGATCGCACGAAAGTTTAGTTATTCAGAAAAATCACAGTATATTGAAAACTATTTTGTTTTTATGAACGAAACTTTTTTTATTTTTTACTTTAATATATACTGTATGATTATTTAACAAAAAAAACCACAATATTTTTACGAAATAACAAAAATAAATGATTTTTATTATTAATGTCCGATAATCTGTCAGCGCCTATTTGTTCATCACTATCTTTGTCACAACGGTTCATTTTATCAATTTTGTATTCAACAATAAAAAACCAAGCTTCAAATTGAGAAAACATGACTTGTACGTTCTGGAACTAGGAATTCGATAGAAGAAGAAATAACGCAACAAAAGACCGAGTAACTCGACAATCGTAACTTGTGGAAAGAAAAAATGCAAGGCTTTGTATAGCAACGCAAACAACACGCATATAATGTCACACATACATATAATTATACGCAATTATTAGATTTGTGATGGTTAGAGTGTATCCACCACAAATCTACTAAATACGTATTTTTACGTGAACCGAGCTCCAGTGACAGCCTGCAAAAAACGTAAAAATATGTTGCCCGCACTCGAAGTGTTAAATGACTGATTAAGTACCGTTAAAGGTAAGTCCTGCAAATAACTAAGGTATTTAAAAATGGAAATTTCAATGTGGAAAATAAAATCTCATCACATTTTCGAATTGGCGCTCACTGTTTCCCTAAAACTTCCTTATTGACAGTTCTACGAAGAAAATTTTAAAATTTTCATTTATTAAGTTACTCCATAAGGAAAGTATATTAACGTCGCTCGGCTATAAAGATGTTTCAGTCTAGTTCGTAATTAAATTTAGTGGTGCTAAGTCATCTAATACCTGTATTGGTTTTTCAAAAATTTTCAATATATTAAATATAACTTTGAAACTTTTATCCTCTCGGGAGGAATTACAAGTTCACGGGCACTTTAATCTACTGATCAAAAATCAATTTTTGTAACTTTT
>CM063508.1:171241024-171251024 GCA_032207245.1 Pardosa pseudoannulata | reverse complement strand
ACACATAAATTATAGATCTCAAATATCTAATTCAGATAGTATTATAGTAGGTTTTCTTTACTAAAACTTAGTTAACCCATAGCGCCATTGAAAGTCATTTCAGCCAATAACTACATATTACAAAAATTGGTTTAGATACAAAAGATAGAAATTAGATTAAAAAAGATAGACAACTATTTGAGGAATGGAAGAATAAGGGAGTCAAGCTGCACTGTATAAGTAAAAATTGTGCCAAATTCGAAGACAAGTAAATTTAGTGGGATTGTGATCTACTCTTGGCTTTAGTATCGTATTGAGTAAAAAACAGCAAATGCGAAATAAGCTGTTTGAATATATATATATATACCTGATATATGGATATATCTATATATATATAATTATATATTTATTTGGGAGCCTGACACACACACACACACACACACACACACACACACACACACACACATATATATATATATATATATATATATATATATATATATATATATATATATATATATATATATATATATATATATATATATATTATATATATATATATATATATACATATATATATATATATATATATAAATATAATATGTATCTATATATATACACACAAACTCTCTCTAGTAATGAAAGCACACTTTCTTTAGAAGGAGATTCATCATTAAAAGTGCCTGCAAGAAAATATCGCTTATTAAAATGCAGGTACTTTATTATGCACAAAGTAAAAAAAAATCAGATAATGGTAATGCACTTGAAATTACTTCAGTGCAGCAAAAATCCCAAAGAAACTCCATAACAGCCATAAAATAATTATGGCTTCGAAATGAGATTTTTAATGAAAGCAATAAAGAGGGGAAGGGAGGGAGGAATGAGAGAAAATAATTTAGTGTCATTAAAAGTCAGTCGGAAAAATAGAGGCAAAGTCGTTTTTCTCTCCCTTCCTTTTAGTTTCTAAACAAAGGTCCATTTAGGATAAAAACATAATTAATTACTCAAATTAGCACATATTAACCGGAAAACAAAGCGTGTTTTTTAAACAGAATAATTAAGTTCTAGCTTTCTTGGAAAAAAATGTGACATGATATTATCTAGAATTTATAAATTTAGACAGGTAATAAAAGATCAAAAACAAAAAAAATTGGAAAAAAAAAGTTCTCAAAAATGGGAAAAATATTTACAATTTTTTGCGTTTTTTTTATTTTTTTAAATTTTGAATTTGTTTTGAGCGACTGGGATTGAGATAAACAGTATTAGTGTAACATTATATGATATCAATCAATATTACGCTTGTCTCTACAATACTCTTGCACTATATATGCCTGTTCTTACACATACAAAATTAGTCATTATCGATCTAGGATTATTCATATTTTATTATTAAAACGAAATCTTTTTAATTGAATAGAAAAAAAAATGTCAAATTTATGTATAGATATAGTAATTTTTTTTACCTTGAAGTTATAAATGTTTATAATCTGCATACAAGTGACAAAAATTAAAACTGTATTAATGTAACGTTACATGATATCAATCAATATTACCCTTGTCTGCAGTACTCTCGCATTATATATGCGTGTACATACACAAATAAAAACACCGTCAACTCTCCGTGATACTTTTTGTTTATAATTAAAATGAAAACATATGGGCTCAAATATACCCCTCGCTTATTTGAGCAATATATTTTTTTGGCTAAGAAACATAAATTCCTCTTACTTGATTAACGATTATTGAGTCAAATAAACACTATATATATATCTCTCACTATATATGTGTATATATATACAAACAAAAACACTGTGAACTCTCAGTGATGCTTTTTGTTTATAATCCCAATAAAACCTATGGGTATCAAATATACCCCTCTCTAACGTGTACGATAAATTTTTGGGTAAGAAATATAAAATCCTCTCACTTGATTGACGATAACTGAGTCAAGATTTTCGACTTTCTGTCGGTTAACAATGAATATATTTCTTTCATTTATCAGAAGAAGTGGACTATTAAAAATACATATTAGTGATTATCGATCTACGATTATTCCTATTTTATTATTAGGATAAAATATTTTTAACTGGATGGGAAAATATGTCAAATCTAGATTGTATGTATAGATATAGCAATGTTTTACCTTGAATTTATATATGTTTATAATCTGCATGCTAGTGACCAAAATTAAGATTACATACATGAAAAATGAAAAAAGAAAATGCGTTTAATGCATGGGAATTTGTTATACCAATATGTCATTCTGTAAGGCGAGAATCGGTAGTAAAAATATACGCAGAAATTTATTATAATCCAAATTTCAAATGAAATCAATAGTTATCAAAAAAGGGTACATCAAAACTGTTTATTATTTCATCGATTAAGAGTTGTTGCCACCCCATACAGCTATAAATACGTCTCGAGCTCTTAATGAGGCTTAACAATTCTGGCAAGAATTCATATTTTTCCAAAACTGCTTATTTTAACGCTTACAGATTCCATAAAGAGGATTTTTAACATGCAATGGCTCTTCATAGAGCATTCATAAGTGTGGGATTGAGGTCTGGAGACCTTGACGGCTTTACAAATTACGAATTTTTATGTACGAATACTTTGTGCAAAGAGAAACTCGTTATATATCAATTATAGAATGTAAATCTTTCATGGTAATTTGTTACTTTCTTGGTCTTCGCAAATAAGAAAAATATAACAAAAAAAAATAAAATGGCTGAAGGACAGAAAAAGATGAATTCAATTTAGATTGAAATCACTAAAAATTAGTATATAATGTTATATAAGCAAAAATATTTTAACGTTATAAGGTGTATATTGTAAATCTTTCAAGGTAATTGGTTGATTTCTTGGTCCTCGCAAATAAGAAAAATATAATAAAAGAAAGTAAAATGGTCGACCGACAGAAACAAGAGGAATTTAATTTAGATTGAAATTATTAAAAATTAGTATATGATAAAAGAGAAGCAAAAATCTTTTAACGGTGTATGATATAAAATATAAATACTTCTTGGTAAATGGTTGCTTTCTTGGTCCTCGTAAATAAAAAAAATATAACAAAAGAAAGTAAAATGGTCTAAGGACAGAAAAAGAGGAATTTAATTTTGTTTTAAATCACTAAAAATTAGTATATAATGTAGTAGAAGCAAAAATCTTTTAATGTTGTAAGGTGTAGAATGTAAATCTTTCATGATAATTGGTTACTTTCTTGGTCCTCGTAAATAAGAAAAATATAAAAAAAGAAAAGAAAATGGTCGAAGAACAGAAAAATAGAAATATAATTTAGATTGAAATTACCAAAAATTGGTATATAGAATGTAATAGAAGCAAAACTCTTTTTAACGGTGTAAGGTGTAGAATGCAAATTTTTCTTGGTAATTGGTTACTTTCTTGGTACTCGTAAGTAAGAAAAATATAACAAAAGAAAGTAAAATGGTAGAAGGACAGAAAAAGAAGACATTAATTTAGAATGAAAAAACTAAAAATATTTTAAATAAATATAAATATAAATATAAATATAAATATAAATATAAATATAAATATAAATATAAATATATATATATATATATATATATATATATATATATATATATATATATATATATATATAAGATCTAAATATTTATATATTATGTAAGATGTTATTCAGATTGCGAAACATCTGTCTGATAAAAAACACATAATATATTTACTAGTGTAATTATTAAAAATAGTAGAAAAGAATAATCACTTACTAAAATGCCAGCATTTTATCGTGCGCGAAGGGAATTTAATCATATAATTGTAGGTCACTTGCCATCACTTCATAGATCAAAAAGACCCAAAGAATCGTCATAGCAATCTTAAAGTAATTGCATCTTGAACGAGATTTTTAATAAGAGGAAGAAAGAGAGATGGTCGAAGAAATTAAATTAGTGTCGTTAAAATTCAGACAGAAAAATGGCAACGAAGTCATCGTTTCTCTCCTCTACTTTTTAGTACTAAACGAAGCTATTTATCCGTTTAGGGAAAACATTATTAATTATTCAAATAAACATTTTAACGGGAAAACAAAAAGTATATTTTAATGTGAATAATTAAATTCTAATTTTTAAAAGTGTTGTATGGAGGAATTCTCAAAAGATAAATCAGTAGTATGATAAAAATGTCTCCTAATCTTTTTTTTCTGTCTATTTACACGTACATATTACGTATAAAAGTATAAAATATAAAATGTAGAATGTATATATAATGTATATAAATGTATATGTATATATATATATATATATATATATATATATATATATATATATATATATATATATATATATATATGTATATATGTATATATGTATATATGTATATATATATATATATATATATATATATATATATATATATATATATATATATATATATATATATATATATATATATATATATATATATATATATATATATATACCACAATTTCCTGCACAATACGTGAAATTAATAAATTATTAGTACTATTCCTAGAGAAATTTGGTGTACTAAACTATTACATTTTTAGCTTCTTTGATTTAACTTTTACACCAACTAGTGAGTTGCTAAACCACTAAACCACATTTTTATTAACAAGAAACCATTAAAATTACAAACAAAAACTTATCCTTTACTAAAATGCTGGTATTGTATTATAGCTTTAATGTGGAACACAAATATCAGACCCTCTAATGCACTTAAATGGCCAAAGAAACCCCAATAACTGCTGTAAAATAATTTTATCTCTACAATTGAGATTTTTAATCAAGATGATAAATTACTACTGAAATTGTCCAGTTAAATTAATTAATAGCTAATTTCTTTGACTAAATAGTATTAAAATTGAACATAGTACATTTAACAAATATTTTTTGAGAATAATGTGAGATATTAGTGTAATATGGATATTAAAATTCATTTCAAAGTTGACCAGAGAATGTATAAATTTTGCTTTTAATTAAAGTGTCAACTATCAAATTCTTTTGAATGAATGACCGAAATAAATATTGTTATACAGACTTTTATATCAATAAGAATAATTTGCAGTGTAATTTAGTTTCAAAATATACCGCAAAACTCGGTTATTTTAATAACTCTAATAAAATACCACATGTAGCAGAGAAATAAACAAAAAAAGTATCATTAAAGTTTTTCTAGTATTTTATTTTTCTTTTTAAGTTGCATTTGTAAGATACACTTTAAATTTTATAACAATTTTAGTACTTTATTAAAAATACATAAGCAAATCAAACAAGATTTTTTAATAAAATAACTGAATAGATCTTAAGAAAACTGTAAGTAATCATTATATCTTATCGTACATTGAGTGGGATTTAAAAGAATTTTAATTAAAAATACATAATCAAATCAAAACCAATATGTATTTATGTCTTCTTTTATTTCCAAGGATTTACACTAGCTTTGATTTGTCTGTTAAGTGATTCACTAATTGGTCAATAGATCTTCAGTTCTAGGTATAAGCCCATCTTCTAACAAACAAATACTTAACATGCTTCCGTAAGTTCCTTATGCGACGTTTATAAAAGAAATACTTGTATTAATATATAATTAGATATATTATAACAATTTTAGAATTATTCGAATTATATTGCTTCTATGTATCAAGTTTTTGTTTTTCTATTGTATTTTATTCTTTTCTAACCCAGTTGTCAATTCTGTTTGGAAAAGCTGCAGATCATGGCTACTTTTTTGTAGTTGTGTGCAACTATTCCTCTACAAAAGAACTGCTTGTTAACCCCTTCCCTATTTTGCCCTTACGCCGTACGGGCACATCTTTCGGGCCATTACTGATTTGCCCTTACGGCGTACGGGTAATCTGATTTCTATTTCCCTTGCACTGTTTCGGCCTTATTTTTTGAAATTCTGTTAACAAATTATTCATATAGATGTCCAGTAAATGATAGTTTGCAGTTTATTGTATTTTCTACTCTGATTGGTTCAAAAGCACGGGTTTTTTCACATGTTTTGTATCAGAAGACGAATTGTTATCTTTCAGGGTATAGCTTACTGGTTATATTTTACTAAGCGCCTGATAATTTTATTGATGTCAGAGTTGAATAATATATTTTTACCTTTTAAATAATGGATAATTAAGAGCTTATGGAGCTAATTTCTTGTGATTCAACTGTGACTCGGAATTAGAAACTGAATTATCTGTAAATGATAGTAGCGAAAGTTTACTAGATGACCTGGATAGTAGTGACTCTGATAGTAGTACAGATGGAATCAGTCAAGCAAGACAATTTCTTGAAATTAATTGTGATAATCCTTCGGATCCGTCTCCTAGATTTGCTTTCACTGGAATTCCAAAAATTAACTTAGATATCGATGAGACTAAAGGTAAACTTCAGTTTTATGATGCTTCATAGAAAGAAAAAAAGTAATAAATGCTTAAAAATATTAGAAATGTTAATTTTAATAACATGTCATTAATTAAAAATATAAAATGAACAAAAAAATGCAATAAAGAAATGTGACATTTTCTTGACCTAATTCTGGAAAAAAATGAAACTTTCAAAGGGTTAAAATCCCCATCTACAGAATTTAACAAAGTGATTAACTATTCCTCAGGATGCATTTTTCCAAATCAACAGATGTATGATTTTCTTTTAACTGTATCGGACATCTCAGTCATTTCTTAAGAGGGAAATAGAGGATTTTGGATAAGAATCTTCCTGATTTTAATGGTCAGGTGAGTTGACATTGAGATCATGATAGCAGTAAATTTTCGCTGCTATGGAAGCCGTAGCAACTAAAATATACAGGCTGTAATTTCCCACGTGATCGGAAAAAATAACATTCAATGCTTACGAATATAGTTTGTTTTTTCCAGAAAAAAATCCTACTTTAAGAATCTCTAACGTTATCTTTTGTTGTTTTCGTTGAAATCTTCTGATTCTAACCCCTCGAAACAAAATGTAACAAAGCGTGAATTCAGTTGGGCTGAAATAAATTTCTTCACATCTATCGCGTTTGGTACCGCAAATCTGCTTTAGAAAGGAACACTCGGGGATGTGGGGGTGGAGCGTATCCAAACACTGGTGAGATACACGCAGCCCGTCGCATTCGCTGTATGGAGGAAGGATATATCACCTCCATCTCCTACGTAGAAAGAAAAGGGTTTACAAAAATCAAACGTGAATTGCCGGAGGGCGGAAGTAAGAGAAAATGTTCATGTGATCGTTCGAACAAGATCCGAACTCGGAAAATAGAATTTACTTCAAATTTTTGAATGTATTTTCTTTATATTTTACGCATTTCTATATTTGAGATTTGAAGATATTTCGTTTATTTTTCATAAATTTTTGACTTTGTTTTAGACAGTTAAGTTTAGCCTAGTCACATTTGATCGTGTAGAATTTTATTAATAGAAATACATTTTTCAGTAATTTATACGATAACAAGATACTAGTAGTATATTTGATTTCTGTTCAACCAGATTTATGTAGGTAAAAAAAATTTCTTTTGCTACTTTTGCTACCCATTTATGAAAAAATAATTATTTTTAATTATACTAATCAAAATTATAGATAAATTAACTATTTTTATTATGTCTATATTAATAATATATCAAAAATATTTGAAGATAAAACTGGAATATTAAATACCAGGTCACAAGTGTGTAATACACAAATTAAAGTATTTTATGTGTGTTTGTGTGTGTCAGGTTAAAAAACGGGGATTAATAATTAAGCAAATTACAAATGGTTGCGAATAGTTGAAACTATTTCACGATAACGTAACATGAGAAAAACACACTCTTGAGCGGAACTTTACAGAGTAAAGAAGCTGACGTGGAAGAAGCCAAGAGTCATTTGTTTAGGTAAGAAACGATAAAAAGCCACTTCTGAGCAGGGATTCGGGCTGATAACATTTTCATGCTTGTCGTCTCAAAATGTGAACAAAGGCTATATAAATGGCGTAGCCATAGACAGAAGAGATATTATAAAGAATATTTTATACACGAACTAATATGTGTCTTCCATGCCTTGATCACTCAGTACATGTCATATATATATATATATATATATATATATATATATATATACTATAATTATATATATATATATATCTATATATATAAATATATATACATATGTATATATATATATATATATATATATATATATATATATATATATATATATATATAATATATATATATATATATATATATATATATATATATATATAATATATATATATATATATATATATATATATATATATATATATATATATATAAACTGTAGATGGGTCATATTTGATGGTGTGGGATTTTATTAAAAATGCATTTAAAACAATTTATACGATAGTGTGTCCACACCATTGATATGCATTTTGTTTTCTTTGAGATTTATTTAATACAGTGAAATCCTTTTGTGCAGTTTGTGCTAATTATGTATGATTTAATCTGTAAATAATACAATAAATTTATAGATAATGTAATTATTAATGTTTCGTGAGCATCCATACATTAATGCATACCATAGACGTTTCAGTTGATATATGATCATTAAATATCAATGTGCAAATATAGACTAAGAAAATAAGTTGTTTTTTAATTTAAATATTAAAAAAACAGTTCTTATTATATTTGTACTATTCCACTATAGACGTTTGAAAGAAATATTAATATTGAGTAATAAGGACTGTGTTAAATATTATTACTTAAATTAAAACTATTCTAGTATTTAAAAATGTCTAGAATTTAATAGTATTTTACTGCTTTTCATTGTTTACGAAGAGCTGTCAGAATCTTCAAATGAAAATATGAAATTACTTACGAAATTAAAACAGTGTGTATTTTTGTTTTCCTTTACATCACCTATGATAAATACAATAAATATTCTATGCTTCTGTATATCACATGTAATACAGAATGAACTATATTTTATCAACAAAGATTAACATATTTTGAATGCTATATTGTTCTGTGATATACACGCGTATAAAACATTATATGTGCATATTATATATGATGTATAAGACAGGTAAAAGATTAATTGATTAATACTACTTTTTATAAATTTTACCTATATTTAGGTAAAACATATTTTCAGTTAAAACCTTTATTAATAATTTTATCGGTGTATCTAACATATTTATAATATTTAAAATTTTATGATATCTCTATTTTGGATTGGTCTTTATTAATTCTGTATCAGCTATGATTCAAATATAAAAAAATAATTATTATTTATTTGTGCTCCTCAAAAATTGTTCTTCATACTAATTAATTATTCATAAGCTACTTACACTTGTCTTAATAAATCACTAACGAAATGAGGAAAATAAATAATTCAGTGTATGTTGAGATAGTCTGTAATTTAGAACTTAAACATTTTTTTACTCAGTTAAGGTAATTATCTCATAAAAATAATTTATTATTTCCAAAGGAATTATTAGTAGTTGGTATATCATGGGATGTTTGAAAACTCGCAGAGAGCAGTATGACTATGTTAATATCGCGGAGAAATCATCTAATTAATTTTGATCTCCCTCAGGAAAAGGAAATATTTGTGCTGATTGCGTACCTTTCGTTGATGGGGACTACCTTACGAAAATATTTTGGAAACACTAGTTTATTTTACGCGTTTCAATTTTACAGGGTACGGATTTAATGAGCATTTATAAAATTCTAATGCTGCATGCTTAACCCGCGAGGATGCGAGAAATTATATAATGAAAGTGGAGGCCAGGTGAAAATTTTCTAATCCAAATACCAACAAAAAAATTGTATTAAGAAAAATACTTTATTAAAAGTTATGTATTCCAGATTATTTGAAATTTTAATTTTTAAAATTATTTTGGAATGTAGAGTTGATTTTAATAGCCTTCCGAATGACCATACGTATAAGACACTCAAGTCGCATCTTTATTTTTCATCTATATATTTCATCATTTTGATCAAATAACGATGTATTTTTGACAGCATCTCTCCTCCGACCGTAAACACTCAATAGAATTGCAAAAGTGTATGTGC
>CM063508.1:171231024-171233524 GCA_032207245.1 Pardosa pseudoannulata | reverse complement strand
ATTAATTCTAACTTAACATTGTTTTTATACTCAACCGAAAAATTAAAATATAACTATTTTAAAAACTTTTTAAAATTTTTTTTAAATTATGCTTTTGTTTTCTACATTACCAAGAAATTATAATATTTATTAATCACTTCCTATTGTAGATTCATTTGATAAAATGTACAGAATTGTGAATGATACAACTGTATCAATAATAATACTAATTGAAATTTTTATAGTTAAAATATTTTCATTTTAATCTAGAAATATTTTTTAAATCACATATTCTAAAACATTAAAACAGTATAAGGTTCATTAAATAATTTTTCTCCAAATAGAAAACTTACATTTTTAGTATATTAAAATAAAGTAGCAATTTAAAAATGTACCACACCACAAAATTTGTTTTTCATGAATTATTCCCTATAGATATAAAGAGCTTATAATATAAACTGTATCGTTATAAAACTAAAAAAATCATGATATCATGGTATAAGATATATCGAAAGCGTTTGTTTAAAAACTTTATTTGTAATAAACGCAATAAGTTGACCAATGAAGATATTTTCGTTTATCATAAATTAAACCAACTTAAATAATCTCATTCTACCGCATTCTATCAAAACATCATATCCCCCCCAAAATATCTACCAAAAGTAAGAGTAGTTAATGAATTCTAACTTAACATTGTTTTTATACTCAACTGAAGTAATAAAATATAGCTAAAAAAAGTTTAAAAACTTTTAAAAATATTTTCTTAAATTATGCTTTTGTTTTCTCTATTACCAAGAAATTATAATATTTATTAATCACTTTCTATTGTATATTCTTTTGATTAAATGTACAGAATTGTGAATGATACAACTGTATCAATAATAACACTAATTGAAATTTTTATAGATAAAATATTTTCATTTTAATCTAGAAATATTTTTTTAAATCACATATTCTAAAACATTAAAACAGTATAAGGTTCATTAAATAATTTTTCTCCAATTAGAAAACTTACATTTTTAGTATATTAAAATAAAGTAGCAATTTAAAAATGTACCACACCCCAAAGTTTGTTTTTCAAGAATTATTCTATGTAGATATAAAGAGCTTATAATATAAATTGTATAGTTATAAAACCAAAAAAATTCATGATATCATGGTATAAGATATATCGAAAGCGTTTCTTTAAAAACTTTATTTGTAATAAATGCAATAAGTTGACCAATAAAGATATTTCGTTTATCATAAATTAAACCAACTCAAATAATCTCATTCTACCTCATTCTATCAAAACATCATATCCCCCCCAAAAAAATCTAACAAAAGTAAGAGTAGTTATTGAATTCTAACTTAACATTGTTTTTATACTCAACTGAAATAATAAAATATAACTAAAAAAAAGTTTAAAAACTTTTTAAATTTTTTTTTAAATTATGCTTTTGTTTTCTCTATTATAAAGAAATTAAAATATTTATTAATCACTTCCTATTCAATATTCATTTGATTAAATGTACAGAATTGTGAATGATACAGCTGCATCAATAATAACACTAATTAAAATTTTTATATTTAAAATATTTTCAGTTAAATCTAGAAATATTTTTAAATCGCATAATTTAAAACATAAAAACAGTATAAGATTCATTAAATATTTTTTTCACCAATAGAAATCTTAAATTTTTAGTATATTAAAATCAAGTAAAGATTTGCAGCAATTTAAAAATGTACCCAACCAAAAAATGTATTTGTCAAAAATTATTCCATGTAGATATAAAGAGCTTATAATATAAAATGTATAGTTATAAAACTAAAAAAAATCATGATATCATGGTATAAGATATATCGAAAGCGTTTCTTAAAAAACTTTATTTGTAATAAACGCAATAAGTTGACCAATAAAGATATTTCGTTTATCTTAAATTAAATCAACTCAGATAATCTCATTCTACCGCATTCTATCAAAACATCATATCCCTCCCCCCCGAAAAAAACTACGAAAAGTAAGAGTAGTTATTGAATTCAAAATTAACATTGTTTTTATACTCAACCGAAGTAATAAAATATAACTATAAAAAGTTTAAAAACTTTTTAAAATATTCTTTTTAATTATACCAAGAAATTATAATATTTATTAATCACTTCCTATATGTTTATATATATGTATATGTATATGTATATTATATATATATATATATATATATATATATATATATATATATATATATATATATATATATATATATAATATATATATATATATATATATATATATATATATATATATATATATATATATATATATATATATATATATATATATATATATATACATGTGTATATATATATATAATATATATATATATATATATATATATATATACATATATATATATATATATATATATATATATATATATATATATATATATATATATATATATATATATATATATATATATATATATATATATATATATATATATATATATATATATATATATATATATATATATATATACAT
>CM063508.1:171206024-171226024 GCA_032207245.1 Pardosa pseudoannulata | reverse complement strand
TACTTAAAAATTTTAAAAACGGCGACAAAAGGTAATAATATAATACCAATATTTATATCTGCAGGTCGACCCATTTCTTCTAATCGAGGTTGCATATGATTACAATATTCTTTTAATATATAAGATGCCTCTTGGCTCATTATAGAAATGATGCTATAGCAAATGTCTCCGACACAGACTGCGATCACTGTGGTCCAGGAGGTATTAAGTCTCAGAAACGTATAAAATGAAATGAATGACACTTCACGCAAACTCTTGACGACGTTATGTCTACTAGTTATCTATGCCGACAATCAACTCCTAGCTTACGAATTCGGCGGTTTTCGGGTGTTTTAATGAATGCGCTTTTCAAAAGAAGTATTTGTCACAAAGATGTGTCTGTTTTAACATTTAATTTATTCTTACTGGGTTTTAACTTTTATAAGTTGAGACTATTCATAGAAATTGCACTCTAACCTAAAATGTATTTCTGACCGAGACTGTTCGAACAAATAAATATGCCATGGAATTAATATGAGAAGTTTACCCTTTCAAATTACCACTTGAATACGAAATACACAGGCAGTCGGAATTCTAGAATAACTCCTATTTGGTTCCGTTTACATTAACAGTATTTATCAGTCAAATCAATACAGAGGGGATAAAAAAATATTTTATATCAGCACAATAAATAAATAAATAAAAACAAAGACACATACTATATTATATATATATATATATATATATATATATATATATATATATATATATATATATATATATATATAATATATATATATATATATATATATATATATATATATATATATATATATATATATATATATATATATATATATATATATATATATATATATATATATATATATATATATATATATATATATATATATATATATATAAATATATATATATATATATATATATATATATATATATATATATATATATATATATATATATATATATATATATATATATATATATATATATATATATATATATATATATATTATATATATATATATATATATATATATATATATATATATATATATATATATATATATATATATATATATATATATATATATATATATATATACATGACAGGTTTAAAAATGGGGTCAAAAATTAAGCGAGTTAAAATTAAAAATAGATGGAACTCATTAAAGATAACGTAAAAGAAGAAACACACCCTCGAGCGGAACTATACAGAGTAAAGAAGCTGACGCGAGAGTAGACAACATGAATTTGTTTAGGTAGCAACGGCAAAAAAGACACTTTTGAGCTGGAAGTTGGGATGGTAACATTCTCCAAACTTGTCGTACCAAAATGTGATCAAAGGATATCTACATAGCATAGCCATAGACAGAATGATTACAATAAAGAAGTTTTTATACAAGAACTAATATGTGTCTTCCATGTCTTAATCCATCGGAACGTGTGATACATATTAATGCTGAATTTAAGCAGAATTGGATAATACTTCTTGACTGATTATGCTTAACCAAGGCACTGTACATAGATGTACACATTAGAGGTTTAAACTAACTTGTACTGTACAAATATATCTCAAACCTAAAGGGGAATTTTCACATAATCTTCGCTTTGAAATTAGGTGAAATCCACATAAAGTCATTTTATTGGAAGCATATTCAAGATAATGACGTAAGGAGAATGAAAGTATAACATAGCAAGAGATTGTGCTATATATGCATTAAAAAATTAAAACTGTGTAAGTGTTATTTGTATTTAGTCATAATTATTAGAATTATCCTAAAAACATATTAAGTACAACTATCTTCTCTCCAAGCATTTAAGTCCGGTATTTAATGTTTCCACATGAAAGTTTATATTTATTTCAAGATTTAAATTATAGTTTAGAAATATCACATTAGTACTATAAAAGAATTCGAAAATGTAATAAATCAGGTAATTTCATAAAACTAATAGCACTTTTTGTTTTAAACTTTTTCATAACATTCGGTTCAGCTCTTTTTACTTCTTCCCTTGAGTCATCGTCATACACATACCAGAACAGGATTGGTTTGACCAAGAAAGAAACTTCGGACTTTTCCCAACCAATAGAAGGGCCCGCTGGTTTGAGGAATTCTGACCCCCCACCGTTTTGGAGTGCACCCCTGTTTTTCAAGAGGCAGTCTGATTTTTTTAGAGAACAAGATTGTGATCAGAGGAGAGTAGAAGGTGAAAGCTGCTGGCATCCGCGGCTTGCGGGATAGACCTTTTGAGGAAAATCATCGCCATACTGTTTTTTAGGGCCGACTCCGAATCGATAGCAGTCTTTTATATCTAGATATGATAAGTTGATTCCAGTTGTATTCTTTAGGCATTTATTTAATTGTATAAATTCATTTAATCAAGATATATTTGTCCATGTGTTTATTAATGAGTTTTAATTTCTTCTTTCTCAAACACTAAGTCAACGTAACATTATTCTTACAGTATGTTACTCGTACATTTCGGTCTTCTAAATGAATGTTATCATTAAATTATTTAAATTTGAATTATTGTGGTGTATTTCTCTACGGTTTGTATGATTTAGTCTGGGTTTTGCTAACTAATATCTTTGTAACAGAAGAAATTTTGTAATTATTTTAAATTGGTTTATTGTAACTGAATTGCCTCAAGATAATTAATGAAATTTGCAGTCATAAAATTGAAAATAAATTCATTAACAGATAAAAAAAAGCCATAATAAATAAACAAATAAATAAAACGAGTTTTTGTTGAACAATACATAATCGTAACTTTACTTATACATTAAAATTATAATAGAATCAACATTATTGAATTTTCAAATTTTAGAGATGCACTGTTCTTCGACAGCGGTGTCCGAGTATTGCAAGCATAGATGCGTGAAACATCTGCGTTAAACAGTTAATCTCGATGTAATTAGAGGGCAAAGAAACTTTACATTGTATTCTTAAAGCAAATCCTAAATGTAAATATACTTATACATGTGTGATTAAAATACAATGAAATTAATAGAGTTACATATCTACTCATAAGATTACTTTGTCAACGTCCCTTGATTAAATATTATGTTTTACCAAGGCACTGCACACAAATGTACACATTAGATGATTAAAACCTAATGTTGAGACACGTGTACTAGTCTATCTCTAATTTAACTGAATATGAACTTTCGCGTGGTCTCCCCTTCGTAATTAAGTGAAAACTGCCTAATGTCGCATCTTCAGAATTGTATTCACCAGGTAAAGAGAATAACAGCGTTGCTAAGTCCGAGATAAAGACTCTGCTGTATTCGAAAATGGAATAGATAATCTCTATTTGCACTGATATTAGCTACAATTATTAATAGGATTTAATTAGTAAGGAAGCATAATTACGGTTTAAAAGCTCTTCAGGTTTATAAGTGGACGAAACATAAGAATTCAAATTGACGATTACAATTTTAGATTTTTGAGTTCAAAATTAAATTTAGTCTACATATAGTATCACACATATTCTTTTGAAAGGTTTTTATTATTTTCAAATTTATTTTATTTCGAACAAAGTATGGAATATTAAATTACCGAGAAATATATATTGACAAGCTAATATAGAAATTATCCTTTTAAATAATTTATTTTAGAATAAAAGATTACAGAGTCAGTATTCGATATATATTTGCGATGAATAAAAACTAGGTTTTTAGTGTTAAATTGTATCTTCTTCAAAGTTTTTAAACGATTCTTTCATATCAGTTTTACTACTCTCCACCAAAACTACTTTAAAAAACAAAAAATTCTTAAAATATATATTGATAGTCTTCATAATGTATCTTCAAATTATTTTTGTTATTATTATTAATTTTTAAAAATAATATTGTACTTTTCTTGGGTTTGAAGAAGTTTTAAAAATTAAAATGATGAAAAATATGTATCATAAATTATGTTTCTGCTTTTTTCTATTATCTCTTAACTTATTAAAAGTAACAAATTGAAAAATTCCTTCTAAAACACGAGCTATGGATAGATTTATAGAGAATATTGTATGCGTCAGCATATAAGAAATTTCACTTCAAGGTTTCCTTTCTCAAGATATAATATATCCGTTCACTACTATCCGTATTTTATTTCAAACAAGGTATGGAATATTAAATTACCTTGAACTATATTGAAAAGCTACTATAGAAATTAACTTTTTCAATCATTTATTTTATAATAAAAATTAGAGAATTAACATTCGACATATTTTTGGGATGCATCACAACTAGTTTTTAGTGTTAAATTGTATCTTCTCCATAGTTTATAAACGATCATCAGTTTTACTACCTTCCACTAAAACTGCTTTAAAAAACAAAAATCCGTAAAATATATATTGATAGTCCTCATAATGTATCTTAAAATTATTTTTGTTATTATTATTAATTTTTAAAACTCTGTTAAATTTTTCTTCGGTTTGAAGAATTTTTAAAAATTAAAATGGTGAAAAATATGCATCATAAATTATTTTTCTTTTATTATCTCTTAACATATTAAAAAAATCGAATTTAAAAATTCCTTCTAAAACAAGAGGTACGGATAGATTTATAGAGTAATTGTATGTGTCAGAATATAAGAAATTTCACTTCAAGGGTTCCTTTCTCAAAGTAAAATCTATCCGTTCACTACTACCCCTATTTTATTTCAAACAAAATATAGAATATTAAATTACCGAGAAATATAAAGATAAGTTAATATAGAAATTAACTTTTTTAAATCATTTATTTTATAACAAAAAATTAGAGAGTTAACATTCGACATATTTTTGGGATGCATCACAACTAGTTTTTAGTGTTAAATTGTATCTTCTCCATAGTTTATAAACGATCATCAGTTTTACTACCTTCCACTAAAACTCCTTTAAAAAACAAAAATCCGTAAAATATATATTGATAGTCCTCATAATGTATCTTAAAATTATTTTTGTTATTATTATTAATTTTTAAAACTCTGTTAAATTTTTTTTTAGAATTTTTAAAAATTAAAATGGTGAAAAATATGCGTCATAAATTATTTTTCTTTTATTATCTCTTAACATATTAAAAAAATCGAATTTAAAAATTCCTTCTAAAACAAGAGCTACGGATAGATTTATAGAGTAATTGTATGTATCAGAATATAAGAAATTTCACTTCAAGGGTTCCTTTCTCAAAGTAAAATCTATCCGTTCACTACTACCCCTATTTTATTTCAAACAAAATATAAAATATTAAATTACCGAGAAATGTAAAGATAAGCTAATATAGAAATTAACTTTTTAAATCATTTATTTTATAATAAAAAATTAGAGAGTTAACATCAGACATATTTTTGGGATGCATCACAACTAGTTTTTAGTGTTAAATTGTATCTTCTTCATGATTTTAAACGACTTTCTCACGTCAGTTTTACTACCCTCCACCACAACAACTTTAAAATGAAAAATCTTTAAAATATTTATTGATAGTCCTTATAATGCATCTTCAAATTATTTTATTATTATTAATTTTTAAAAAGCATATTGTATTTTTTTTTAGTTTGAAAAAGTTTAAAAAATTAATATGGTGAAAAATATGTATCATGAACTAATGTTCTGTTATTATCGCTTAACATATTAAAAAAATCGAATTGAAAAATTCCTTCTAAAATACGAGCAATGGATAGATTTATAGAGTATATAGTATGCGTCAGCATACGGGAAGTTTCACTTTAAGGACTCCTTCCTCAAAGTATAATCTATCCGTTCCACTTCTATCCGTAAAAAAATGATGAATAATTATTTAAATTCTTTATATCTGAATATTTATCTATTTCAGCAAAACGAATTAATATAAAAATGATATTTTACTAATTTCAATATTTTTAAAAACTAAAATTAAAGTAAAATTTACTTATTTTTTTCCAGTTTCAAATTAAATTTTTAAACATTTGGTGGGCTTCACATTCATTACTAATCTATTTATTTTACATATAAAAATCATAAGTTAAAAAATGGAATATTTCAGATCTATTGATTTGGTGTTTTTAAATACTTACGGACAGTGGTAAAAATTATAGTTATGTGAAGAAAGCCGTTAAAGATAAAAAAAAATTGTATGTGATAAGTATAAGTGATAAGTACAATGTACACTATAAATCAATCTTTAACTCGTGTTCTAGAATGAATTTTTCATTCTAATAGGTTTTTAATGCTGTTGTTACTCATACCCCTGGAGTAGGAAAGGTTCATAGACCTCGTCGGTATTTACGAGCGGTTCGTATCTAAGGGTAATATGCAGCTTCGATCTAAAAGAACCATAAGGGCTGAAAGCTGACATAACCTCAAGTATGGTTCCTTGTAATTTAGAAGGAACAAAAGATTCCCATTCCCCAGGCATAATACTCAGAGGTATACATTGAGAACTTGGAGTACCACGAACCTGTTTCTAACTATTTCTACCTTAAGAGGTTAAGATACATTATATATCCAAATCCCTTACACACCTGTGCAGATTATCTGTGACTGACAAAAATTGGTATTTAAATAATAATTTTACACATAGAAATGATGAAATAAACACAGACACCAACAATACAAGAATTGTAAATAATTACTTCTTCATTTTATAAAATTTTGGATCTTTACCTTAGTATAATTATATAACAAAGTCAACATATTTTACTTAAGGCGTTATCACACGAAACGAATATACGCGTTGACAAATAATCCTAGCTGCATTCGTGTGACCATATGCAGATTTTAACGAACGAAACAATCACGCTGAAATGTTGGTAAATACGTATATTCGTCTTATGTGATGATAGCCATACAGGTAAAACAAGCAGGATCATTTTCGTTTGCTTCATATTTATTTAGTGATATTCATCAATATATTGTTTTAACAATAAAACCGTAAATTTTTAAAATTTTAATTTTGAATTTTGTCGCATCATATTAGAATTATCGAACGACGCATTGTAATTTAATTTTTTTAAATTATTCAGAACAAACAAATTATTTGAGGATCAGCTAAGACTAAGCTAATATAGATAGAAAATTTTGAAATCATGGAGCCAAAATAAGTTTTACATCCGATGGCAACAAGAAACAATTGTCAGTGCGTATCGTCGTTTCATGTGATAAGAACTTTACAAAACCAGAACAATATAAAATTTGGGATAAAAAATAGAACAACGGAAAATATACAAAAATACTGAAACCTCTACCCCCTTTGCAGACAAGCCATGGCTGATGACGTAATATTATTTATATAATTATTATTTCTATTAAAATCATGAATTACACATGAACACAATCAATTCAATGATTGTTCATTATTGCTTCATCATGTTTTATTAATATGAATCTTTACCCTGGTGTATTTGCATCACAAAAACAAAGATTTGGCTCCCTTAATGAAACAGAACAATAGAAAGTTTCACAGACATTGCAACAATCTTATTTTCTTTACAGCTATACAAAAGAACAGAATCAAGCTGCCCATTGCTTTAAATAACGTCAATATTCCCCTTTTCACGTCACTTGTCAAATGAATGTTAGTATATCCGAAACTTTTGTACTAATGTCCCTCCTTAAGAAAGATCTAGTGTGAATAAAACCCTCGCTCATCTGGTGCAATGTCAATAGGCCGAGGGATTGCTTTGATTTGTCCTTTTCTAAGAGATGTATTATTTTCCGGCAAAATAAAAAGGCATGTGTGCTCTAGATACAGTACATATAAATATATGCACATATATTTCTTTTTGTTATAAGAATAAATATTTTTGTAGTAAATATGTTTTGCAGTGTAGCAATTCTGTATAAAAAAGCTTCATAACACTAGACAATAGATCAGGATATACTGGACTATACAGATTTTAAAGCTACACATAACCCCAAGCCTAGTTTATAGGATTTAACACTCCGACGACCAAGGTTTCAATATACCTAGAACGGCCGTGAACAGTCATTTTGACCGGTTTTTCCTGATGGTTTCATTTGTAGCTATTTCTTCATGAGAATTATTTTCCTCACTATTTTTCTGTTGACCTCTTCTTGTAGAAGTAATTTTTCGCATACGATTATGTCTTGGAATAACTTCTTTTTTTACTTTAGATTTATTACTCGTTCTACAGGCTGTATTTGAATTATCATCTACTTCATTATCAGAACTAGAAATTGAAATATTATGCGTTTTATCTATTTGTTGTAAATCGAAATCAAAGTGGAATATCACTTCCAATATAGTTTTCATTCTCATTTTCAGAAACAGAATTTTCGAATGATAGATCTTGGAATGATTTCACGATTTCTTCCGAAGTCAGAAAATTCTTCCCTACAGTTAGTTGTAAGAGACATTTTTAAATGAAAGAATAATAACTATTGTTAGTCTAATATTGTTTACATAATTCTGAAAAGCAAGTAATAGATTCAAGTATCACTTCACTAATAAAACGATCACTTTTGGAGTCATATTTTTTGGTACTATTCCCGGCGGGCATGGGCAGATGCAATTCAAACAGGTGTTCTTCGAAGAAACCGTACTTAACCAGTTGTCCAGCACCCTCCTCCCCTAGGTTTATTTTCAGCAAAATTCAGTATGAAAATAAACCTAATAACTCCAATCTGAAAGAAATTATTAAATTTTTGTTATTAATTAAAGAAATTAAAACCATCCTTGATTTTCAAGATATAAAAGGCCTGATTAACTCTCTAAAAGCTTTCATCAAAAACTTAAAGAAAGAGCTTGAGTTTAAAGAGAGCCAATCCCTTCTGCTGGAATTCTGTTCCACTTTCACTTAAGTTATTTTCCTCTCCATGCTAGTTTACACACCACTTTTTAGTTTTTCTTATCTCTGCGTGCCAGTTGTGCGACGTTTGAGGACTTGGCCCAGACAACGTCGTATAATCATGCTCTCTGTGTGCTCCTCCTCCCCTATACTTGCTTTCAGTGTCTAAAAAACGCTTTTACTAGAAAAAAAAAGATACTTTTTCTGGCGGCGGTCATTTGGACCATTTCTGGCCGATCTAGATTTACAACGCTTTTTTAAAAAAACTAATGAACATATTTGAATGAAATTTCTTTTGTATATTACTTATGAACATTTAGGAAAACTCAAAAATTATCTCAGCAATAGGTACAAAAAAGAGATATGCGAGATTAAAATGAATTTGCGGTCAAAATGACCGTATTGGCCGTTCTAGTGTTAAGGCAAAGAAGGTGTACTACATTTTGTAAAGTACTGGTTCTGCGAATTTCTTAAAAACTAATGTATAATCTTCTTTTCTTACATTGTATTTATTTTTTTATCTTACTCCATTTCTACTTTTATGCAAATGTGGGTCATTATCTATAAGTACTTGCCAGTGTATTCAGTACTAGTGTCGTTACGTATGAAATAAACAAAATGCAACAAAATATGTGGCAACAGTGACCAAATTTCACGAACAAATGGTAAGTTTAAGTCACAAATAAATATATTTGAAAAGTATTGATGCAAATAAAATATTTTAGATCCAAGCATACTAAGGCCTTTTGATGATTTAAAGCATCATGCACAAGAGCAGAATAAGTTATATGAAATTCTGTAACTTTAAAACTTTTTAACATACATGAAACAATACGTTTACCACAATTGTTAAACTCTGTAAAAATTAGTTTATATAAGAATAAAATAAACTGATATAATTTCTTATAAACATATTTATATACTTATGCATTTATATCATTACAATAATTTCAAAATACTATAATTAATCTTAAATTTTTTCAAAGATCGAACTTTTTTCAATTTTGACAGAATTAAAAATGTTCTTAGGTCGAAAATAATTTAAAATAATTTATATAACGATCTGAAAAAGACTACTAAATATTATAGAGAAAGGATTTAAAGTTTGTTATTTACCTTTTAATTATTTCATAAAAATAAGTTAAGAAGTAAGAAACATGCATAAAACCACAACTGTCGTACAAATGTGAAGGAAAAATTACACACGAATAATATTTTACGTTTACCACAATTGTTAAACTCTGTAAAAATTAGTTTATATAAGAATAAAATAAACTGATATAATTTCTTATAAACATATTTATATACTTATGCATTTATATCATTACAATAATTTCAAAATACTATAATTAGTCTTAAATTGGCTTCAAAAAATGGAACTTTTTTCAATTTTGACAGAATTAAAAATGTTCTTAGGTCGAAAATAATTTAAAATAATTTATATAACGATCTGAAAAAGACTACTAAATATTATAGAGAAAGAACTTAAGTTTGTTATTTACCTTTCATTTATTTCATAAAAATAAGTTAGGAAGATAAGAGAAATGTATAAAACCACAACTGTTGTACAAATTGTGAAGGAAAAATTACACACAAATAATATTTTACGTTCACCACAGTTGTTAAACTCTGTAAAAACTAGTTTATATAAGAATATAAATAAACTGATATAAATTTTGTATAAACATATTTATATACTTATGTATTTATATCATAACGATAATTTCAAAACGCTATAATTAATCTTAAATTTTTTTCAAAGATCGAACTTTTGTCAATTTTGACAGAATTAAAAACGTTCTTAGGACTAAAATAATTTAAAACATTTTTATAATGATATGAAAAAGACTACTACATATTGTAGAGAAAGGATTTAAAGTTTGTTATTTACCTTTTAATTATTTCATAAAAATAAGTTAAGAAGTAAGAGAAATGTATAAAACCACAACTGTTGTACAAATGTGAAGGAAAAATTACACACGAATAATATTTTACGTTTACCACAATTGTTAAACTCTGTAAAAACTAGTTTATATAAGAATATAAATAAACTCATAATTTTGTATTAATATATTTATATACTTATGCATTTATATCATAACAATAATTTCAAAATACTATAATTAGTCTTAAATTGGCTTCAAAAAATGGAACTTTTTTCAATTTTGACAGAATTAAAAATGTTCTTAGGTCGAAAATAATTTAAAATAATTTATATAACGATCTGAAAAAGACTACTAAATATTATAGAGAAAGAACTTAAGTTTGTTATTTACCTTTCATTTATTTCATAAAAATAAGTTAGGAAGATAAGAGAAATGTATAAAACCACAACTGTTGTACAAATGTGAAGGAAAAATTACACACAAATAATATTTTACGTTCACCACAGTTGTTAAACTCTGTAAAAACTAGTTTATATAAGAATATAAATAAACTCATAATTTTGTATTAATATATTTATATACTTATGTATTTATATCATAACGATAATTTCAAAACGCTATAATTAATCTTAAATTTTTTTTCAAAGATCGAACTTTTGTCAATTTTGACAGAATTAAAAACGTTCTTAGGACTAAAATAATTTAAAACATTTTTATAATGATATGAAAAAGACTACTACATATTGTAGAGAAAGGATTTAAAGTTTGTTATTTACCTTTTAATTATTTCATAAAAATAAGTTAAGAAGTAAGAAACATGCATAAAACCACAACTGTCGTACAAATGTGAAGGAAAAATTACACACGAATAATATTTTACGTTCACCACAGTTGTTAAACTCTGTAAAAACTAGTTTATATAAGAATATAAATAAACTCATAATTTTGTATTAATATATTTATATACTTATGCATTTATCATAACGATAATTTCAAAACGCTATAATTAATCTTAAATTTTTTTCAAAGATCGAACTTTTTTCAATTTTGACAGAATTAAAAATGTTCTTAGGTCGAAAATAATTTAAAATAATTTATATAACGATCTGAAAAAGACTACTAAATATTATAGAGAAAGAACTTAAGTTTGTTATTTACCTTTCATTTATTTCATAAAAATAAGTTAGGAAGATAAGAGAAATGTATAAAACCACAACTGTTGTACAAATGTGAAGGAAAAAAAAATTACACACAAATAATATTTTACGTTTACCACAATTGTTAAACTCTGGGAAAACTAGTTTATATAAGAATATAAATAAACTCATAATTTTGTATTAATATATTTATATACTTATGCATTTATATCATAACAATAATTTCAAAACACTATAATTAATCTTAAACTGACTTCAAAAAATGGAACTTTTTTCAATTTTGACAGAATTAAAAATGTTCTTAGGTCGAAAATAATTTAAAATAATTTATATAACGATCTGAAAAAGACTACTAAATATTATAGAGAAAGGATTTAAAGTTTGTTATTTACCTTTTAATTATTTCAAAAAATAAGTTAAGAAGTAAGAAACATGCATAAAACCACAACTGTTGTACAAATGTGAAGGAAAAATTACACACGAATAATATTTTACGTTCACCACAGTTGTTAAACTCTGTAAAAAACTAGTTTATATAAGAATATAAATAAACTCATAATTTTGTATTAATATATTTATATACTTATGCATTTATATCATAACAATAATTTCAAAACACTATAATTAGTCTTAAATTGGCTTCAAAAAATGGAACTTTTTTCAATTTTGACAGAATTAAAAATGTTCTTAGGTCGAAAATAATTTAAAATAATTTATATAACGATCTGAAAAAGACTACTAAATATTATAGAGAAAGAACTTAAGTTTGTTATTTACCTTTCATTTATTTCATAAAAATAAGTTAGGAAGATAAGAGAAATGTATAAAACCACAACTGTTGTACAAATGTGAAGGAAAAATTACACACAAATAATATTTTACGTTCACCACAGTTGTTAAACTCTGTAAAAACTAGTTTATATAAGAATATAAATAAACTGATATAATTTTGTATAAACATATTTATATACTTATGTATTTATATCATAACGATAATTTCAAAACGCTATAATTAATCTTAAATTTTTTTCAAAGATCGAACTTTTGTCAATTTTGACAGAATTAAAAACGTTCTTAGGACTAAAATAATTTAAAACATTTTTATAATGATATGAAAAAGACTACTACATATTGTAGAGAAAGGATTTAAAGTTTGTTATTTACCTTTTAATTATTTCATAAAAATAAGTTAAGAAGTAAGAAACATGCATAAAACCACAACTGTCGTACAAATGTGAAGGAAAAATTACACACGAATAATATTTTACGTTCACCACAGTTGTTAAACTCTGTAAAAACTAGTTTATATAAGAATATAAATAAACTCATAATTTTGTATTAATATATTTATATACTTATGCATTTATATCATAACGATAATTTCAAAAACGCTATAATTAATCTTAAATTTTTTTCAAAGATCGAACTTTTGTCAATTTTGACAGAATTAAAAACGTTCTTAGGACTAAAATAATTTAAAAAACATTTTTTATAATGATATGAAAAAGACTACTACATATTGTAGAGAAAGGATTTAAAGTTTGTTATTTACCTTTTAATTATTTCATAAAAATAAGTTAAGAAGTAAGAAACATGCATAAAACCACAACTGTTGTACAAATGTGAAGGAAAAATTACACACGAATAATATTTTACGTTTACCACAATTGTTAAACTCTGTAAAAACTAGTTTATATAAGAATATAAATAAACTCATAATTTTGTATTAATATATTTATATACTTATGCATTTATATCATAACAATAATTTCAAAACACTATAATTAATCTTAAATTGGCTTCAAAAAATGGAACTTTTTTCAATTTTGACAGAATTAAAAATGTTCTTAGGTCGAAAATAATTTAAAATAATTTATATAACGATCTGAAAAAGACTACTAAATATTATAGAGAAAGAACTTAAGTTTGTTATTTACCTTTCATTTATTTCATAAAAATAAGTTAGGAAGATAAGAGAAATGTATAAAACCACAACTGTTGTACAAATGTGAAGGAAAAATTACACACAAATAATATTTTACGTTCACCACAGTTGTTAAACTCTGTAAAAACTAGTTTATATAAGAATATAAATAAACTGATATAATTTTGTATAAACATATTTATATACTTATGTATTTATAATCATAACGATAATTTCAAAACGCTATAATTAATCTTAAATTTTTTTCAAAGATCGAACTTTTTTCAATTTTGACAGAATTAAAAATGTTCTTAGGTCGAAAATAATTTAAAATAATTTATATAACGATCTGAAAAAGACTACTAAATATTATAGAGAAAGGATTTAAAGTTTGTTATTTACCTTTTAATTATTTCATAAAAAATTAAGTTAAGAAGTAAGAAACATGCATAAAACCACAACTGTTGTACAAATGTGAAGGAAAAATTACACACGAATAATATTTTACGTTTACCACAATTGTTAAACTCTGTAAAAACTAGTTTATATAAGAATATAAATAAACTCATAATTTTGTATTAATATATTTATATACTTATGCATTTATATCATAACAATAATTTCAAAACACTATAATTAATCTTAAATTTTTTTCAAAGATCGAACTTTTTTCAATTTTGACAGAATTAAAAATGTTCTTAGGTCGAAAATAATTTAAAATAATTTATATAACGATCTGAAAAAGACTACTAAATATTATAGAGAAAGAACTTAAGTTTGTTATTTACCTTTCATTTATTTCATAAAAATAAGTTAGGAAGATAAGAGAAATGTATAAAACCACAACTGTTGTACAAATGTGAAGGAAAAATTACACACAAATAATATTTTAACGTTCACCACAGTTGTTAAACTCTGTAAAAACTAGTTTATATAAGAATAATAAATAAACTGATATAATTTTGTATAAACATATTTATATACTTATGTATTTATATCATAACGATAATTTCAAAACGCTATAATTAATCTTAAATTTTTTTCAAAGATCGAACTTTTGTCAATTTTGACAGAATTAAAAACGTTCTTAGGACTAAAATAATTTAAAACATTTTTATAATGATATGAAAAAGACTACTACATATTGTAGAGAAAGGATTTAAAGTTTGTTATTTACCTTTTAATTATTTCATAAAAATAAGTTAAGAAGTAAGAAACATGCATAAAACCACAACTGTCGTACAAATGTGAAGGAAAAATTACACACGAATAATATTTTACGTTCACCACAGTTGTTAAACTCTGTAAAAACTAGTTTATATAAGAATATAAATAAACTCATAATTTTGTATTAATATATTTATATACTTATGCATTTATATCATAACGATAATTTTACTTATCTCTTATTTTTACTCCCCATTTTGTTTCCTGGATCAAAGATACTGTTTGGAGTATTTCATATTTGTCGTATCCGTTTTCCATATATATCTAATACGCTACACTAGTGATTCGTTCGAGCAAATTAAACTGAAGATTTTCACATCTGAAAAATACAGAATTATTGTAAAATAATATTATTTGAGTTTAAATATATGACATGTGTATAAATTTTTATTATTTTTTATAACTCCACATAAATCAAAGTTAAGCTTACAGATAGTGTTAAAAACAATTTTTGTGGCATCTGTCGTTCTTTTTATTGAAAATTAGCTTTAAGACCTACATCCGATTGTTAAAATAGTTTTAAAAAAATCTTTGAAATACTGTTAGTCTGAATATATATATATATATATATATAATATATATATATATATATATATATATATATATATATATATATATATATATATATATATATATATATATATATATATATATATATATATATATATTATATATATATATATATATATATATATATATATATATATATATATATATATATATATATATAGATAGATAGATAGATAGATAGATAGATAGATAGATAGATAGATAAAACCAAAGACTATAAAAATAGATAAAACAGAAAAAATAGAACCTCATATATGGACCAAAAACAACCAGTGATATGATGTTTTGAAATGACTGGGGCGAATTGAGACCCCCCTCCACTCTGGTTAAAACTAGTTTAGATGATGCATGAACTCTCCCAGACGTCGGAAACGTCATACAAACACAATAAAAGTATACAAAATATAAATGAGTATAAATAGGGAAAGAACCCTATAAGGAAGCACCAAGCAAAATTAATCAATTAATGAAAGAGCAAACAAAGCTAGAATCAGCATTCGAAAGCCTACTACACTTAAAGAAATAACCCTTAGCAGTTCAGAAGAAATCTGTTGCAGCATTCAGTTATAGTTAAATTGAATTAATTGTTTAAAATGCTTATTAAAAACGAGTAGGAAAACCACTATTAAGTGCTTGTTATATATATTGTATTATATGCTTATCCATTACGTAAACGTCATTGTTTAGTCTATTGCTCCTGACTAAAAAGTTAAGGATTATGTTTTGTTTAATGTTTTGGTGTAAACAGGTGTGCCAAGAAGAAACCCAGTTAATATTAAATAAATATAAATCGTGTTTATCAAATAATTTAAATTTAACTTTACTACTAGTAATATTTAACTAATATCCCAAAAATTTAACTCACCTTCATCATTTTTAACAGCTTCAATTAATTTTAATCCATCAGGATAAAAACCTAGTGACAAATTCATATAACTGAAAAACCCGATTAAAATATTATCTACATATCTAAAATAAAGTACATCTTTTAATATTGGGGTGCCCATTTCAAAAGTGTGAAGATAAAAGTCCGCTAAAATGGATAAGCAGCCGCCACCCATAGGAATACCATGTATTTGTCCTTAAAAATCTTTACCATTAAACAAATAAGTCTCGGTTAATACCAGATTTAACAATGCGTTTTAGTTGGCAAATTTTATAAACTCTAATAGATCATAACGTTAAAAAATATTTAAAATAATATTATATAAATTCTTAATGTTAATTGAATTAAAAAGATAAAAAAAATCAAAGCTTCGAAAGTTGACAAGATTATCATGTTGTTTAAGCCTTTTAACTACTTCAAAACCCACAATATAACATCCATCTTTTTTAATTTTTAGATACACATGATTTAGAATACTTAATAGCCGTTCATTTGCTGGTTTAATGTAAGTGTTGTAGCCTATAGTAACAGGACGAAATTTTATTGGTTTTTTATTTAACTTAGGAATAAGGGAATTTTATATGAATAATTGTAAGACCCGCACGTTTATATAGAGCTATGATTCTGTTTTTTAGAATAAGTTGGGAATAATTAACAGTACAATATATGTCATGGTATTCATATAAACCTTCTAGATATTCACAATAAAACTTTTTGTATTTGATCACGTAATTTTGGGATAATTTATCCACATAAGATATAACAAAATATTTATGTAATTCTACTAAATAGAGTTTCAACATCGATAATGAACTAAACGAGGTATTACATCTGCAAAATAATAATGGTTAAAATATTTAATAAACGAATATTTCCACTCATCAAAAACAAAAGTGGGAAAACTATATTTTATAGCCATTTATATTTTAGTATAGATGCACAATATACATATGTCTATATATGAAACTTCGGACGTAGATTTGCCTTATCAATTTGTCATCACATATCACATTGCATTTTATGAAAAGAATTAACTTTCAACACCTCCTATATTCAGAACAAATGCAATTTGGAGAGGTTTAGAGGGACTGAGTATTTATAATTCTTCATTATTAAATGCAAATATATCTCAGAAGTGTTCTCAAACTTCGTAAGATTCTCTCTATTCCATGTTCTGTCCATTCCATCCCTTATATCTCCTGCTTATTCCTTAAACTTCACTCGGTGTTTCCGATAATAGACGTGTTTGGAAGCCTGGAAATTCAGGTTTAATCCCTGTTCAGCTTTTGTTCAATATCTTCTAATTTTATGAATTACCTATTAATGTTATGAGTAAGTTTTCATGTGTTATCACATGCTATTAGTATAGAAATAAATCTAATTTGAGAAAAATAAATCGAAAATAAACCATATTGGTTGGTTTTATATTTTTCTGTTAATAATAAAAGTATTTTTGTCTTACATCCTAAGATTTCTACAGTTATCCTTAAGGCGTCGAATAAATCAAATTTTTGTTTTTATAATTTAGACTAGGGATGGACAAACTTTTTGCCGTGGGCCAAGAATAGTAACAAAATAAATTTGGGGGACCAAGATAAATTTTTCTAAAATTTTAAAAACAATATGCAAGTACCTAACGGTTTAAATATGTTATAAGAACATGACTGAAATTGTGATTTTATTTTCAAAAGTTCGTTATACTGAAGTTCTAAGTGAGATGTACTGATTTTAAGGAACTATGCTAAATGCTCATCTGTCACTCTATGTCTGAAACTATTCTTTCTAAGGTTCAAAATTGAAAACGCTTGTTCACATATAAGAAGCAAATAGACCGCTGATCTTCTGGGCGTGAGATAATAAATTTGGAATATAATATTTAAGCAAAGTAGAAAAGGAGATGGATATATAATGTATAAATATATATTTCTTTTAATTTGCCTCAGACTGGCAACTTAAAATTCTATCTGAAGGCCGGATAAATCTTTCTGGTGGGCCGTAGTTTGCCCATCCCTGATTTAGACATTTGAGATCATTTCTATAAATGTATATATGTTTCCAAGTTTAAATTTTTGACTTAGGATGACATAGATTTGTCTAGACACAGTAGTCTCTAAAGCTCTTCATGTGCAAAACTGTAATGTGAATTTTCTGTGTGTCTAAAAGTCACTTTTATTCATATAAACAATGCAACATTCCATTATTACATTTTAAAAAGGAAATATTGAGAGATAGAAGTTTAAATTATTTAGTATAGTAATTAAGTGATAAAACTAAATTTTTTTATATCATATCACTGTAAAACAAGACTAAGAAGTTAATTTAGGATAAGTAATTATTCAAAAATACTAACTTTTTTATATAAAAATGTTTTAAATATTTTAAATATATTATATTATGTTAGATAAGCATATATTTTAGTAGAGATACACAATATACATATTTCTATATATGAAACTTCGGACGCAGATTTGCCTTACCAATTTGTCACATGCATTTTATGAAAAGAATTAATTTTCAACACTGTCTATATTCAGAACAGATGCAATTTTGAGAGATTTAGAGGGACTGAGTATTTTATAACTGATGCCTATATTCAGATAAGATGCAATTTTGAGATATTTAGAGGGATTGAGTATTTCATAACAGACATTCAGAACAGATGTTTTAAATATTTTCAATATATTATATTAGATAAGCATATAATTTAGTATAGATACACAATATACATATTTCTATAGATTTGTCTGCCGAACGATGGCCGATTGGTTAGGGTGCTGGCCTTCGGATCCGGAGTTCGTGGGTTCGAATCCCACTATGGCATGGATGTTCGTAGCCTTTCGGAATCGTCTTTAAGCAGTAGGTCCCGGTCTCATTAGCCCTCGTGTTGCAAAAAGTAGACCGTAGCACTCCAAACCAAACCAAACTATAGATTTGTCTAGATACAGTAATCTCTAAAGCTTTTCATGTCCAAAACTGTAATATGAATTTTTCTGTGTGTCTAAAAGTCACTTTTTTTTCATATAAACAATACAACATTCCATTATTGCATTTTAAAAAGGAAATATTACGCGATAGAAATTTAAAGTCTGTAGTATAGTAATTGAGTAAATAAAACAAAAATTTTTAATACCATATCACTGTAAAACAAGACTAAGAGGTTAATTTAGTATAACTAATAATTCAAGTATACTAACTTTTTTATATAAAAATGATTTAAATGTTTTAATTATATTTATTATATTAGATAATCATATATTTTAGTATAGAAACACAATATACATATTTCTATAGATTTGTTTAGACACAATGATCTCTAAAGCTTTTCATGCCCAAAATTGTAATGTGAATTTTTCTGTGTGTCTAAAAGGCACTTTTATTTATATAAGCAATACAACATTTCATTATTGCATTTTAAAAAGGAAATATTACGCGATAGATTTAGTATAGTAATTGAGTATTAAAAATAAATTTTTAATACCATATCACTAAGAGTATAATTTAGGATAAGGAATGTTTCAAAAATTCTAACTTTTTTTATATAAAAATGTTTTAAAATAACCATTATTTTAGTTGCGATGTCTGGAAAATTTA
>CM063508.1:171191024-171193524 GCA_032207245.1 Pardosa pseudoannulata | reverse complement strand
AAATTTACTGTAATAATATAAAAAAAGAAATGTGTGATAAAGCATATATAAAAAAAATAAAAAACTTAAAATATTCAGAATGTAATTTGAATAATACATTTTAAAGTAATACATCAATCTGATATATTTTTAATGCATCTGGAAAAAATAAATGAATTATTCCTTTGTATAATGAGCAAAATCATGCTTGTGGCGCCCTCATTTTTCGTGCAATAAAAATCCTGCTTTTCATTTAATAATATGTAAAAAATCGTTGATTTAAATCAATTTTAAAAAATGATCCATGAACCATAGATCTATGGAAATTAGGCCTCTTAGTAAAGCAAAAATGATCCTCTACCTCAAATGAATTTTGAAACTTAGAATACTGTTGTTCCTATAATAACAAGGATATAAAGAGTAACATAAAATTATGTTTAGAAACACATTGAAGAAAAAAAATAAATACAACATTTAAGATTTCTTCAATTTATCTTGTGTAGAATTTTGTATGTTTTTTTGATAGAAATGTACACGAAATTTCTTGGATAAAAGCTAGTAAATATCTAAAACATGTTGATTCCGGTAGATGTTTTTATAAAAACACCAGTGGAAAATTTTTCATAATTTAAAATATTTAAAATAACTTTGATTAAAAAATAGGCAACCAAGAAATTTAAAACATAACAAACAAGCAAAAAAAAACTGAAGTTTTAAAAAGAAAAATAATAACTGTATAAAAAAACCATTTGAAATTGAGCAATAATTGTTTAAATTTATAAAATAAAACATCTGTATGAACTAAAATAAACTTAAAATACTAAAAAAAACATCCAGACAACCTATAAAACTCATATGATTAAAGTAAAAAAAAAAACGTAACCAATTAAACTTAAATGAGTTATAATATAGGATCAATAAATATTTTTGTGAGTGAGTTTACAATGAATTCAGAATAAATATTTGTTAATACATTCAAATATATATTACAAATACTATAACATCCTGTATGTGACATATAGTTTATAGAAATAAATCTCTGAAATATAAATAAATAAAAATATATGATATATATATATATAAAAAATATATGTAACATATATAATATATATATATAAATATATATTATAATATAAAGTTGTATATAAATATAGATATATAAATAAATAATATATATACAATACAAAATAATATAATATTATATATATATATATAATATATATTATATAAATATATAATATATATAATATATATATATATATATATAATATAGAATATGCGAGAACGATATACTATAACAATATAATATATATATATATAAACCATATATATAACAAATATACAATGTATATATATATAAAATTATATAAATATATATATAATATATATATATATAATATATATAGTATACATATATATATAATATATAATAGATATATATAAAATATAATATATATATATATATATATATATATAATATATATATATATATATATATATATATATTATATAATATATATACATATATATATATATATATATATATATATAATATATATATGTATATATATATATTATATATATATATATATATATATATATATATATATATATATATATATATATATATATATATATATATATATATATATATATATATATATATATATATATATATATATATATATATATATATATATATATATATATATATATATATATATATAATATATATATATGTATATAACATATATATATATATATATATATATAATATATATATATGTATACATATATATATATATATATATATATAATATATATATATATATATATATATATACATATATATATATATACATATATATATATATTGTATATATATATATATAGAGATATAGAGAGAGAGAGATAGAGATAGATAGATAGATATGTGTGTAGACAATTGTAAAAAGAAATAGGAAGGCAAAGTCTGCTATCTAACAACTAATGTAAGTACTGGATTTCGGGGGTTCGAATCCTGCTGTTGACTTGGATGTTAGTAGCCGTTCGAAATCGGCTTTAAGCAGTAAGTCCCTATCCCATTAGCCCTAGCGAGCAAAACAATAGACCATAGTATTCCAAAAACCAAACCAACACCTAATGTTAGGTCATGTTTCTACATTTCAATGGTGTTATATTACTTAAGAAGAAAATAATCAATAGTTAAGATACATCTATAGACTTATTTTAGTGCCTCTATAGACTATATTTTAGTGCACCTTTACAGTACACTAAAAACTTACATTAAAAGTCAAACATACAAAACAAGTTGTTAAAAACAAGTATTAAAAAGTCACACACTTTTAATATATTAAATTTACCTAATCTATTAAAAAAATAAACCGCAACATTTTGTTTCAACAAACCCCTTGTAACAACCAAATATTTTAAAAAGATTGTATAACCTTAATAATTTTAGGAATAAAACCCTTACATCTAGAATTAAAAAGCAACTAATATTTGAACAGCAAATGTTCAA
>CM063508.1:171183524-171186024 GCA_032207245.1 Pardosa pseudoannulata | reverse complement strand
ATAAATTTTAAAACATAATGATGAAAGAATTAATTAGAAAAGTTGTCAATTAAACATGTTAGTGCGGATTAAATGTTGATTTGTTGTTAAAAATACACTTATTAAATATAAATTAAACATAGGATGAAAGAAAATCAATTAGGATAGTTGTCAGAATAATGAAAAGTTAGTACGGTGGTAAGTGTTGATGTTTTTGTATTATAAAAACTTCTTTAATATAAAACTTATTAAATATAATGATAAAAAGAAATCATGTAGAATAGTTGTCAAATTAATGAAAAGTTAGTGCGGAGTTAAGTGTTGATGATTGTGTATTTAAGAAAAACTAATTAAATATAAAATTTTTAAACATAATGATGAAAGAAAATTAATTAGAATAGTTGTCAAATTAAGGACATGTTAGTGCGGAGTTAAGTGTTGAGGTTTGTGTATTAAAAAAAACTTATTAAATATAAAATTATTAAACATAAGGATGAAAGAAAATCAACTAGAATAGTTGTCAAATTAATGACAAGGTAGTGCGGAGTTAAGTGTTGATGTTTGTTCATTTAAAAAAACTTATTAAATATAAAACTTATTAAACATAATGATAAAAGAAAATCAATTAGAATAGTTGTCAAGTTAATGACAAGTTAGTGCGGAGTTAAGTGTTGAGGTTTGTGTCTTTAAAAAAAACTTATTAAATATAAAGCTTATTAAACATAATGATGAAAGAAAATCAATTAGAATAGATCTCAAATTAACGACAAGTTGGTGCAGAGTTACGTGTTAATGTTTCTATATTTAATAATTTCTGGATAAAAAAACTGGAATTTTTAGACAACCCTTTAAACCCTTCATTTATTATACTTCCAAATTTGGTTTATTATTAAATTTTAGTGCTTTTGGACACATAACATTTAAAGCTAAAAATATTTTCAACGGGAAGCAATTTGTCTTATGTTTGGAAACATTGTATTCTTTTATGTCTCATAACATTAACTTCTTTGAAGAAGAAGTAAAAATAGGACATAGTTTTTTAGAAAAACTTTATGAACGTCTTTCTCAGCAAGCAACTAGTTTCCCACGTTCGCATCAGTCTTATAGACGTCGATTTTAGTTATCGATGTTCGTGATACAGAAATGCTTAGTTTTCTATATCCTTAATTGTACTTTTACTTTGCTTCCTTCCACACTCGCTAATGCTTTGTTGTCAGCAAATCGATTGCATCCACGAAAAACTAATTGACCGATTTCCAAATAAAAATTGTTCGGATTTAGCAAGTATAAAATTAAATTATTCTGCATTGGGGATCGAATACGTAACTAATACGTAATCAATTTATCGATTTATTTAAAATAAAGTTAATTTCCTAAAAGCTATCCAAATTATTTCTACAAACAAATAGCAGTATTTTTAAATACAATTTTGTGAACATGTACTTCTATATATAAAGAGTATCTGGTAGTTAACCGATGATTAAAATATTTATAAACTATTAATTACAAAAATTTTATCTTATTTTTTATTAAAATTGAAGAATAAATTTCGTCGTTTGATGGATAATATTTACAAAAATTTTTTTCTATAGATCATTTTAAAAACTATCAATTTTTTTCAGATTTTGTACGCAAAAATAAAACATGAGCATTTAACAATGGTGATTTTTTTCTTTTCAAATAGAAAAAGCTAATAAAAAATATTTGTAATAAAAAATTTTTAAAAATGAGAAATAATTTAAGATTAACTTCAAATTCATTTCACCTAAAATTTCAATATTATATAATAAAAACAATATATTTTTTATTTTTACTATTTATCACATTAATTTAATGGTTTATAAGTATGTATAATATGAATATAAAGCATTTTTAAAACAAAAGTAAAATGTTATGGACATATTATTTTTGCTTAAATATCTATATGTTTAATAATTCAATTATCAGATTTAAAAATTGCAAAATATAACTTTTTTTACGTAACAATTGAAAATTCATTCGAAAAACATTTGTAGCATTTTACGTACTAGACATAATATACTGGACATAAGCTTGCTACAAAATAAGCAAAATAAAGCATATACATATGATATAAAGCTATTATTACATCATCTGTAGCTATTTTTTCTAATTATTTTATACAAGAGTCACTGAGTGACAAATTAAAATGGCATCCACATAAAAAAAGGAAAAAAGTTTCTTTTAGTTTTCTAGAACTATTGCATATCCCACGAATAGAAACTTGCTGTTTCCTTAGACATTTTGATTCTAAAAATTTCCTCGGGGGGTTGCTGCTTGCTTTTATGTTTATGAGTAAAATAACAGATCAGCCCCACGGCATATTTGAATATACAAACATCGATAAATTCTGCGAAACTGCAATATTGAACCTACATTCTCTTATACATGATGGAAAAAGGGGGAGGTCCGAAAAGCATTACTGCGTATTTCACACACATGTCACGATTTGAGACTTCTGACTTATATTTATCGAAGACCTCTGTTTATTTCAAGGCTATTT
>CM063508.1:171161024-171178524 GCA_032207245.1 Pardosa pseudoannulata | reverse complement strand
CAATGTATCTATAACATTTCTAAAAATCACTACTTCGATTTTCACTGACCTGAGCTGCTATTTATGTAAAGCAATTTTTTAAACCTATGCAAAGTTAAAGAATTCTCTTTGTGTTCTCACGGTATTACAAAGGAAAGCCTAAAAATGCGATTATTTCAACTGACTGAATTGTGAAATATAACCAAGAATATGAACTAATGATATTTTTATATTTAACACCTTAACATTAATATAATAAATACCACAGCAGATAGTTCCGTAATTATATCTAATTTAAACAGTTTCATAAGCACAAAATTTCTTATACTATTTTTTCTACTTTAGCATTTGAAAAACTTTGCTATTTAAGTGACAAATATACTTTCGACAATTATCAACAATTTATTAGTACAGAATAAAAGTTAGTTAAATTGATGCAATGCGATCTTTTGTTTTTAATTAAACGAATTATTATATATATTTCTTACTGGCATCTGAAAATTAAACTATCAATATTGTTTAAGGTTTCAGTGAAAGCTTTAGGTAAAATTAAGTTTTATTCTGAGGTTTAAAATGTATTCTATGACTAAAAATGGTTCAATTATATATAGAAGGAATGTGTATGGTACATTTTTAATAATGATTTTTTGTAATTAAAAACTTTTTGTTAATTGTAAAGAATTTGTATTTAATAACTTTTAAAATTAATTAGATTTCACCTTAAAGTTGTACACGCACACATACACACACACACACACACACACACATATATATATATATATATATATATATATATATATATATATATATATATATATATATATATATATATATTATTTATAACATATTAAGTATGCATTAGAAACAAAATAAATTAATATTGGAAGTCAACTTACCCATTCAGATAAAAATAAGAATGTATGACATAATACAGGTTTGAAAGAAATAAAACAACCATTCCAATACAAAACTTTTTAAAATGTAAATTTTCATTTAAAAGTTTAGGATAAAAGAAGCAATTTTGTTGAAATTTTCTGATTCTGCAAGTCCTCTGTCCCCTTAAGTGGTTAAAGCTTTCTCTCTCATTTTAATTATTATACCATATATGAGTTCACTTTGTTCTGCTTGCTTGTGAATAAACCTCAAATATTCAAAGCTAAATAGCCTTACTTTAACACACAAAAATTACTACTGTATTGGAGGTAGCATAAATTTACCTTGGACGAAATCCTAACAGGGGGTTTCTTTTTATCATAAATCAAGTCTGATTGTAGAAGCTTTTATCGCCGAAAAGGTCGCTCGATATACATATTTCGTTTTATTATTTTTTTTTTCGTCTTGGTCTAGAATTCCCTTTGATGTGTTCTGGAGCAAAAATGTTTCATTCATAATTTATTCTGAAAAGAATGTAAATTAGTTTTAAAAGTAACGCAAAGATAAATTGTCTTATCATGTACAGAATTTCCCGAAAAGCGAACTCTTTCAAATGTATCCAGTCAACTGACTTTATTTAAGTTGCTAATATTTTTTTTTAATTAAAATAAAAATTTTAAGGACTTCCTTCAAAATGCAACCTTGATAAAACATGACAAATTTTAAAAAATCATGCTTGGAAGTAATTCCTGTGTTATAAAGTTTTTTTGGTGGAAATCCATTTTTTTTCTAAGTGTTGTTTAAATGGAAATAGATATCAGTTTATTCTCAGATTTTAAAGGTATTCTATGACTAAAAATATCTCAATTATATATAGAAGGAATGTGTATGGCACATTTTTAATAACGATGTTTTTTGTTAATTAAAAATTTTTTGTAAATTGTAAGCAATTTGTAATTCATAACTTTAAATTAATAAGATTTTCCCTTAAAGTTATAGACGCACACACACTCTATATAATATAAATATTGCTTATAACATATTAAATATGCATTAGAAACAAAATAAATTAATTTTGGAAGTAAACTTACCCATTCCTATAAAAATAAGGATGTATGACATAATACAAGTGTGAAAAAAATAAAATATTCATTCCAATGTAAACTTTTTAAAATGTAAATTTTACTTGAAAATTTTGGTGAGATTTTCTGATTGTAACATTCCCCTGTCCCCTTAAGTGGTTAAAGCTTTCTCTCTCATTTTAATTATTATACCATATATGAGTTCACTTTGTTCTGCTTGCTTGTGAATAAAACATCAGAAATTCAAAAATAAATAGACTTACACACAAAAAATTACTACTGTATTGGCGGTCGCATATATTTACCTTATACGTAATCCTAACAGGGGGTTTCTTTTTATCATAAATCAAGTCTGAATGTAGAAGCTTTTATCGCCGAAAAGGTCGTTCGATATACATATTTCGTTTTATTATTTTTTTTCTTTTCGTCTTGGTCTAGAATTCCCTTTGATGTGTTCTGGAGCAAAAATGTTTCATTCATAATTTATTCTGAAAAGAATGTAAATTAGTTTTAAAAGTAACGCAAAGATAAATTGTCTTATCATGTACAGGATTTCCCGAAAAGCGAACTCTTTCAATGTATCCAGTCAACTTCATTTATTTAAGTTACCAACATTTTTTAAAAAATTAAAATAAAAATTTTAGTAACTTCCTTCAAAATGCAACCTTGGTAGATAAGGATAAATTAAAATTCAAGCTTGAAAGTAATTCCTGTGTTATGAAGTTTTCTTTTTAGTGGAAATCTATTTTTCTTCTAAGTGTTGTATAAATGGAAATATATATCAGTTTATTCTCAGATTTAAAAGGTATTCCATGATTAAATATGGCTCACTTATATATATAGAAGGAATGTGTATCGAACATTTTTAATAATGATGTTTCTTGTAATTAAAAACTTTTTGTAAATTGTAAACAATTTGTAATTAATAGCTTTTAAAAATAATAAGATTTTACCTTAAAGTTTTAGACGACATATACTATATATACATATAAATATTGCTTATAACATATTAAATATGCATTAGAAACTAAATAAATTAATTTTGGAAGCCAACTTATCCATTCAGATAAAAATAAGGATGTGTGATGTAATACAGATTTGAAAGAAATAACCATTTCAATGCAAAATTTTTTTTAATGTAAATTTTACTTGAAAATTTTAGGAAAAGAAAAGCAATTTTGATGAGATTTTCGGATTGTAAAAGTCCCCTGTCCCCTTAAAGGGTTAAATATTTCTCTCTCATTTTAATTATTATACCATAAATGAATTCACTTTGTTCTGCTTTCTTGTGAATAAACCTCAGAAATTCAAAGCGAAATAGCCTTACATTAACACACAAAATTACTACTGTATTGGCGGTCGCATATATTTACCTTATACGTAATCCTAACAGGGGGTTTCTTTTTATCATAAATCAAGTCTGAATGTAGAAGCTTTTATCGCCGAAAAGGTCGTTCGATATACATATTTCGTTTTATTATTTTTTTTCTTTTCGTCTTGGTCTAGAATTCCCTTTGATGTGTTCTGGAGCAAAAATGTTTCATTCATAATTTATTCTGAAAAAAATGTAAATTAGTTTTAAAAGTAACGCAAAGATAAATTGTCTTATCATGTACAGGATTTAACGAAAAGAAAACTCTTTCAATGTATCCAGTCAACTGCATTTATTTAAGTTACTAACATTTTTTAAAAATTAAAATAAAAATTTTTGTAACTTCCTCCAAAATGCAACCTTGGTAAAAGAGGACAAATTTTTAAAAAATCATGTTGAAAGTAGTTCATGTGTTATGAAATTTTCTTTTTAGTGGAAATCTATTATTCTTCTAAGTATTCTTGAAATAATACTTATATTCTTCTTCTAATATCTGTACTCAAACTAACAAATCAGTATACCATAATTTCAGGACTACAATTTTAGTACCAGTATCTGTCCTGCATATAAAATTATGACTCGTGCTGAAGCAACTAAATTTTAATTCTAAATATTATTATACTAAATATATGTACTAAATTTCAAAAGGAGATGATAATAATAATAATAATAAAGTACGCGAGATGTAAAAAGTATATTTTATTATACTTTTTACATCTCGATTTTATTTCTGTCTTACCTTACATGCAGAATTCCCAATTTGTTTTTGAATTGTGTCCTTGTAAAAAACCTTCAGTCTCCTTATACTTGAATTCGTAATAAACAAAATTTACTTTATCGTCAGGGGTTGGTGGATTTACTTTATTCATCGCACTTTAAAACCAGGTTTTTATTTTGTAATTAAATTTATTTTGAAATTAATTTTATTTTGTATCTGTTTTTATTAATTAAAACTTAATTTTAATAACTTCTAAATATAATTTATAGGATTTCTTTATCTATTAAAATATTCTAACACTAAAAAGAATTTTAAACCACATCTTTTAATGTAATTATATTAATACGAATTTAGTCATTTACCATCACTTAGTGTAACGTTACATTGATCAACATGGAATTACCTTCAATAATATATTTATCACTAAAATCGTAACACAGTAAAAACTTCTTTCTAAAATTTATCTTGTACGACCAAAACCTAACAGAAAGTTCTTTTTTTACCATAAATGAAATCTAAATGTGGGAAATTCATACAAGAAAATTTCAATATACTTTCATATCTTTTTTTCTGGTTCTCTAGATTTAGAATTTCTTTTGATATGTTCTGGAGCAAAAGTCTTTCATTCTTAATTTACTTCAAAAAGAATGTAAATTAGTTTTAAAAGCTATGAAAAGATATTATGTTATATATTTCTTTAAAAATAAACTCTTTAGATGCATTCAATTGGCTAGATTAATTTAAGTCTTGAACTTAAAAAAATTATATTAGTTTCCTTAAAATTTAACAGTAGTAAAAGAGTACAAATTCAATAAGATAATTTAAGTTTGAAAAAAATTTCAAAACTAAATAAATAAGTTTTTATTCAAAAAAAATTAACTTGATTTCTTTTAGTCTTATTTATGGTAATCTATGTGACACAGAATGTAAACTTTTTGCTCTTTATATTTAAATTTCAAATGTGTTTACTTATAATACAAATCTTGAAACGATTCTTAAGAAAAATTCTGTTCACTTTTTTATTTTAGTTTTCTTACCCTTTATTTTTGTTTTCTAGTTTTATAAGTTTTTCTAGTTGTAAGCTTAAACTATACAGCACTGAAATTTAGTGTTAATATCTGAAAAATGCTATTCTATAAATTTAAGCATTTTAATAAAATGGGAAGTTATATTAAAATGTTTAAGCATTTTTATGTTGCACATTTCAATAAAAAATATGAAATTATCTGTTAGTATTAATGTCTCCATCTAATTCATCGGTTTGCTCGGAAGCTGGACATTCATCGATCTGCTTTCGTCTTTGTGAGTACTTTTAGTTTGTTAAGACTAATACTGATACAAAGTCTAGTACAAATACTTTTTCTTGTCGATATCACTTAAATTCTTTACTTTCGACTTTATTTAATAAACGAAATCACGAGTATTTTTACTTTGTAGAATTTAGTAAAATTGTAACTCGTAAAACAACACGACTGTTACAAAATTTTGACCAATTCATTTCTTAATAATAATTTACATTTTTGTGCTAATAAAAGGAATTTAATGAAAGTATAAATAACATAAAAAAATTATTTCACAACAAAGGATCAATTTTTCCATCATAAATCACAAAATAACCATTGTTTAGTCCAGAATTATGTTGTACTGTAAAATTGTTAAACCTTTAAAGAACAATGGTTTCGTAGTAAAACTACCTGTTAAAATATTTTTCACTTCTTTTTAGAGGTATAATAATGGTTTTTTTTTATGTTTCTGACACATCAATCTATTAATAAATGGTAACATTACACACAATTTATTTTTCTCTTTATAATACACTTGTTTAAAGTGGAAAAACAAACAAATAGGTATTTGATTTTTCTCTGTCATGAAATGAAATAAATATGCCTCCCCTAAACATCATTTATAAAAAGTTTACCTGTTTATCTGGTACATCATTTTAATGGTAATTGTGCAGTGTTCTTTAAATATTATTTACATTTTAATAATGTATTATTTTCGAGCAGCAGAAGGGGGTAGATATTTTCACTGTTAAAACCTATCCCCCTACCGAAAAAATTAGAACATTTTTCACATATGCATAAGGTTCGTAGATATCATTTATAACTTAATCCCGTTAAATCCCAAAACATTTTCAATAGTGAACTTTAAAAGGTTAATATGTTTGGTTTTAAAACACCCATTATTCTCAATGAATCTTTTCGACCGGAATCGGTAACTCACTCCCATCTGCGTATTTACAAATAAAAAGAATTTCTGGAGAACATAGTTTTAAAACCTTTTTAGACGTTTACAACACAGGTTCATCGGAAGAGATAAATGTGGAACAGACGTCTCCCTTAATATATTTCCTTTAGCAACATGATGTCATTTACATGTGCATTGAGAGACATCATATATTATAGTTAAAAGACGTCATATTTTACAAAAAAGGGGCTTACTTAGGAGGTGGCGAGTCGGGTCAAACGTTCCTTGTGACGTCACTTTAACGTCAGCTTGAAAATTTGCTCACATAATGTCCGCAAGCTGATGTCAAAATAACGTCACAACAAAGGTTCGAAACGAACCGCAGCGTTCAGAGTAAGGGCCGAAGACTAATGACTTGGATTTCATAAAAGTTTATATTCTTATGTAACACACATTAGTAAAAAACAAACTTTTGTCGTTTTCCTTGTTATTGTTTTAACTGACTGAAATGATGGCTCAGAAGAGAAATGAACATAAAGACATTGGATATTTTTGGAAACGTTACACATGTTTTCTTTGAATTGTCTTTTATATCTCATCTGGCTACTTTCGTTATCCGTGTTTTTTTTTGTTTGTTTTCTGAATGTTCCGATACAATATACTGGTAAGTCTAATTTTTAGAAGTGCTCATAGCTGCACCACAAACGATCGTCATGTATGGATCAGAGATCTGGCAACACCGTTGCACGTGTCTGCAGCTACAAACTGAAGATGTCTCGGACGGAAGCTGGTACTTTTATTTTTCCCCTTCCCTCTTAAGACTGTTTTTCGGTGCTCGTCGGTATGAAGATGTGTAGTCGATGAACGATGTTTCTTATGCAAATGTTTCATTTTATTTTTTAATTAAATGTTCAAAGTACTGTTAACGTGTTTCTTAAGTCTTCCTAGCCACTCACGTTACTAGACTCTACTTGCGTTATACAGCATTATAGTTTTTTAAGCTGTCAAACTCTGTCAACTTTAGTGACAAAATACATATATGCCAAAGAAACTTTGAGAAAACTATAGGACTAATATTATCCAGATTATACTATTTTGGAAACTAATAAAGAACTCATCTTTCAGTTGGAGCATAAATCGACTTTTGACGTATAGGACTTATTACAATTGAAATGTTTTAAGCATATTTTGTTTAGGAATGAAGTTTAGTGAACGTAGCTGTCCCAGTGCTTTCTTGATATATGTAATATCAAAATTATTCGTCAAAAATGATATAAAATTTAGCTGTAGTTTTTCTGATATTGCGCACAACATCTATCCTCACATACTTTAATGTAAAACTGTTGTAATGCTAATCCTAATTCCCCAATTTTTTATCACTCTGTTCCATGTAGATCATTGCCGCTTCATTAGACCAAAGAAGAGCAAAATTAAGTAATTCAATTTATCTGGTTGTAAATTATGAGTAAATTCATTTTAAACTTCCATTGCGATGTACCATGGAACTGCCCAATATTGCGATGGCGTCTATTGAACCTGGTACAGGCTTTCTTATACCAGAAGGATGAATAACAACAAAAACAACAACAAAATATAAACCTTTTACTTGGAAAAATAATTCATATCAAAATCATTCGTCGGTGTCAAAAATGATATACAATTTCGTTATAGTTTTTCTGATGAAACGCACAACATCTATCCTCACTTATTTTAATGTAAAACTATTGTTTTAATGCTAATCCTAATTCCCCAATTTTTTATTATTCTGTTCCATGTAGATCATTGCCGCTTCATTAGAATAAAGAAAAGCAAAAATAAGTAATTCAATTTTTCTAGTTGTAAAATGTGAAGAAATTGAATTTAAACTTCTGTTTCGATGTACCATGGACCTGCCTATATTGCGATCGTGTCTATTGAACCTGGTACAGAATTTCTTATACCAGGGGGATGAATAACAACAAAAAAGCAACAACAAAGAATAAACTTTTTATTTAGAAGAATAATCATAAGCTGGTTATCTTTTGTACAAGTGCAAAGATGATAAGAAAGGTAATGTAGGAAGATAATGTACGTTGTAAAACAATAGCTTCATGTGAATATATTGTTCACTGAAAGGTGTGTCTATTGAACCAATGATGTCTATTGAACCTGGTACAGGATTACTTACACCAGAGGGAGGAATAACTACAAAAAACAACAAAGTATAAACTTTTTACTTGGAAGAATAAGCATAAGCTGGTTGAATTTTGTGCAAATGCATAGATGATAAGAGAGGTAATTTAGGAAGTTAATGTACGTAGTAAAACAATAGCTTCAAGTGAATATATTGTGCACTGAAAAGTGTGTCTATTGAACCGATGATGTCTATTGAACCTGGTACAAGATTTCTTACACCAGAGGGATGAATAACTACAAAAACAACAACAAAGTATAAACTTTTTACTTGGAAGAATAAGCATAAGCTGGTTGCCTTTTGTGCAAGTGCATAGATGATAAGAAAGGTAATGCAGGAAGATAATGTACGTTGTAAAACAATAGCTTCATGTGAATATATTGTGCACTGAAAAGTGTGTCTATTCAACCGATGATGTCTATTGAACCTGGTACAGGATTTCTTACACCAGAGGGATGAATAACTACAAAAACAACAACAAAGTATAAACTTTTTACTTGGAAGAATAAGTATAAGCTGGTTGCCATTTGTGCAAGTGCATAGATGATAAGAAAGGTAATGTAGGAAGATAATGTACGTTGTAAAACAATATCTTCATATGAATATATTGTGCACTGAAAAGTATAAATAACGTTTGAATTTTACCTCGTATATTCCCAAGAATGTAACTTGTTTAATAAACCGAAGAATATAAATTCTTCCTATTTTTAAACTCGCTTGTTTTAAATTTTCTAGATATGACCATGCTGTCTTCAAGCTGAAAATCATTTTAATGACGTAGAAGAAATACAATTTTTTGTATCCTATCAGAAAGTAGATTCTAGAAATATTTCTTTTAAATGGCCCATCATGTCGCTAGTAATTCAGTTTAATGCACCTGCGGAAGATATCTGGGCTATTTCCCTCGTTTAAAGTCATTTTTATTTTATGACCCATTGTACGGTGTCAGGTTCTGAATAACTACGCTAACATGTCTGAGCATCACTTCGCGAGCTTTTATTCGATTCTTTTATTCCGCTATGAAATACTGCCGGACAGTTCACTATTATGCCGCTTTTATGATATATATAAAGTCGTTTCACATTTCTAAAACACAAAAGGAAAGTTGTAAAAAAAGTCATATCACCGACGAAAAAGACACGGAAAGATGTGTAAAAAGAAAAACAAATTGAAAAATTATAAAGTTATGTATTGAAGTTGATTCTTTGCATGCATAAATAACTTTATGTCGGTTAGTACGCCATGTGTATGTCCAATATTATTTTATTTTATGCTGCAGTGACATAAGAACTTTCTTATCGGGTTGATAGGTTCATAAAACTGAAATATCCATATATAGAATACAGGTGTCTTAAACATTGAAAAATTGCACTTATTCAACTACTACCACAGAGAAACTGAAGTACCAGAAAATACATAGCTAATATTTATCTTAACTATTGTATTCTCTTGACTATTTTTATATAATTTACCTCAAATTATTAGTTACAAAATTTTATTAGTATTTTTAAGCATATAGAATTAGAGAGTATGTTCATCAAATGTTTGATTTGGTTTCGTTTTATGAGCTACGGTTTACTCTTTCGATGAACGAGGTCTAATGTGAAAATTCTTCAGTGCTTATATTTAAAAAAAATATATTGTGATCAAAGACTAGTTTTGGGTGTATCAAATTCAGCTTTATTTGTATGTAAAAAATGTGTATGTTAAACTAGTAAAAAATTTCAAATGTTTAAAGAATTTTTTTATATTTCCTAAATATTTTATCTTATTTAATATTTCACCATTATGCCGCTTTTATGATATATATAAAGTCGTTTCACATTTCTAAAACACAAAAGGAAAGTGGTAAAAAAGTCATATCACCGACGAAAAAGACACGGAAAGATGTGTAAAAAGTAAAACAAATTGAAAAATTATAAAGTTATGTATTGAAGTTGATTCTGTGCATGCATAAATAACTTTATGTCGGTTAGTACGCCATGTGTATTTCGAATATTATTTTATTTTATGCTGCAGTGACGTAAGAAATTTTTATCAGGATTTATAATCTCATTTTCTAAATATACATCCATGGATTTGAGGGAGATAATTATTGATTATTTATTTTAAGACTAACATTTTCTATTGCATATAAATATATAGAATCAAATGTATAATGCAAGTATAAAACAAATTTAGAAAGAATTCTAATAGTGCTTTAAATCTTAACTTTTATAATCTCTACAAATAATTATAAAATATAACACTGTTATTAATCATATAAAACCTAATTCTGTAAAATTTTTAATTACTAATGGATCCTTAAAAATAAATTTATCAATTTATTCACGTAATAAATAGGTAAAAATAACATTTTTTTTCTAGCATTATGATATTTTAAACAATATCATAATCATTTCTTAAATTATTTAAATATCGCTCATTACATACTTTTATCGCTGATCTATATAATAAACAATTGTCTGTCGGAAATATTTTATTAAAATGATTTTAACAATAAATTATATTTAATACTAATAAATATAAAAATAACATTTTTTTTTTTAGCATTATGATATCCTTTAAATCTCATATAAATCATTTCTTGTTTTTATTAATTTAAATATCGCTCATTTTTTTTCATACGTTTTATCGCTGAACTTCATATTAAGCAAATAATCTTTATAGACTTAAATAATAGATTAAGTATATAAGTGAAAATTTTAAAAAATCAATGATTATTTTTTTTGTTGATGAAAATTTTATCAATATTAACAATAATTCTTTCATAATTAACTAAAAATATCTACTTTTAATTATATATATTGGATTAAGAATATTTTTGTTTGTTATACATACATGATTTTACTAAATGAATCCATGTGATTCTAAATGCATTACAATCAATTTAGGAGTACGACGATAAATATTTGAGATGAATAAAATTCTAAAAAACAAACCATTTTATTACCTGCCTCATTGGGTACTTAACAGTTCTGGAATATTAAAAATTTTACTGATCCCGTCATATGATGGGCTATATGCTAGTAAACTTATATTTAACCAAAGTTACATTAAAACTAAATCAGTAAAATTTATTAAATAGATCATAAAAAGAACTTATAATGTAAATCTTCATTCATAATATTAAATTATTTATAGCATTAAACATCTTTTAAACAAACTAATACAACCCCATTACCATGCAACTTAAATAACTAAATCTAATAACAGACAATCTAAATTACTTAAAACTTGAAATTTGTATTACTAATATTATATTGTTAATATTAATAATAACATATTATTAATATAATAATGCACATTATTGATGTGATAATAATTATATATAAAATAACAACAACATAATACTACTGCATAATTTAAAACTCAAATGTTCCTTATCTACAAGCGTTTGTGCTTTTTATTTTATAGCATTAAATAAAACTAGAATAAAACAATCGAGAGTGAAAGGTCTGGTAAATTTAATTAGTGAATGGGTAATCTTTATTGTATATTGCAAATGAATACATTTCTTTGTTATGTTGTGAAAGAGTAAACTATTGAACAATAACTACATTATCCATAATTAAAAATGCAATTATTTTGTTGAAAATAATGTTACTATGAAAGAGCGTAATTTACAGAGAATATAATTTTCACCTAATTTGATAAATACTTCAAAAATAATTTTTCCAAATCTAATTTTATCATAAATCTTCTGCCCTGATTCTATTCTACAGTTCAATCTGTCATAGATCTTTAATTATCCACATAGATTTTAGATTTGAAAGATAATATTAAATACATCTGGAGAGATTCAGATATATATGTGTGCTTTAAAATTGTTTCAAATTATAATTGGAAATGAAAGCGTTGTATATAACTGTAAAAGTTATATTACTTATAGAATAGTGCATATAAAAACTATTTTCTTGTTGTATTTTATAATTTCGTGATTTATAAAAATTGACTTATGAGTGAAATTTTCCTCTTGATAAAAACTCATACTCCCTCAATTATCTAATTATATTTCAATTTAAATTCTATGATTTTTTTTCAAGAACGTTTCAGTCCGGTTAACATAAAATTTTACTACACTAATATAACAATGTTAATTTCAAGATATGAAATATCGGAAACCATTGTAGTTTTCTCAACTACATGGTTGTTTTCTCAAACATTGGTGTTAACTTATTAATAAAAATAAATAGATTTTTTTGTTTAGTACCAGAGTATTTTGTTTTCTATATGACTTGAGGATGAAAATAAATTAACTGAAATACATATCGATACCAAAACATGCATAGATAATGTTCCTTAAATCATAATATTAATATATAAATTAATAGAATATGCCCCCTTAAATCTTTTAGAAAAAATGTCTTTTATCTATGAGTTTAGTCAATACTAATTCGATTGGTTTTATAGAAACAAACACATGTATATGAAAAATGAGCGTTTTATGTGGATTTTAATTGATTGCTATAATTTTAATTAACTTACTTTACTCATACAAAGAGGAGAATTGGCATAAGGGTTTCTTAGAACAATCCACGTGGACACCTGTGTTGTCCACACAGCTCAATGATGATTTGGAGGAATTTAAATTACATAAAATCAGACGCAAACAGATTTTAATTCTATTTGCATATGACATTACTAAACTAAACCAAAAATAAAGTTATTAGAATGAATGAAAATGACGTAGAAGAAACAGAAAGTCTGTGAAGATAATAAAACAAAAATATGAAGCTAATGTATTAAGAAGAAAGATTAAAAATACACATTGTATTTTAGAAATATTGACGATTTAAAAAGATAATATAACTAAAGTAAGGAAAATTGGAAAATATTAATAATTAGATAATTCAATTTAGAAATCACATATTAAAAAAGCAATGAGATAAATCTGAAGCAAACCTGAGCAAGTATGGTCTGTTTTAGTTGGAATATTAAATTGCAGATATTAAAGGAAATAAATTAGAATTTATTTGGGTAAAAGAATAATTTAAAATACTTTTAGAAATGTTTAAACATTTGGTTATTTCTCATTTTTTATCAATATTTAAAGATATCCATAAAATTCTAAATATATGATAGAAGCACTTCCAATTTTATTCAAACAATTTCAATAAGTGTAGGTTCAGTCAATATATAATAAATTCTTCCTATATAAATAATGAAATATATATAAATTTTAAAGCACTTGATGAAAATATTTAAATCATACATTAAATTATAACTCTCTTGAGTGACCAAAATAACAAATTTAAAACAAAATGAGTTGATGTAGAGAAAATGTTTCAAAAATTGTGTTTGTAGAACGAGAACTGATGGGAAGTAGTTTTATTAAATATGTAGAACTTTTAAACCATTTGCTTAATACAAAATATACGAGATTAAACGTATTTATGCGTATTTCAAGTATATTTGAATTAAAGATGATGTTTATTTTTTAGAGTTATATTGATTGATTTCTTGATTATCTCAAGTAGTGCCATCTGTCAACGATCTATATCATTAATATTTATTATATTATGATTTTAATTTATATAGAGTATGAACGATATTTTAATTTCAATAATAATGTTTTGATAGTATCAAAGAATGCCTCGAAAAAGTTTAGTGACTCTATTACAAACTGTTTGAATAAAGAGGAAATATAACTATATATTCTTAATTTTATATAAAGAATTAAAAATATATTTTGGAGCAATAAAAAATTGCCGGATTTATCTTTCTTATTCATTAACTGTTTTTTTTTCTATTATAGTTTAGGCTGCAGTAGTTTTAATCACATTACTGAGAGTGATTTAACCCTTAAGGATTTTAATTTTTGCAGATTTGCATTTAAAGATATTTATATTTTTACCCTTTATTAGTTAGTTCAGAATATATTTACCATCCAAATATCTATTTTTTAAAGTTTATTGTTACAACCTTCCATTAGATCTGATACTTATTAATAAATTCAAAAATAACAGTAAGAAGTTAATAAACAATGTTTTAACAATGTGATTTGATTTTATGAACTTTATATAAGGTTAGCTGAGGATAGAAAAAAAGGCAACATTTGGGAGACAATTGTTTCAGCACATACTTCCTTCATCTGATTCATCCATTGCAAACATTTAACATTGTTTATTAAAAAAACTTTATAGGTATTATGTATGAAGAAATAGAAATCTTAACACCTCCAAAAAGATGATGGTAACACTAACAAAAGAAGCTAAAATGAAATTATCTTAAATTAATAATCTAAATCAATTAAACCTATCGCGATTCAAAAAAGCAGTTTAGTATAACATTTCTTGAACATTTGGTATTATAAATGATTAAATTTATATAGATAATCTTTTAAAAGTATTCTTGATTTATAAAATTATAAATCGATCTAACTTCATGACAACCCAGTAAATAAATTTTACAGTAAATAATTTCAGTTCTTAAATTACACTTATTCCGAAAATTCCTTTAAAAATATACTTTTAGCCTCTCAAAATGCGAATTAATTTTATTGCATAACTTAGAGTAGTTTTATCACTAAGAATTTGAATTCCCGAAAACTTTAGAGTCATTTTATATATTACACTCATTTAGATGTCTCTGGAAAAGTTATCTTTTGACTTAAAAAATTAAAAATAGGGGGAAGTTTTTAATTCAAAAAATATACTTCTCATTCAGTACTTTTATAACATCAAATTTATATTTATAATTTATATTCTATACCGCTTAAAATTTTCAAGCATTTATTTTTATCCTACAGTACAGTTAAATTTATTGCATAAATAATTAATCTTAGAAAGGAATTTATTTTTCGAAGATTTTATATTCTCATTACACCTCAAATTACCTAAAAAGCACTTTAAAACATATTTAAATAGTGTATTTATGAATTTAATTTCAGCATATTTTGGGGCATTTAATTATAATCATGGGTTTTAACTTCGAAAGCATATATTTATTTTTCATTTCACTAAGGAATAATTAATTTTTTTTTACTATGAAAATGAGATTTAATCATTTTATTTTACTCAGATTAATTAAATCTTAGCCGACTTACAGCCTCAGGAAACCTTTTTCATTTCTCCAAACAAAAATCTCTGATATAATCATAAACATAATTTAAAACAGTGGGAAAAACACTTTAGAATCCATATAACAAATGAATGTAAAAGCGTCTTATTTCTTCAAATAAATAACATTAATGAGGTAATGACTGTTGAAATACATTTTAAACCTTAATACTGGTTGTCATAGATTATTACATCATTTAATATAAAGTGAAATCAACATTAAGTATTGGTAAGATAATATTATTAAAGAATACAAAGTACAAAGAGATAGAAATTAATTTTACTGTATAGTCGATGAAAACAATGAAAAGACAAATACAAATATCTCTAAGAAATCGGCAGGAATCATGTGTATTTAATTACAATCATGTTTATAACTTTGAAAGCATGTATTTATTTTTCATTTCACTGAGGAATAATTAATTTTTTTAGTATGAAAATGGGATTTAATCATTTTAATTTACTCAGATTAGTTAAATCTTAGCCAACTTACTGCCTCAGGAAACATTTTTCATATTTTTAAACAAAAATCTCTGATATAATCATAATTTTAAACCGTGGGAAAAACACTTTAGAATCCATTATAACAAATGAATGTCTTATTTCTTCAAATAAATAATAGTAATGAGGTAATGACTATTGAAATAAATTTTAAACCTTAATACTGGTTGTCATAGATTATTACATCATTTAATATAAAGAAAAATCAACATTAAGTATTAGTAAGAAAATATTTTTAGCAAAACAAAGAGATAAAAAATTAATTTTACTGTATAGTCTATGGAAACAATGAAAAGATAAATACAAAATATCTCTAAGAATTCGGCAGGAATTATATGCATTTACTTACAATCATGTTTATAACTTCGAAAGTATGTATTTATTTTGCATTTCACTAAGGAATAATTAATTTTTTTAGTATGAAAATGGGATTTAATCATTTTATTTTACTCAGATTAATTAATTTTTTGTCGACTTACAGCTTCAGGAAATATTTTTCACTTTTTTTAAATTGCGGATATAATACTTTAAAATCCATTATAACAAATGAATGTAAAAGCGTCTTATTTCTTCAAATAAAGAACAGTAATGAGATAATAACTTTTCGAATAAATTATAAATCTTAATACTATTTGTCAGCCGAACGATGGCCGATTGGTTAGGTGCTGGCCTTCGGTACCGGAATACGTGGGTACGAATCCCACAGTGGCATGAATTTTCGTAGCCGTTCGTAATCGGCTATAAGCTGTAGGCCTCGTTTTTCAAAAAGTAGACCGTAGAAATCTAAACCAAATCTATAAATCTAATACTGTTAGTCACAGGTTATTATATCATTTAATATAATCTGATATTAAAATTACCCATTGGTAAAAAAATATGTTTAAAGAATACAAAGTCCAAAGTGATAAAAATTAATTTTACTGTATAGTCGATGAAAACAATGAAAAGATAAATAAAAAAAATCACCAAGAAATCGGCAGGAATCATGTTTGAACTTTTCTTTTAGGAAACAATATAAATGCATATTCACTAGGGAATAATTACTTTTTTTCAATTTGAAAATTATATTTTATTATTTTATTTTACTCAGATTAATTTAATCTTAGCAGATTTACAACCTCAGGAAACATTTTTCATTTTTTAAACGAAAATTGCTGATATAATCATAAACATAATTTAAACAGTGGGAAAACCGCTTTAGAATCAATTATAACAAATGAACATAAAAGCGTCTTATTAATTCAAATAAATAACAGTAATGAGATAATAATATCGAAATAAATTTTAAACATAATACTGTTTGTCACAGATTATTACATCATTTAATATAAACTGAAATCAAAATTAACTATTGGTGAAAAATTATTTTTAAAGAATAAAAAGAACAACGAGATAAAAATTAATTTTACTGTATAGTAGATTAAAACAAAGAAAAGATCGGCAAAAAATATAAAAAAAATCGGCAGCAATCATATTTGAAATCCTGCATTTAGAAAACAATATAAATGCAAATTAACTAAAGAATAATTAATAATTTTCTAATATGAAAATGGG
>CM063508.1:171151024-171156024 GCA_032207245.1 Pardosa pseudoannulata | reverse complement strand
TACGCATGAAAAATTTATTAGGGACTGTTAAAACTCATATTCATCGTTGGTTCCCTTATATAAATAATTTTTAAACATAGTTTTAATGAGCTATTTAACCCATATTGTACCACACCAACTAAATATTTCTGTAAGTTATTAAAACTTAATCCATATCAATAATATGGTGTAACTAAGTATATAAAACCAAAATTTTGAAAAAAATATTTTTAATTTTTTATGTAATTGGCTGTCCTATAAATAGGACAATGGTCCAATACACTACTAAAATTTAACAAATATCACTTACATTGCATTAGGCTGATTCATAAATGAAATTTGGGTAAACGGTCAAAAAAAGTCCTATATTACATTTTAAGCATACTGTGGTTGGTTTACTCTTGCAGTTATTGAATTGGCAGTAAGAGAGTAAATTGGCAGTAAGAGAGTTTTTCTGAATGGAATAGACATCTATTTACCCCTTGTTGTGTCCAGGTGTGTGAACAGGTGTTTGAATTGGTTTTCATTTCAGGATAAGAAAAGAATTGCTCTATCAATGCAATATCGAATTCGTGGAAAAATAATCGGGATTAAATTTTAATTTTAGGGACCTTTTTTATACTTACAAAATACACGTGTAAAATATATTTTTCAACAAAAACTTTCAGCTACAATATTAGCTCTGTTTTTAAACTAAAAGTAACCTCCACAATGTTTGAAAAAAATAATAATAAATATAAAATTAAAGATTAAAAAATGTCAATTTTGAAGAGGTTGCTGAAAATAAATTTTACAATACAATATAATTTGATTTCTCATTTGATTTTTTTGTTACTATGCTACAGTATGTCTATTTTAAAGGTGTTAAAATAAAATCCACTCAAAAAATATTTATAAGTTTATTATTAAATGGAATTTTATTTGCTGTCCTATTTATAGGACAGCGGTCCAATAGACTCAAAAAAAAGGTCGTAAAAATTCCTAGAACCTTATGTACAGAATATGAATATGTATCATCTTTATGTTTTTGAGAATGGCAATGGTAAAACTATCTAAAGAAACATGGTTCCATCTAGTGAATTATATTTATATATATTCTACAGAATTATCAGTATTTTTCGTAGTGTTTTCGAACTTGTTTTCTCTGTTATCCTAAATACCTATTTACAACCAATCATTTTCCCTTGTTTGTACAGGCAAAGAATTGAATTTGAAGTTTGAATACAAAGTGCAGCGATTTAACAAAAGAAGTCTGAAGTTTTTGTTCCCTTTTCCGATTTTAACTTATACCGCAGAATCCAGCCCAAAATAAAAGAAAAACTCGAAAGATTTCTCGAGGGAACCTTTGTTACTCAGCAGCTAATACATAAGTCTGAAAGGGAAGAGAGCTATCGATTCTGATTTTTTTTTCTTTTCTTCCTTTTTTTTTAATACTGACGGTGTCACAATCCATTGCTTTAACTATTGGTCTCCCTGTCTGCAGATTGTGAAGAATAGGAAAGATTGTTTTACGAAATTCTTTTTGTTTCTGACTTTCTGTAGAATATATTCGAGTTTAAATCTGTTATTTATATTAATCTCATTTTGCATTCGAAGATATGATAAAGTAGAGGTCTAAAAATATTAATTGGTGTTAGGACTGGACGACATTAGAAATTTACTATCGCGATATATCCCGAAATTGATATTGGTATCACTGATATATCACAATAATATATATTAGGAGGTTATATAACTGCTTCAGATATTACAACTTTTGAATAGGTTTAATAATTATGCAATAAATTTTTAAAAAGGCAGACATTAGTGCTCCATACCAAATCAAAATGTTTAGTTTTGTTTACAAACCATAATGTTTATATTTCTATTCATCTTAAAACCAGTATGAGAATACAAGCACGTGTACAAACCATGGATTCACATCAAAAACTCATTTGATAAAAATAATACAAGAATATTACTGGTACTTTAGCAATGAAGGAACAATATTTTTTGGACATTCATCTCATGCTTCAAAAAATCAATTTTTCTGTATGTTACTATATAATTTTAAAATAATTTTATAATTTTGAAAATGTAAATCATCAAAAAATCATATTTTCTTCATGTTACTATATAATTTTAAAATAATTTTATAATTCTGAAAATGTAAATTATCCAAAATTCAATTCTTCTGTATGTTACTATATAATTTTAAAATAATTTTATAATTCTGAAAATGTAAATTATCAAAAAATCAATTTTTCTGTATGTTACTATATAATTTTAAAATAATGTTATAATTTTGAATATGTAAATCATTAAAAAATCATTTTTCCTGCATGTTACTATATAATTTAAAAATAATTTTATAATACTAAAAATGTAAATTATCAAAAAATCAATTTTTTATTTATGTTACTATATAAATAATTTTATAATTCTGAAAATGTAAATCATCAAAGAAACATTTTTTCTGTATGTTACTATATAATTTTAAAATCATTTTATAATTCTGAAAATGTAGATGATCAAAAAACCAATTTTTCTGTATATTACTATATAATTTTAAAATAATTCTATAATTCTGAATAGATAAATTATTTATATTACATCCGCAATTGCTTAAAAACTAAAGAGTACTTCTTATAGAAATTCTATATTCCAACGCTTGTTTAATTACAGGAAAATTTTAACCAAATTAAAACTCCTTTTAAAGCTTGAAAACTATGTCTGAATACATGAATAAAGCTTGAGATAAAAAGTTAATATTTAAGAAACATTCAATACTGACTATCCTATTATGATATATAAGGATAATATCACAGTGGAAAACAGCTTACTTAAATGGCTGAACTCTCTGCTTCTATCAGGAAGATTGTCTAACCTGTAGTACGCTGTTCTATAAAAACCTGTCACCATTGATTGAAATTCTGTTCCTGTCGCTGAATGGTTTGGTGTATTGGATAGGAGAGAAATACGGGGAAACATTCGTAGCATCAAAATCCATTAAACAGCAAATTATTTTTTTACACTACCAGAACTGCTCCTGGCTTTTTATGTCATTCATTTAAACTTTTTTAAAGTAATACTGGACTATCAAATATATTTAATTTCTCTACTTAATAATTTAATAAGTTGTCCGTTATCTATATATAGTGGGGTTTACGCTTTAATAGAAAACATTAAATATGTTAGAACATATTTAATGTTTATATTCATATTTTTTGTTAGTTATTTTAGAAAAAAAACTGTTAAAAATGTTCCATGCCCCTGTTACCAATATGGATATTTATATTTACGTAATACGATTTAACTTTTCCTTCTGCAAATAAGCTTTGTATTATGCTTGCTTATATATAACTAAGAAAATCGAAACTTAGTTCTTATTGTAGCCATTCGAATAAAGTATTCAAAGAAGACATTGAGAATAGTTTTTATCAAAAATATTCATTTTTTTCATATTAAAATATATAAAAAGTTCAAATAACTAACACATTTTGTATTTAAATACGCAATAACTTTAATTAAATTTTGTTTTGCTTGCTATAACATAAATAGTGGATAAATTTCAAACTTAAAGGACAATTAAATTTATCATGGAGTGTTTCAAACATTCATAAAATAGAAAATACTTGTTCTGGTAAACAGATTGAAAGTTATCATTAATACTAAATTTATTGCATATTGGGGTAATAATTGTATTCATTATGATGTATAATGTAACTTTTGATTATATTCCTAGTTCTGTTCGATTTATAACTATATTTTATAATTCAATAAGATAGTGTGAAGACTCCCCTTTGCTCAGAACACGTGCCAAATCATCTGATCGGAAATCCCACCTGTTGACCAGTTTACAATAGCATGACGTTGCAGAGTCTGAGATGTTGACAGTTGGATATAATAGGCTTTACGCCCCTGGTGAATCCCGTTAATGTATCCTCGGGAATTCCGGAATAGGGACAGATAGCGAATCAGAATTAAACCAAAAAAAATAGCTCTAACCTTATCTGGAATTCTCAGTTAACTTGTATTATAACTGACCAAAAAACGATTGGCGGGACTGTAACATAACCCCAGGTCTTAAAATCCTAGAATTTTGCAACTCGGGGCTTTTCGACATTTTTGTATGTAGGTGCTTTGACCTCGTGTAGGTTTTCGCGTGTTTTGACTGGAACCAGCTTTTTAGTTTTGTGTTCTGGAGTAAAAGTCCACTCATATAAGGAACGGCAGAGTCTCGATACAGGGGATAGATTGGGTTGCATTGCATCTTGGAAGAGCCTCATCATTTGTGAGATTATTTAATATTTTATTTTTGTGAATGTGATCGTCGTGGCAATTCAATGACAGCCGCAAATCCTCTACATTTCTAATTCTTTTGGGGAGAATTAGAATCCCGTTGTATATATAACAATATTTACACCAGAAAGAATAAAAGTAATTTCCAATTTTATCGTGAATCTGATCCTTCTTCACTCGAGATACCTCTTAACTCAATAACATTACTCTTAACCAAACTTTTCTCGATACCTCTTAACTCGAGAACGTTGAAATCATCACAATAGAAACATCGATGTTTGACTTAAATTTTGTAAAGTTGAAAGCTCACTTTTAACCTTAATCTCAAACAAGTATTTTTTTAACGAATCAAATATTCATCTCACGTTATCCACTATTTGATATTCTAAGTACTAAATGAAACTTTAAGTATAACCTTAAGAAACTACTTTTATAAATAGTTTTTTCTTCTGAAAGAGACTGATCCAAAATGACATGAAAATATGTAATTACACAAAGTATTTGTTTAAACCTAATTTATATTTTAATTTTTCATTTAGGTGTGATCAAGACAAGCCAAAACATTTAATATTTGATACATTTTGAAGGGTGAAAGTTTTTCGCGGTATTAACATTTCAATCTATAAAATCTTTAAGTAAAAGGACAAAAATAGGACGTAATAGTTTGAAAATTCAAAGAAAATAAATAAAACTTGAATTTTGTTTCTCAAAACCAGTAGCTGACTGACGTTAAAATTTTT
>CM063508.1:171133524-171146024 GCA_032207245.1 Pardosa pseudoannulata | reverse complement strand
TATATGTATATATGTATGTATATATGTATATATATATATGTATATATATATATATATATATATGTATGTATGTATATATATATATATATGTATATATGTATATATATGTATATATATATATATATATATATATATATATATATATATATATATATATATATATATATATATATATATATATATATATATATATATTATATATATATATATATATATATATATATATATATATATATATATATATATATATATATATATATATATATATATATATATATATATATATATATATATATATACATATATATATAAATATATATATATATATATATATATATATATACAAACATATATAGGTATACACATATATAGATATATATGCATACATATTATAATATATATAGGTAAAACACCTGAATCCTTATTAAATTCCTGTAAATTTAAATACTTAATCCCCTAATACTTAAAAATTCGCGAATTTGTTAATATTTAAAAGTATATATTTATAAAAAAGTAATTAACTCCCGTAAATATTTATTTTTGAGAAACTGGACTTAATTCAATATTAAGATTTTATACATAGAGCAACATTTGAAATAGACTGATAATAGATTAAGACTCAAAGAATTAAAATAGTTCCTTAAATCGAGCATTTCAGCCATTTGAGTTATTCCAACTTTCTTCAAGAACTCCGATAAAAGCACTTAAACAGTACCCTGTCCAGACTGCGAAACAGGACTTCTAACATCCAAAGAACAAAAGCGTATCAAACGACAAATTAAATTGTACCTTTTAAAATATTCGACACGAGTTCTAATCTCACGTTCATATAATGAAAAATAACTTATCTCGAACAACAAAGTTCTTAAAATAGCTAATTAATGGAAAAGATTTCCCGGAGGACTTCATAATTAAATACCATCGAATTGCGACAGCGAGAACATCGGGAATATACTTGTTTAAAAGATGTCATTCTAAAGGTTTTTGATTATGTTTTGATTTGAGACACTATGACATTCCTTTTGTGTAACTAATTAAAAGCTATGTTGATTTTCAATTAGCCTCAGAGCTTTGCGATTTTTCGTTATCTATGCTTTCGTCTTTATTATTTCAATGCACATAAGGGTTTCTTTATTATCTCATTTATAGCAAAAATAACAATGTTTTCGTGACTTAGGAAATATTGATAATATTTTCTATTGTTCTGAAGGATTACTTCGGATTTGCTGTGACAGATCTAAAGTTTGATTTCATTTATTTAATGGCCTCGATGACTTTGGATGATTGGCATGAAAATTAACTTGAAACTATGAATAAATATAAAAGTAAATTTTGTAAGATAAATTCGTTAAAATCTAACTTATTTTAGAATTTATAAGAATATTTTTCTTTCTGATTGACATAAGTGTAATACAGTGTTTCATTTTGGGAACGAAAAATAAGCAAAAATGCTTTATATTGCTAAGTTGTTGTAGTTATGGAATTGATGCATTATAGACGCTGGTCCAGTCCACCATGTTTTTTTGGGGAGGACCAACAGAAAGACGCGTGTTTTGAAAAATCGCCAAGTAGAAAAACATGTCATCGGTACGAGTTTTCTGAAAGATTCCCCCCCCCACAAAAAACCATTTCGACGGTCACGTGGCATATTTGAAACACAACATTAACAGAACTAAACTTTAAAAAAAACAGATTAACATTTTAAAGCATTATTAAAATACAATTAGCATAATAACTATCATTTTTTACATTATTTAAAAAATAAATTACAGATTACTAATATTTATGATATTTAACAACAGAATAAATACAATATCTAGCATTTTATTACAATATCTAGCATATTTATTACAATATTTAGCATATTAATACAATATCTAGCATATTATAAAAAGTCTAACATGTCAGGGGGTTCCCCCTCGTAATAAAATAAATGCAAAATAAATTCAATAACAGATGAAAATTGGAAAATGTAGCGCCACAAACATTCTTCAACACTTCTACCTCTCTTAAAAAAACTATGAAAGGTTTTTTTTTTTACCAATTGCAAAAAAAAAAAAAAATCTGATTCAGAATACCGTTGTTCCCACACACTTGAGTTTAGAATGAAATGCAAAACCTAGCTCACACCTAAGAATATCATGATATTTTTTTATTAATTTCAAAAATAGTAAGAACTGAAATAACTCCACTCGTCATAACTAAATTAACTAAATCCTAGGAAATGATAACAACAAAAAAAAAATACCACCTGACCTAGGAAACTGTAAAACAAAAGAACAGCTAACATGCAAATTTCTGGTATAGTGCCGGCTACTGACGTCAGAAATCACGTGTACTAATGGAACACAAGAACACATTGAGTTGCCATACCCCACCACCAAAATCAAGGCAAGCACACCAACCTATGCATCGCCCCATAAAATAGCCAAATTTGGCGACAAAAAAACACGGCTTCTATAATGCATCTGTACCGTCGTTATTCTAATGCTTCTAGGACACGCTAACCACATGTGGGGAGGTCTCATGAATTAAAACAAAGTCATACATCTTTCTTTTGAAGAGCAGTTAGGGTGAAGGAACGACTTTGCTCAAAGTAGGTCCTAGTTATTCAGAAGCAGGTTCCAAGCAGAAGCTCCCCTCTCAATAGGTTAGATATTGCCATCTCTGGATGTTTTGTTTGAATTTATAGGACCTGTTTTACGTGCCTGTAACAATAAGTTACATTTGGTTCAGCTCTTTTTACCTCTTCCATCTCACAGGAGCTCTCTATTATGACCTTCCTGGGCCAAGCCCTCTAGGTCAGAAATATTGTATTGCACGGTGATGAAAAATAACAGAAAATTACAAGACGATAATAAGGATTAAGATACTAGCTTTAAAATTTAAATTAAAAGTTTAAAATAAATATATAAAAGGTTCAGGATTCAGTGAAGGGGAAAAACACAAATAGTACAATGAGAGATGACAAGTAAACATATTAAAGTTTAAATCTAAACACGTTAAGATTACAAGTTAGCATAGATAAGTAAAGAATATATAAATTTTTTTCGTTCAGTAAGTTTAGTACCTTAGAAACCATTTCAACTTGTGGATCAAGCTAAAAGCTAGGTCTAATTTTGGTTGGTTCCTGGGAGCCAATAGAATTTGGGCAGTATTAGGCATTTTCCCCCATGAGGGAAAATGACAAGAGAGCAAGATCTTACATATTAGCCCCGTTTACATATGCCAGTCATGTACCCTTCTTTTTACCCGGGTAAAGGGATTTTGCTAGGAGGGTCGGAGAAACCCATTTACATGGTCAATTATTTCTACCCTCCATTTCGCCGGTATCGTCGCTAGAAGTCACGTGATCATACGGGACGGCAATCATCTGTAAGCGCAAAGGATGATGGGAAAGGAGAGTAAACTCTGCTATTACCCGGGTAGAAAGGTGGGTTCTTTCTAACCCTCAATTTTTTCCCTAGCTAGGAATAATTCTTGAAAGGGGAGTACAATTCGCGTATCTACCCTGCATTCTACGCTGCTTTTGGCACATGTAAACGGGGCTTTTGAGCATAAGATATTAAGCTTAAGTAAAGGAAAAAAGTGATTGGCTGTTGCGGCCAATGAAATTCATTCAAGATTTCTGCTAAGAACGGCTAAAGGCCGCTTAGCGTTTGCAGGATCTGCATAGTCATATTGGGCTAAATCCAGTAAATGATCAATGCAAATATTAGAATAAAAGTTAGTGGTTAAAGTTTTGAGAAATTTTGGAAGAGTGGGGAGATTAATTTCCCTGTGGATGTCACTATTGTGATAATACCATGGTGAATTAGAGATTTGCCTAATTATTACATTCTGAGCAGCAGATAATGATTTAATATGAGTCTTAGCTCCGTATGACCATGCGGGACTTCCATAAGTTAATAAGGGTCGCAAATAAGATTTATAAATCAGCATCTTGTTATTAAATTTCAATTTACTATTTCGAGCACTTACCTCCTCCAGTGAGTCATCGTCAAAGACATACCAGAACAGGACCGGTTTGAACTAGGAAGAAACTTCGGACTTCTCCCAACCAATAGAAGGGTCTGTTGGTTTGGGGGATTCTGACTCCCCGCCGTTCTGGAGTGGGCCCCTGTTTTTTTTCTCCGTGAGACAGTGTGATTTTTTTTAGAAAACAAGGTTCTGACCAAAGGAGAGTAGAAGGTGACTGCTGGCATCCGCGGATTGCGGGATAGAACATTGAGAAAAATCATCCCCATATTGTATTTTAGAGCAGGTGCCGACTCGAGAGCAGTCTTCGATATCTACAAATGATAAGTTGATTACAGTTGTATTCCTTAGGCATTTATTTAATTGTATAAATTCATTTAATCAAGACATATTGGTCCATGTGTTTATTAATTAGTATTAATTTCTTCTTTCTCAAACAATAGGCCAACTTAACATTATTCTTACAGTGCCCAAGTCGTAGTTGATGTAAGCAGAAGATCTTTGGCCGGCTCGAGCTTCAAGCCCACAAACCTCCGGTTATGAGAACGAGACCTTTGCTGACTAAGCTTAAATATTACTGAACTAGCATATAGCTCGTCATATGACGAGATCAGCAAAGTACCCTATGAGGCAGTTAAAAACTGGTTTCTTTTTGGCTAAGAATTATCTGGTACACGCGCAATAATATGTTTATCTTTATACTCCTGTAAAGTCTCCCGGTAGTTTAGAGTCACGTTTAATTAATTTAGAGACATAATTCAAAGTTTTCTTAGATACGTCGAAATTATAGTTAAGTTCCCAATTTCTTTAACGAATAAAGTAAGTAGAGTTTCATCGTAAGCCTCTATAATGTTCTTCCAGTGATAATTTGAAGTCAACAAATGCAATGGTTTTTTATTGACAGTGTAGTAAAACTGAAAAAAACTTCATTCTCAGGCAAATGCATTTGAAGTTCTTATAGTGTCCTTAAAAATCATGAAATTAAATACAAATATTTTATACAGTTATTGGTTCTAATTCAAATGTTAAAATGAGGTTTATTTTAAACGATTCAAAAATGTCTAGGGTTCTGAAATATATAAAGATAAAAAAAATTGAATATTTGGATAAATGTTTAAAGGTGATCTGTCGACCTAAAATATTAATGATACATAAATCTACTGCCTCTAAAGAGGTACCGAAAATATCAAGGATTCCTGTGGAACTTTCGTTATTATACCCTATCTTTAAACTCCATGAACCTCTAAATTCGGGATCGTCTCTCTTGTTCATGATAGTAAGATAAAAAATTGTAGTTGAAACGATTAAATATCGGTTTTATCGGCAAAAGTGAAAACTCACTTCAAATATCTAAAGATTCCATGCCCGCATATTTTTCGAAAAATTACGGAAAATAGGGAAAATAAGGAAATTGTATTCTTCAGATAGATCTTTGAATATTCCTCTGCAGTTAGTTTTCATTTTTATCTTTTTATTAAAACGAGAAAAAATGGAAGAGTCTTTTTTTGCCCCATAAAATGGCATCACTTTAAGAAATTCGATTTCTTACCCTCAATTCAATCAGACAAAAGCTCATATGAAATCGCATTCAGGAATCAATAAGTCAAATTGAAATCGAGTATGAAACAGAGTCATAAAATTTTTATATCTTTTGAGGGATGGTTTTTGACGTTCACGTAAATTTGGATTTAGGGTTGAGACTATGTTTCTTATATGTCTTCATTCTCCGTGACATTTAGTTAAAACCATCGAAATCTGTGAATATTAAGGAGAAAAACGAAGGACGTATAAATGGAAGGATTTCCTTGATTTTTAGCTAAAGAAATATAATTTATTTGTTATAGTTTCTCTTCCTCGTGACCATTACTTCAAACTATAAAAATCTAATATTCAGGAGGAAAATGAGGACGAATAAGTTTAACAATTTCTTTGATGTTTAGGTAAATATAATTAATTTGTTATAGTCTCTCTTCCTCGGGACATTTAGTTAAAACCATCTAAATCTATAAATATTCAGGAGAAAATGAATTCTCATAAATGGAAGAATTTCCTTGATTTTTAGCTAAATAAATATAATTTATTTGTTATAGTTTCTCTTCCTCGTGACCGTTAGTTAAAACTATAAAAATCTATGAATATTCAGGAGAAAAATGAGGACGAATAAGTGGAACAATTTCTTTGATGTTTAGCTAAATATAATTAATTTGTTATTGTCTTTCTTCCTCGTGACATGTAGTGAAAGCCATCTAAATCTATAAATATTCAGGAGAAAATGAATTCTCATAATTGGAAGAATTTCCTTGATTTTTAGGTAAATAAATATAATTTATTTGTTATAGTTTCTCTTCCTCGTGACCGTTAGTTAAAACTATAAAAATCTATGAATATTCAGGAGGAAAATGAGGACGAATAAGTGGAACAATTTCTTTGATTTTTAGCTAAATATAATTAATTTGTTATTGTCTTTCTTCCTCGTGACATGTAGTGAAAGCCATCTAAATCTATAAATATTCAAAAGTAAATAAAGGCTCATAAATGAAAGAATTTCCTTGATTTTTAGCTAAATAAATATAATTTATTTGTTATAGTTTCTCTTCCTCTTGAACGTTAGTTAAAACTATAAAAATCTATGAATATTCAGTAGGAAAATGAGGAAGAATAAGTGGAACAATTTCTTTGATTTATAAAAGTATAATTAATTTGTTATAGACTTTCTTATTCGTGACATGCAGTTAAAGACATCGAAATCTATGAATATTCAGAAGAAAAATGGAGGACGCATAAATGGAAGGATTTCCTTGATTTTTAGCTAAAGAAATATAATTTATTTGTTATAGTTTCTCTTCCTCGTGACCGTTAGTTAAAACTATAAAAATCTATGAATATTCAGGAGGAAAACAAAGGAAAAATAAGTGGAACAATTTCTTCCATTTTTATCTAAATATAATTAATTTGGTATTGTCTTTCTTCCTCGTGACATCTAGTTAAAACCATCTAAATCGATTAATATTCAGGAGAAAATGAATTCTCACAAATGAAAGAATTTCCTCGATTTTTAGCTAAATAAATATAATTTATTTGTTATAATTTCTCTTCCTCGTGATCGTTAGTTGAAACTATAAATATCTATGAATATTCAGGAGGAAAATGAGGACTAATAAGTGGAATAATTTCTTTGATTTTAGCTAAATATAATTAATTTGTTATAGTCTCTCTTCCTAGTGACATGCAGTTAAAGACATCGAAATCTATGAATATTCAGGAGAAAATGAAGACGCATAAAATGGAAGAATTTCCTTGATTTTTAGCTAAAGAAATGTAATTATTTGTTATAGTTTCTCTTCGTCGTGACAGTTAGTTAAAACAATAAAAATTTATGAATATTCAGGAGAAAAATACGGACGAATAAGTCGAACATTTTCGTTGATTTTTAGCTAAATGAATACAAACAAATTAATCATATATAGACTATATAGGGAGAGTATTATATATAGAGAGACTATAACAAATTAATTAGAATTTGTTATAGTCGCTCTCCCTCGTGACATGTAGTTAAAACCATTGAAATCTATGATTATTCAGGAGAAAACGAAAACGTATAAATGGAAGAATTACATTGATTTTTAGCTAAATAAATATAATTTATTTATTATAGTTTCTCTTCCTTGTGACTGTTAGTTAAAACTACAAAAAATCTATGAATATTCAGGAGGAAAATGAGGATGAATAAGTGAAATAATGTTGTTGATTTTTAGCTAAATGCATACAAACAAATTAATTATATATAGACTATACGTAGAAAGTATCATATATAGAGAGACTACAACATATTAATTAGACTTTGTTACAGTTTCTCTCCCTCATGACATGTAGTTAAACTATTGAAATCTATGAATACTCAGGAGAAAAACTGGAGAAGCATAAATGGTAGAATTTCGTTGATTTTTAGCTAACTTCATAAAATTTATTGTTTATAGCCTCTCTTCTCCATGATATTTAATTAAAACCAGCGTAAACTTTGAATATTCATTGGAAAATGAGGACACGTATATGATAGAATTATGTTGAATTTAATCTGAATTCATATAATTTATTTGTTATAATCACTCCTCCCCGAAACATGTAGTTAAAACTGTTGTAAATCTATGAATATTTAGGGGGGGGATAAAGACTCATAAATGGAAGAATTGCGTTGCTTTTTAGCTAATTACATAAAATTTATTGGGTATAATCTCTCTTCATGGTGACATTTCGTTAAAACAACTGAAATCATCTATGAATATTCAGGGGGAAAATAAAGACTCAGAAATGGTAGAATTGCGTTGCTTTTTGGCTAATTGCATAAAATTTATTGGGTATAATCTCTCTTCCCCGTGACATTTCGTTAAAACAAATGAAATCTATGAATATTTAGGGGGGGGAATAAAGACTCATAAATGGAAGAATTGCATTGTTTTTTAACTAATTACATAAAATTTATTGGGTATAATCTCTCTTCCTCGTGACATTTCGTTAAAACAACTGAAATCTATGAATATTCAGGGGGAAAATAAAGACTCAGAAATGGTAGAATTGCGTTGCTTTTTGGCTAATTGCATAAAATTTATTGGGTATAATCTCTCTTCCCCGTGACATTTCGTTAAAACAAATGAAATCTTTGAATATTCAGGGGGAAAATAAAGACTCAGAAATGGTAGAATTGCGTTGCTTTTTGGCTAATTGCATAAAATTTATTGGGTATAATCTCTCTTCCCCGTGACATTTCGTTAAAACAAATGAAATCTTTGAATATTCAGGGGGAAAATAAAGACTCATAAATGGAAGAATTACGTTGCTTTTCAGCTAATTACATAAAATTGATTGATTATAGTCTCTCTTCTCCGTGATATTTAATTAAAACCATCGAAATCTATGAATATTCAGTGAAATAAAATCAACCTATCAGTCGAAGAAAGGCGTTGAATTTTAGCTGATTGCATACAATTTATTGATTATAGTCTCTCTTACCCGTGATATTTAGTTAAAACTATCGAAATCTATGAATATTGAATGAAATAAAATCAACCTATCAGTGGAAGAAAGTCGTTGAATTTTAGATGATTGCTTAAACTTTATTGAAAATAGTCTCTCTTACCCGTGATATTTAGTTAAAACTATCGAAATCTGTGTATATTCAGTGAAGTAAAATGAAACAATCAATGGAAGAGCTGCATTGATTTTAGCTAAATGCATATTATTGTTAGTTACGGAAAGCTTCATAACTAAGTATGACATTAGCCATAGATTTATGGATAATCTCCATGAATGTCTTTGAGGTAATATGGATATAATGTTATTGTCATTATTCATACTTTAGTGTGTAAAAACCTACACCAGGAACTGGCCCATGGTTAAGGATAATATGCAGCTTCGTTGGAGTGAAGAACCACAAGGACCGAAGACTGACTAAACTTCAAGAAGGATTCCGTGTAATTTAGAGGTTGCGACAAACAGACCTCTTGGCTCCACAGATATCCTTTGAGAACTTAGAGGATATTGTGACCACGAACATACTTATAATATCTGGTACAAAATTTGTTGACACTCGGACTACTGAAGAATTGGGTTCCTCTTAGCACATTTGGCGAAAATATTGGCGATATTTACTAAAACACAAGGTAATCCATCCAAACATTGTATTTCTTGCTTTTTCTGGCGACTTTAATGCACAGTGCCACATCGTAATATAATTATATACTCTTACTTGGTACTACTGAAGAATAGGGTGCACTTTGGCAAATTTGGTTAAATTATATTATTAGCGATGTTTACTAAAACACAAAGGTATTTCATCAGAACAATATTGTAAACCTTGTTATTTGGGCAATTTTAATTGATGTATATTGCGCCATTGTAATAGGATTATATACATTTTCTTAATTAACCAAAACAACTGAGAAAGAGGGAATTTACATTTATTGGCAATTGATCCCTTAACAGTTTACAAACCAAGAGCTCCAAATTATTAAAAACTAGCCATAGTGAACCTTTAATATTTTATTATATCTAATATTTTTAAGCATTTAATGTATAAGAAATGGGTTCCACAAGAAGAGCTGGATACAAATATAATATAACTTAAAGTATAGATACAGATTGTTTGGACAGGTCGAGATCAGAAAAAAAATATTAGGCTACCATGTTTAGAGATTTATCGCCAAGTTGGCGGGGGCACCCTGTTCTTCAGTCAAGCCCTCTTACTTAATTAAAGAAAAAGATTTTAAAACCGGACATTTATATTTAAGGGCAATTAATCCCTTAACAGTTTACAAACGCAACAGCTCACAATTATTAAAAATCAGCCATAGTGAACCATACTCAACTCATTCATTATCTCCAAGCTCGCGGGGGAACCCAATTCTTCAGTCAACCCCAAAGAATACACGAATCTCCAAAAGTATTTGTAAAAAAATTACATAATACCCTTCCTTTCCCAATTTGCAGATTTAAGAAGTTGTTAATACTTTCAAAATCTGCCGAGAATTTTCCATTCGCTTACATTTTACATAAAATATGGATATTTTGATTTATGTAATTTTTGAGACATTAAATAAAAATTATATCTTTATAAATGGCAATATATATTACTAGTGAAAATATCCTTATACTTTAAAAATAGCCTTTATAACAGTTCCTTTATGTGCAGAATCGACCAATTATGCGATTCAAAATATTTTCTCTTTCAGTTTAAATGATATATGCTAAAAAGCTGAAAAACATTTATTTAAATGACCTTGAGGTAAAAATCAATAATTTTTGAAGGAATAGTATAGAAAGCAATATTTATAGTGTGTTTAATATATAAAATGCAGAAAGTTTTATTTAGAAAGAAACCATTGAAAATGAGTTTTAGTAATATTTTACGTGTAATAGGAATTCATTACAGGAGGGTCGATATAGAAAACATGAGGGTCGATATAGAAAACATCTCTTGACAAATTTTGCATAACTACTATTTTATGCGTGAAACATAACATGTGTATTGAATAGTATATAAATATTTTATTCTATCTGTATGAGTAGGTTAAATATATAGTATTTTTGACTTTTGTAGCCGATATTTATTTGTGTGCCTTTAAGAAAATGGTAATCATTAAAACATGCTTTGTAAATTAATAATTTATATTTATAAATCCCTATATGCTTATATATGGATGCATAAGTAAGTTACTAACATCAAAAATATTTCTAAAATCATGAAATACTTAAAAGAATTAATGTGGCATTCTTTGGTAGTCTTAAAAATATTGGTGCCGATTTACATTTGTCATAATTACATTGTCGAACTATTTACCAAATACCCCTTACTCCAGTGTCACTCTGAAATTTTTGAGATACAACTAGGTTTTTAAAGTTATACTTACACAATTTTAGGTTTGTTCAAAGTAGTCTCCTCCATCTTCAATGCACTTTTGTAGAGGAATTTTCCACAGATTAAATGCATCAAGCCATTCATTTCTTGGAATAAATGAAAAATGCATTTATAGCCACATTAATCACTTCTTCTGAATGCAAACGACGTCCACGCAGTATTAAAGAATAACCAAAAGTCACGCATAGCTATATCAAGTGAATACCTCGGATGTTCTATCACTTTAGTTTGTTTTTGTTTAAGAAACTCAATTGTTAATCCGGCTGTACGTGAAAATGTATTGTAATGTAGAAGAATTAGTCAACTAACATTCACTTCTTGTAGAATATGTGAAAGACATTTAGTGGAATACCAGTTTGCTGTTACTATCTTCTGTGTTCCAACTTGATAGCTTTGACTAATCCCGTACTTCTAAAGAAAATAGCATACATCACATTTTTCAGGGTTCGTTGCCTTTTCCCCATTGTCAGATCATCTTCAAAGACCCATGCTTTGTATTCTTGACGTTTTGGAAAGTCAAAAAACGGTATGTACGTTTCATCACCAGTTACAATTTTAGAAATGATGTCTTGGCCATCATCATTTAGCAATTTAAGAGTTTTTTTACTGATTCTGACACGCTCCCTGTTTTGGTGCTCAGTTAGATTATGGGGAATTGCAAACCACTTTTTTTATATGTAATTCTTCATTAATAATTTTGTGTATGGCTGCGGACCAAATGTTAAGTTCCTTTTGTATAAGTTCCTTCGGTACAGTGATTATTATCCATTAACATTCTTCGTATGGCAGACTCATTATCAGGGATTACTGCCAACGGCGGCCTTCCTGTGTACTCTTCATCCTAAAGAAAATTCCGACCACTGCTAAATTCTTTAAACCATCTGAATACAGTAGCACGAGCTCAAGATTCATCACCAAATGCCAATTGAAACTATTGAAAGCATTTTTCTTGATTTAATCCTGCTTTAAAATCATAGAAATTCATAACGCAAAAATGTGCTAGCGTCAACTCTATATTCTCTTCTGCTTAAAATTTATTCTACCCTAAACAAGCTGAAGTAAGTCAGTAAAAAATTGTCTGCTATGATAAAAAAAACTTTGTATTTTAAAA
>CM063508.1:171096024-171106024 GCA_032207245.1 Pardosa pseudoannulata | reverse complement strand
ATTCGTTAGTCTAGAACTAGAATTCGTTAGCCTAGCCATGCATATTAACGCTCTTCATAAAGTGATTCTAATTGAAATTACTGTTTCAAATAGGGTTAACTGAAAATTTGAGTAGCTTTTTGCAATAACTAGAAAATGCAATGAATCTGATATTTTAATTAATATTGTAATTAGTAAACATTCTATGAATATTATTAAATATATTTCCCCACAGACATTTTGATTTCACCCATTCTTATTTCAAATATTTGTGTATTGGATCCCAAATGTTGGAAAATTACGATGTGGTGACCTAATAAGTTTATACTCCTGTTAATTCCTGTTGTTTGACATCATCGGTTTTAAACAGCATTTTAAAATCATTTATATAAACGTGGAAACAAGAAGAAAAATGTAACATTCTTGTAATGTACTTAGAACAAACACCAGTGGTCGTTTTCAAAGGGTAAACACAGTAAAAATTAAATACCTTATATAAGAACTAAAACATTTATTATGTACACTAATTATTTACAGATATTATTTCTAGATTAATATATATAACATTCATTGCTCGACATTTATCTATGTCCAACAGTTCATTACAATTTTCTTTTTGTTTTTATACGTCATTCCTTAATCAAAAGATTCTGAGACCCAAGGTAATAAGTATGAATATTAAGTTTTCCTCCAGTAAATATAGGGGAGCAGGCTGAGGCTATCAACCGGTTCTATGTCAGTGTGGGCGTGCAGGTGTACAGGACGTCGGTGCTGGCGTGCAGAGACTGGATTTCGATGTACAGCAACCCTTGAATCCCGACTTCGACTCCTGTTTTCACTCTCTTTCACAATTCATCACCTCTGTTTTAACGCCCCTCTTTTTTCTTTGCGAATCACTTCTTGGTAAAATTCTCCCACATCAGCACCCCCTTCGGTTGTGCAGGTAGGCTCATTAAAATAGCCCCTTTTGTGAAAGCTGGCATTATTTCTTAGCCCTTTCCCCCATATCTCACGGCTACATCCCTATCTGGGCTTCACCGTTACACTTGTGCCACTCCGTGATCTATAACTCCTCCGCAGGGGACCCCACAAAAATTCGAAGTCGACAGCTGCACCTAAATTCCTCTTGGAAATTTCTTCCACATCTATGTATGTACGTGCTGACCATCGTGGGAAAGTACATCGGTACAAACATTTTAGCAATTTTAAATTTATAACATAAATATCATGAGAATGAGAATGTCTTAGATGACATTTAAAAGATCTTTTTTCAAAATAATAGTATTCTTAGTAAATTAGTTGTATTTTATATTCTATTGGATTTTCATCTATTATGTAATCAATTGTAATAATGATACATATCGCATAATTTTTATTATAAGTTCATAAAATCTATATCTCTCTATCCTAGATGCGATACATGGCGAGAGGAAAAATCCGGTAAAATATTTCCGGTTTTTTTTTATATCTTTAAGTAAATGTTGGATTAGGGACTTTTGAGGATATTTACCCGAAAACCCTGGAGTAAACTGAGGAGAGAAAGAAAAATTAACTGTACCATACTTGGCTAGAAAATAATCGTATTAAGGGAAAAATCAATTTTGAAGAAGAGCAAGAGGATTCGTGACTTGATTAGAGGATTAAAAAGTAAAGAATAAAGGATCGAGGATTTAGCAAAAGATAAGATTATAAATAACGAGCTTCGGAGATTGCAAGGTGTATTTACGGAAGTTTTTATAATGAGGTAAAGCCAGTGATGAGCAAGAAATTAACAATGAAGTTCGGAAATAAGGTAATTATAAAAAAATAGGTTCTTATATTTTTACAAACTTATAATAATACGACCTGTAACGGATTGATAATAATTTTCTTAACCATTCTAGAAAAATAAACATTAGGGAAAATTTAGCTGTGTTATATGTCACTGAAAATTCGATTTCTGTCTCTTCTAAATGCAGTAATATTTTAATTATACACACACACACACACACACACACACACACACATATATATATATATATATATATATATATATATATATATATATATACACCTATATACATATACATATATATATATACATATATATATATATATATATATATATATACACCTATATACATATACATATATATATATACATACATATATATATATATATATATATATATATATATATAATATATATATATATATATATATATATATTATATATATATATATATATATATATATATATATATATATATAATTATACGATTCTCACGTGACCACAGAAAAGTAGTAAAATTGCCGTTGTCGTACAAAAGAGAGATTACCCTTGTTAACAAAACAGCTAGTGAATTTCTTCAAAGCTAAAGTAAGACTCTAAGTCACATTAATATTGTGTCTTTAGCTGCTAAGAAATTTTTGAATTAATTTAAAGCTATGAAAAAATGTATTATCTTATAAGTATTGTACTATTTGCAATTTCTTATTAATGTTTCATTTATACCTTATTTTTTTTTACCTTAAAAACAAATATTAAATATTTAAACATATTTAAACACACCAAAAGTTCCCATTCTCTGTGACACTTTTTTATGCTAACGATCTATATACCATAATAAATCACCGCGAAATAAAGCTTTACGTATTTATTTCTCTGATATGCATGTATTAATAATAATTTCTGTTCTATTTCACTCATAGGTACTTGATAACATATAAGTGGTACTAAAATGCATAGTTCATTTGGAAGTTCATTCATTTATATATATATATATATATATATTAATTTATAATTGGGTTTCCACTGTATTATAAACGAACTTAAATTAGGCATTTAGAGTATATTTAATTTAAGAAGTGGTGAAAATGTTTAAAGTTAAAATTTTGTTGGTATAAAACATTATAAAAAATAATTATATGGATTAAAATATTCATAAAGTGGATAAAGATAATTTGCATAGTAAATATATTCTGAAATCTGATTACTAAATACATCAATTTTATTTAAGACATAATTTAAAAAATAATAATGATAATGAATTCCATTCAAGATAAATGTCATTCAAGATATTTTTTACAAGCATTCTTTAACGCAGTTTTTTCGAATTGCTCTCGGCATTTTTAATTACTAGAATATATTTTGAAAATATTTTACTTGTAACAACAAAGAATGACTCTTAAAAATGTTTTTTAAATTAATTAATTTTTTTTTAAATTGCAATCCCTATTTTGAGCTATTTTGATTTTTTAATTAGTAATAATTATTTAATATGTGGCAAGGAGAAATCCTCAAAATAATTTAATTTAAAAGTTTTTTTATTAAACAGGGAGAAAATATGTTAAAAGAACTATTTTTTCAATAGGAATTAAAAGTTCAATAAATTTGAATTTTTATGATCTAAATATTTTAATAAAACTTTCGATTTTTTAAAATTAATAAGAGAAGTCGTCTCTAAATAAAGTTATATTAGTTGATAAACATTTATACAAAAATATACAAAAATAAAAGATTTAATATTATAGGAACTGAACATTCCTCATTGCTGTCAATTACACTTCTTTTGATAATAATGAATAAGAATGAAAAATACGCATTTGTAGATTGTGAGCAGATTTCTTGTGCATCCTAAGATAGAATCATGGGGTTCAGGCTTTTCTAACGCAAAAATTAAATACATATTGAACAATATTTCTTTTGAAAGCAGTTTAAAAATATTATTATTAATATTTTCCACAAATTCTACAAGTACTCTCCTTAGAATAAAAGACATTTGAATATGACTGTTAGATTATAAATATCATAGCTATAATATTATTAATATTTTCCAAACTACAAGTACTCTCCTTAGAATAAAAGACATTTGAATATGACTGTTAGATTCTAAATATCATAGGTATATTATTATTAATATTTTCCAAACTGCAAGTAATCTCCTTAGAATAGAAGGCATTTGAATATGACTGTTAGATTCTAAATATTATAGGTATATTATTATTAATATTTTCCAAACTACAAGTAATCTCCTTAGAATAAAAGACATTTGAATATGACTGTTAGATTATAAATATCATAGCTATATTATTATTAATATTTTCCAAACTACAAGTAATCTCCTTAGAATAGAAGGCATTTGAATATGACTGTTAGATTCTAAATATTATAGGTATATTATTATTAATATTTTCCAAACTACAAGTAATCTCCTTAGAATAAAAGACATTTGAATATGACTGTTAGATTATAAATATCATAGCTATATTATTATTAATATTTTCCAAACTACAAGTACTCTCCTTAGAATAAAAGACATTTGAATATGACTGTTAGATTCTAAATATCATAGGTATATTATTATTAATATTTTCCAAACTACAAGTAATCTCCTTAGAAGAGAAGACATTTGAATATGACTGTTAGATTATAAATATCATATAGCAAAGAGAGGGTTTGATATGGAAGTTTCAGAAGATAAATTATGTATATAAATATACGTATGCGAGTGCACACACACACACATACACACCACATATACACATACTCTAAACTCCTCGGTGCAACAGCCCCTAGGGGGCCAGGGCCTACGGGGCCAATCTCTTTCTGAGACCAAATGCCCTGGGTTATGTAAGCAACAGTTTCGTTTAGGTGGTCAATCCTACATGGAACCCCCAGTGTTTAGTTCTCAAGCACGCTTGATCCTCAGTTTATCCACTCACGGAAGGGATTAAAGGCTGAGCCTAATCGAGGGATCAAACCTCGGACCTGTGTATGTGGCTACCCCAACACCACTGTATTTCCATACACACACACACACACACACACACACACACACACACACACTATAATATATATATATATATATATATATATATATATATATATATATATATATATATATATATATATATATATATATATATATATATATATATATATATATATATATATATATATATATATATATATATGTATATGTATATTATATATATATGTATATATGTATATATATGTATATATATGTGTAAATATGTATATATATGTATATATATGTATATATATGTGTATATATATATATATATATATATATATATATATATATATATAATATATATATATATATATATATATATATATATATATATATATATATATATATATATATATATATATATATGTATATATATATATATATATATATATATATATATATATATATATATATATATTATATATATATATATATCTGTATATATATATGTGTGTGTGTATATATGTATATATATATATATATATATATATATATATATATATATATATGTAAACATATTCCTTTTTCCCACTGCTGAACGAAGTTCTACGGCTCCAGAGCAGCAGAGTCGAGTGCCAAGTCATCGTTCGACTTCCGAGGTGGACAACGGTTGTTTTGAAAATGAATGCTTATGCATTTCCGAGTTCTGAGTGATTTTGTGGGAGAGAGAAAAAAGATGATTGATCGAGCCATGCTTAAGTTTATCCCTAGACCCCTTGTATATATAATTCCCTTAATTGTTAAGTAAACTAATTTTTATAATAAGAGTTTGTATCCGAGTTTGTGTCCTGAATCTCTCTCCTTCACAAAAAATGGGGGCTCGTCTCGTCCATTGAACCCCATCTGAGTTAATTTAAGTTGTTTATAAGTCGTTAATAATTACGTTGTGAGTAATAATTTTCATCTGCTGAATTCTGAGCCATCACTTTTGATTCGAGTGAAACTGAAGTGAAAATCATCTCGAGTGCACGTGTTCTGCTTTGGATTTCTGTTTTGGATTTCGACGTTCGAAGATTTTTTTTTCATCAGTGTTTTTCATCAGAAAATTCTTTTTGTCGCCGTTGATTTTATTCATCAGTGAAGTTCTGTTTCGTCAATTTCAAGAATATATAGTAAATACGAAAGAAAAATTTTTTTCTCTCTTCAATGTTTTTTGAATTTGAGTGTGTACGTCATTACAGTGCAACAAAGTGTGTTTGATGAAGTATTCTGAATGTGATAAAATTATTCATCTATGCTTATCCGAGATATTTAATATCTTCGACATGGATTCGGGTAAGTTATGATTTTATTATTTTCATTTTCGAGAACAATTTTGCAGTTGACCTACTTTCGATTTCGAGATTTTGATTTACAGAAGAAAATGACTGAATGAATATTGACTTACCGATACCAATTGAGTATTTTACAGTGATTTGATTAATTCAATTCTATAGATATGTACTTATTTTCATGTGTTTGCAGTATACTCTATTGAATTATTTGACTACTTTGTTCATCTGACTTTAATATTTTATGCAAATTTCCCACTGTTGTTCATATTTACTGCAATTTTATATTGGTTTTTATTCAGAAAATGGCCCTCAGATTAGTAGACATCCCTCAGATTGCCCATTCTCTAAAATTTGCCAGCACTAAGGCCATTACATTACTCAACAGTATTGTTTTCGATACACCCCATGATAGAGCAACAAGGGCGAAATTACGCGAGTTTACGGGTTTTCCCGTCGAAACTAATTTAACGGAAAAGATTCAAAATGTTAAAGAATCTTTCTCATTGGCAGATCTAGTGCAATTTGCAAATATTTTACACATCGAAATTAGCACAGACACCAATTCATTGTGTGATTCTATATTTATGTATCTCAGAAATACTACTGAGTTAAAGAATGCAATTTCTGTTGTTAATTCCGAAACAGAAGAGCACACTGTGCCTGTCGTAGAACAATTTGCTACTCATCAAACATCACAAAGTAGTGCTTTATCACCAACAGTGCCTCATTCTAACACTACAGCACTTAATTCTAATTTTGTTGAACATAGAGTTCCGCCTGGGCAGCAAGGATTCAATGTTGGACTCAGCATCAAAGATATCGCGGATGAAATTAAAAATTTTGACGGTACCTCGATGTACCCTATTGACCATTTTATTGATTCAATAGAAAATATTTCAGTGTTATACAACTTAACGGATATACAGACTTTAGCAGTGGCTAAGCGCTGTATTACAGGTACTGCGAGGACGTTTCTTAACTCTCTACCTACTGTTACATCTTGGAAATCCTTTAAATTTTATTTTCTTGGTGAATTTGACCAGCAATACACATCAGCGGATATTCATAAAATGCTGTCGGAAAGACATTTGAGGAGAAATGAAAACTGTACAGATTATTTACTAAAAATGAGAGAAATTGCTAATAAAGCCGCCATTGATGAAAAATCTGTTTGCCAATACGTAATCAGGGGTTTGCCAGATTCTCCCCATAAGCTCCTCTTATATGGTTGCAACAATTTTAAGGAATTAAAACAAAAACTTTTGATTTTTGAACAACTTCAAAATGACAATGGTATCCGTACACAACCTAGGATTCACAACAACATCCCTGCTTCAAATCAAGATTTTTCCAGACGAGTTTTTGGTTATAATAAACCTGCCGCTACTCAACCTTTGGCTTCTTCTAGAAACAAAGTTTCGAACACATCTAATTTCAATAGTCCTGCAACTATTTCAAATAATAAAATTAAATGCTATCAATGTGGAGAAAACAATCATTTAGCTTCTACTTGTACGTATCAACAGATTCGCTGCTTCTATTGTAAAAATTTCGGCCATAAAATCTCCGCTTGTCCAAAAAAGACTAGCATGCATTCTACTCGTCCTCTGATTCCACAAACAGACGCTTCAGCACATCCAGTTGCTTCTCATACCGCCCCTCTACCATCAATGACTCTACCAATATGTATCTCTGATCTCTGTCTCTCTGCACTTGCTGACACTGGAAGTCAATATACATTACTTCGTGAATCTATCTACCAAAAATTAGGGTCTCCTGAATTGAAGTGTACCTCCCTCACTCTCACGGGACTTGGATCAACTATTATTCATCCCATTGGATTTTTTCATAGGAATTTCAAAATACAAAACACCACATTTAAGTCCGACTTTTTCGTCATCCCTGATCATTTACTCTTAGTTGATGTTATTCTGGGCCATAGTGTTTTACAACAGGCTGAATTTAAATTAGATAAAACAGGTATAAAACTCATTGAATCGGACATTATTAAGACAAATACTTCTACTGCCAATTTGTGCATTTCAGTTAATTCTCCAAATCTCTATGATGACACTTTACCCTTCTCTAATGATACATTCTCAGGTGTCGTTCAAGACAATACTTTGCCTGATCTAGATCATGTGTCTGATACTGCCATTCGAACTGAACTTATGCAATTAATTACCACATACAAGCCCACAAAAATAAAATCTCCTGCTGTTCAGATGAACATTGTTTTGTCTGATGATATCCCTGTCCATCACAGACCTCGTCGTCTTCCTTTAATGGAACAGAAAATCGTCGATGCTCAAATTCAAGAGTGGCTTGATAAAGGTATTATACAGCCTAGCTGTTCTGATTATAGCTCCCCTGTAGTCCTATGTAAAAAAAAGATGGCTCTCATAGACTTTGTGTCGACTATCGACAACTTAATAAAAAAATTATACGCGATAGATTTCCCCTTCCTCTTATAGATGATGTTATTGATCGTCTTGAAAACTCTTCTATCTTCACCAAATTAGACTTGAAGAATGGATTTTTTCACGTTCCTATACATCCCAGTTGCACAAAATTTACGTCATTTGTTGTTCCTAATGGTCAGTATGAATTCTTATTTGCCCCATTTGGTCTTTGTGTTTCACCAAACATTTTCCAGAGATACATTTATGCTATTTTTCGCCCCTTAATGGCAGAAAACATAGTGGTAATATACTTAGATGATTTTATGATTCCAGCGAAAACTGAAATGGAAGCTCTTCATAAACTTAAAATCGTTTTCCAAGTGGCGTCCGAGCACGGACTTGAATTGAATTTCACGAAATGTTCTTTTCTACAGAAAAAAATTGAATTCCTGGGTTATGTTATTCAGAATGGAACAATTCAACCTTCCCCAGCTAAAACGGTAGCAGTTCAAAATTTTCCACTTCCCCGTGATGTGAAACACCTCCAAAGTTTTCTCGGATTAACCGGATATTTTCGAAAATTCATCTCGCAATATTCACTTATTGCTAAGTCCTTAACTGACTTGCTACGAAACAATGTACCTTTTCATTTCGGAGAAATTCACAAACAATCATTTCAACGACTAAAAGACATCTTGACACAATCTCCTGTACTACACATTTTCCGACAAGGAGCAAAACTTGAATTACACACCGACGCGAGTTCTCATGGTTTCGGCAGTGTTCTTTTACAACAAGAAGATGATGGAAATTTTTATCCCATTCATTATATGTCCCGTAAAACATCTCCTCAACAAGAGAAACTTTCAAGTTACGAGTTAGAAGTATTAGCTATCGTAGAATCCGTCAAAAAGTTCAGAACTTATCTTTTGGGTTCCAAATTTATTATAGTAACTGATTGTCAGGCTTTTCAAAAAACCATTCATAAAAAGGATGTCACTCCCAAAATTGCCCGTTGGTGTACAATTTTAGATGAATTTCAATATGAAATTGTTCATCGTCCTGGACGATTAATGCCTCATGTTGATGCTCTCAGCCGTCATGCTGTCTACCTGATAACTACCAATTCCGAGGTTACTGCTAAAATAGCAACTGCCCAAGCAAATGATGATCAAGTTCTCACAATAAAAAATCTATGTCAATCGAACACTAATTCCGATTTTCTTGTGAAAAATGATGTACTTTATAAACTTCACAACGGATTAGAATTATTAGTTGTTCCCTACCACATGCAAACACAAATAGTCCGAGACGCACATCTTCAGGGACACTTTTCCGTAGAAAAAACAGAGAATATAATACAACAATCCTTCTATTTCCCGAATATGCGAAAATGTATAGAAAATGTTATTGCAAACTGTGTTGAATGCATATTGATTAACAAAAAACGAGGTAAAGCAGAAGGTTTCCTTCATCCGATTCCAAAAGAGGATATTCCCTGTGGTACTTTTCACCTTGATTTTCTTGGACCACTTCCGTCCACCAGTAA
>CM063508.1:171088524-171091024 GCA_032207245.1 Pardosa pseudoannulata | reverse complement strand
GACCTGAGAGATTAGTTTAGTAGTTAAGCCAGATGCCTTTCCAGCGGCGTATGAAAGAGATGAAACTTGTTTTCTTCAGCCTATTAGGCATGATTCATTGTAGAGACAATTAAATATTAAACAATGAACTAGAAAAACTTTCTTATATGAATCGTGTATCAATTTCAAAGTCCCCGATAGTTTACAAGTGTTAACATATTTAAGGCAATGCAGTACCTTTCGAGCTGAAAAGAATTCATTATCACACCTTGTTTTTGATTCAAAATAACATTACATTAAAAGGTTTGGTTTATTTAGGATAATTTTTTGTACATCATTTGAAAGAATATAGCCTAATAAAATGGCATAGATTTGCTTTAGAATGCAGTACTTGAGAAATTAAAGAGAATAACCGACTTCAAACTTTTTAGTAGTTTTTAATTTTTTATAAACTTTGAAATACAAGATACCTTTAAAACTTTATATTTACAGAATAAAAAATATATTTACTTTTCATTTAATATAAGAATTTAGTTTCTATTATACATTCTTTTAAAATTATCTAGCATGTAAACAAAATCTTTTTTTTTTGTATATATGATTTATGTTTATGTTTTTTGAAATGACAGTAGTTTTTTCATAATAATTTTAATAGATATTTTTTATGTTATAGTGCTAAAGAGTTTGTGAAAAATTCTTTCTAGCAGAAGCATAGCATTTTGTTTTATAATGAATTGAACACAAGCTGTTATAATGAATATATTACGTCTGAAAAGGTACTAAATCCGTTTTAAGAGTTAAAATTAAACACACATTTTTCGCAGAAAATATTTTTCAAAACATAATGTGGATAAAAATAACGTTTTTCTCTTTGATTTAATCTCACCTTCATATTTTATCTAACTCGCAAGTTTCAGGATATTTTCTAATAAAACCTTGAAAGGTTAGTTCAGTAGATAAACAGATTTTTATGTTAACTAAGTAAATAAAAATAACTTATTTTCTTTCAATACAATTATTTATAAAAATATGGATATCTGGTCAATCTCTCAGGACAAAATTATGTTTCTTGGGGACAGTATCGTATGTACCTGGCAGTTATTCAAAAGTTGCCACCTGTTTCAACGTTATCTCATATATTTATAATATAACATTTAAATAATAGAAACACAAAAATAGTAACATAAAATGCTGAAAAGTATCCTTAAAATCGTGTAAGTACTTTGAGAAATATGCTCAAAATATAGAAAATGTATGAAACAAATTTAAAGTGATCAAATAATTTCAACTAGTTTCAAAAATAAATAAAGGCAAAAAGTACAAATATAAATAAAAACCACGTTTTGAATGTAATAAAATTAACTTTTTCATTACATTTAAAAAAATGAAAAATTGCATAATATTTTGCTTCAATAATGTACATAAATTTATCGGCTATTTATAATTACTCAAATAGTTACATATTTAAAAATTATATTAAAACACAGTGCATAAAACTACACCCACCAAAAGAACACGTTAATCCCTTACACACAGAACGCTTAACAAAATTGCTAAGGTTCTCCGAGTCACTAAAATTCCCAGAGTATAATATTTAACAAATAAAATATAAATATACAGTCTCGTGATATAAATTACATAACAACGAACATTAAAATAAAAACAACAATAATGTTGTAAAACAATTATCTTACTATGTAACACAAGCATATGACCATTAAAAACTTGACTAGAGTCAATCGGAGCCAATATTTTAACAATAGCCACCAATTTGCAACACTAACTGACATAAATACTGTTATTGAAGCTAAATCATTATACTAAATAATGAGCAAAAATAATGGATTTGTACCAAACGCTTCTTAAGTGTAGAGTATGAGTTAATATTGTCGAAACTCATTGAAACCAACTGTAAAAATGCATAGATTAAAATTAATCTCGTGCCTTAAGTAAGGATTTCGAAATCCAGTTGACATACCATGGAATAAAAATCCCCCAAAATTAGATACGTATTTAAACAGGGAAATTTTCCGGAATATATACATAGTCACTTCATCTATCCCTTTGCCTATTAGACATGCGCAATTAAAGATCAATCATAACAATAAACAATACACTAAAAAACAGATTTTTTACCAAGCTCAAGTAAAGTAAAGAGTATGAGATACTAATAGCTAAACACTAACAAAAAATTCATTTTAGAAGTCTGCATTCTCATTTCAAAACTAAATTTTGGATAGAAATAATAGTCTATGCTCTCTCGCTGATTAACTCTCTCACTAACACTTTTACCACTTCACAACAGTTGGCACTTCCTCTAATAGAAGCTCGAAAGATTAGTTCTGCAGTTAAACAGATGACTTTTTCCAGCAGATGAAATGGATAAGAATCGCTTCCTTTTCCTCTTTGCCTATTAGACATGTTTAATTGAAGAGAAGTCTTCGCGAAATGAACTCAGCTAAGTGGAATGTTTTACGCCCCTGTAGGTAATGTAAGTAGCGATAAATCGAGCGCTAAAACT
>CM063508.1:171056024-171068524 GCA_032207245.1 Pardosa pseudoannulata | reverse complement strand
TTAAATCTAAGATTCGAAATTATTCCGTCTATGCATTATAATTCAGTTTACTTAGAAAATAAATTAGAATTTTCCTTTCATGAATTTCAAATTAAAAGCACCATATTCTGAAACTTTTACGGAGTCTCGCTTTTATCTATTAATTTACTGCCAATGAATTTGATTTTGAACTTTAGAATTTGTTACTCATTTAATGCGTAGAACGTAATTAATTTTTCTAACGTCCTGAACTCTAAATATGTAAATTACCGGTCAAACAAAATCGGGAGGAGAAGACAGGTTTCAATTAATTATAAAGCTATTGTTTGAGTCGGGATATATAATTCACTAAATTATTCACAATTTTCTACCATTTTAAGCTATCTTCACTTTCCAAATTCAAAAATATATATTTAAATTTAAATAATAATCTTTTTGGCATATTTAAAGCTGTCAAACTGAAATTCTTATAATGTTCCTTAATTATTAGGATGGCAAATTAGGTAAATAAAAATAGATAAAAATTAGAGCAGTCAGGTAGGTATTTATAATTAAAAATTGTTTAACTTCTATATCATCAAATATTTAATATTTTTTTAATGTTGACTGCAGAGTTATGACTTTACTGCTGCTTATCAAGATTCCTGAAAATAGTAATGAATTAGGTTAAAAATAAAAAAGTTATTTTCCTTAGTATCAAAAGCTTCCCTTAAATATATGACACCTAAATTGATCTTTACTCGTAAAGTTTCGGAAAAATTCGTCAAAAAGGTTTTTAGGTAGTCGAGAAAATTTCTCATGCCTGGGCTTGACCGTTACAATTGTGGCACAACAACAGCTATAGCTCCTCCGCATGGGTCCCTTATTAAAACTCAAAGTCCACAGCTGCGTCTGTATTCTTCTTAGAAATTTAATCCACAGCTAAGTTTGCACGTGCTGACCTTTCGTTGGAAAATGCATCAGTGCACGTTTAACACATCAGAACAACTGACCCTTATGCTATACATGCTTCTTCCGCTTTTATTTTTGTCGCATAACACTTCATACCAAATGACCCTTATCCTATAGAAACTCCTCACCGTTTATTTTTGGCCTTTTAATCCATCATAAAAACTGGCCCTTATCTTATTGAAGCTACTCCTTCTTTTAGTTTTAGTCGCAAAAGCCGTTATTACAATTGGTCCTTATACTATATAAACACCTTACGTAATTCCTCTACATCAGCACATTGCAATTTTTATAAAGGAGATTTTCACACTATTTCTCTTTAACCCACTGAACGGACGCGTCGACGGGGGTTCGACAGCGAATCCCTGTTCGAAAACGGACCTGTAAACCCCTCCTCGTTCGCACTCCTATAACACACTTTTGAGGAAAAAATATATTGCAAAGCGATAATAAATGAAAGAAACTAATTTTGCGTAACGGAACTCCTTTACCTTGCAGGGAAAATAACTTAAAAGTAGCCTGACAACTTTTAAACCGGCAACTCTAGTATGATACGGTAAGTTTCGTCTGGAATTTACGAACAGGTTGACTGTTTTGAACGGGAAAAAGGTGGGGAGGGTGGTCGGTGGATGGGTTAATACGCTGTTTTAAAATTATTTTTACTTTTCAATGCATTTTTCAGATTATTTGCCGTTTGTACAGTATTTTTAACTAAAACAAGCACCTACATTTTTTGAATTTTTCTCTTATTTTGTTTGCAATGTTTATACTATATGGTTGCTATAGTCAATTACTTAGATATATTTATGTATATATTACAAGGAAGCAGTGAAGTCCGTGGTGAAAATTTTATTTAAACCTAACGAATGGACAGGTCTACCAGAGAAAGAAAAACATTGAATAATGGCAAAGACTCATGTCAATTACATATTTCGCCCGAGAGTGAAACATGAAGCAGAGATATTCCCATGAGATACAGCTTAATCAGTGTTATTAACAGTTAGAAAGAATCTTAGATCATTAGAAAATTGAACAATTTTCCTTTGGACAGCTGGAAAATGTGACTAATGGACAGTAAATTAGCATTTATTTTAGATTTTGCTTTAAGAGACTGGGCAAGAGAATTTTAAATCATCAAACACTCCTTTAAATACGATGTTATAAGGCTGGTAAAAGAGATATGAAAAAATGAGAAGGGGAAAATGAGAATCTCAGACAAATATTTTAGGTGTAATAATTTTGATATATTTTATATATATGTGTGTGTGTGTGTGTGTGTGTGTAATGAGACGGACTTCTCGATGGGTGGTTGCAGTCATGGCCATAAAAATGATACCGTTTCAGCTAAAGACCTTTATTAAGATAACGTTGAAGGACGGGTTCTCACTTCATCATAGGGACAAAACAAACTGAAGAGTCAGCTAGCATGGAGTTCTATGTACAAGACACGTAACACCTGGGTCAACATCTGTGGGAAAATATCTCTAGAAAAATCTGTCTCCGACAGCGTGTATCTCCTTTTTATTTGGAAATTTCCTAAATTGTCCGCCAGGGCCATGTAGGATTATAATTGGTCAGGCCCCTTCTCCGAGGGCTTAAACTGTAGCTCCGGTGGTCAATTTAGTTTACGGGTTAAAAAGGGGAATTCAAAATGACGTGGAAATTTTTACCCTTGATTTAAGTTTTGAAAACCCCTGAGAATTTTCATTACATATATATATATATATATATATATATATATATATATATATATAATATATATATATATATATATATATATATATATATATATAATTATATATAATAAGTTTTACTTCCTTCCTGTTACGCTTTGTTTGGACCAATGGATTCCCTGAGGAACAAGTAACATTATACCCCAACCAATTAACGGGCCAACTTTAAACATTTAAGATACTATATATTTAATGGTGGTTATAATCACCATAAAGTTAAAGATAGTGAAGATGTTTTGATAAAGCATCCGCACGACGCTGATAGATAATGATAATTGATAAAATAATTAAGAAAAATATTTTCATTGAAATATAAATTAATATTTAGTGATACAATAAAAATTGTACAGTAAAAATTGCATTTTTTGCATCTTTTATATAAAAAAAGTTATTAAATAGTTCCTATACAAATTATTGGAACAAAAACAACAGAATTAACCCAACCAAATTTCAGCATTCAATATTTATTATCTCATTCTTCTTCTCAAAATATTTGTAGTTGCGTTAGAGTATTTTTTTCTAAGATGCAATTTTTTTAACTGCTAAACTTTCAAATGAGTCGAGGTGTAAAAATATCAAACTCGAAAAATATTTTGCGGTAGCTATTATTTGTCTCGATAAATGAGCGTGAAATTTCGGAACATGATATCGGTTTTAGCATGGGCAACATTTAACGAAGCTGGGCGTTTCATTTGAAGAGGAAAAAATAGGGAGAAAATTTATGTTCTTGCAACGGTTTTTGATAAATATATTGGAACAGGAATTTTATCTCACAAATATCTTTTCTGTGGGGATAACGAAATCCGTTTAAAACAGCCGGAAGGGAGAGTATTTATAGAGATGAGGACGATAAAAACTTACAAAGTTATCCAATAACCACGAACTCTACGTTGAATAAAGAATTTCTTTTAGTTTTATACCATACAGGAATAATTTTTGTGCTATTTCGGTTTTTCTCTTTTTCTCTGCGCTGTTTTGTTCATACTTTAACTTATATATGATAAGAAAAATAATGATGTTATATTAATTTTGTTAATAGTTAATTTTAAATTTAACAAAGTTTATTTTTTTAATAGTTTTGTTAATTTTAGTTGCTGTACGTATATACGGAGGGATCATACTCTGAAAGCTGTTCATCTGCAGGCTCCGGAGTCTATTCTAAACTCTTCTTCTTTTCTACGTCTGTGGAAAAAAAAGAACGACCCTTGATGGAGAGATAGAGGCCATCCATATCGCATTGGAGAAACTTCTGGATTGTCTTCAAAAATTCAAAAAGGTTGTCCTACTCTCGGACTCGCAGGCAGCCATACAGGCTATTGGCTCCGCTGAAGTTCCTATCTCTGCTGAGGTCCTACAATGCCGAGAATTGATGAGTTGTCTTGGTCGAAAAGACAAATATATCAAGTTACAATGGATCCCCAGTAATTGCGGCATTTATGGGAATGATCAGGCTGATCTCCTCGCACGTAAAGGTGCAACAAAGGCACAGCTTACAAATGCTTCTGGACTGTCTTTTCACTCAAAAAATCTCTTTTGGAAACAAGCTTTGAATATGAAATTCGAATCCCAAATGCAAGATCGTGTTAAACTGAAGACCTGGAGTGCCGAAGACCTCGCCAACATTCACGATCGTCCTCGATGTGAGGCAGTGGCGTTGTTCCGGTTAGTGACAGGACAAGACTGCCTCAGTGAACATTTCCATAGAATTGGCATTTTTGACTCCCCTCTTTGTTCTTTATGTAACCTTGGAGAAACTTTAAATAGAGATCATCTGCGTCGATGCTGGGCACTTAGCGGTTCACCCGACTCCGAGACTACCCTGTATTGAGAGCCAGAAAACGCCTGAGGCAATGACTTCGGTCAATGTCACTTTTTTTACTTGTACAGTTGTTCTACAATTGTTATTTTTATAATTGTAACCTGCCTTGCCTTTAGAAATAAAAAAAATATATTAATTTTTTTAAGAATTTTTAACAATTAGCAATTAACGGTCTTAACAATACTGCATTTATTAAACTAATAATTCAAAATTCAAAATTTTGTTAGTATTTAATTAGATTTTTACTTCTTAAAATAAATGGATGATTGTTAAGACTGTTAATTTTTTAAAATTGTTAGAAAAATTAATGTAACATCATTATTTTTCAAAGAATTTTTAACAATTAACAATTAACAGTCTTAACAATTTCTCATTTATTAAACTAAAAATTCAAAATTTTATTAGTATTTAATTATCTTTTTACTTCTTCAAATAAATGCAAAATTGTTAACACTGCTAATTGGTAATTGTTAAAAATTCTTAGAAAATTATATAATATATTTTGCATTTATTAAACTAAAAATTCAAAATTCAAAATTTTATTGTTATTTAATTATCATTTTACTTCTTAAAATAAATGCAAAATTGTTAAGACCGTTAATTGCTAATTGTTAAAAATTCTTAGAAAAATTAATATAATAAAAAATAATGATATTATATTAATTTTTCTAAGAATTTTTAACAATTAGCAATTAACGGTCTTAACAATTTTGCATTTATTAAACTAAAAATTCAAAATTCAAAATTTTATTAGTATTTAATTATCTTTTTACTTCTTAAAATAAATGCAAAATTGTTAAGACCGTTAATTGCTAATTGTTAAAAATTCTTAGAAAAATTTAAATAATAAAAAATAATGATATTATACTAATTTTCAAAAAATGTTTAACAATTAGCATTTAACGGTTTTAAAAATTTCGCATTTATTAAACTAAAAATTCAAAATTTTATTAGTATTTAATTATCTTTTTACTTCTTCAAATAAATGCAATATTGTTAAGACCAATGATTGCTGATTGTTAAAAATTCTTAGAAAAATTAAACTAATAAAAAATAATGGCATTATATTAATTTTTCTAAGAATTTTTAACAATTAGCATTTAACAGTCTTAACAATTTTGCATTTATTAAACTAAAATTTCAAAATTCAAAATTTTATTAGTATTTAATTATCTTTTTACTTCTTAAAATAAATGGAAGATTGTTAAGACTTTTAATTGTTAATTGTTAAAAATTGTTAGAAAAATTAATGTAACATCATTATTTTTTATTATATTAATTTTTCTAAGAATTTTTAACAATTAGCAATTAACGGTCTTAACAATTTTGCATTTATTAAACTAAAAATTCAAAATTTTGCTAGTATTTAATTATCTTTTTACTTCTTAAAATAAATGCTAAATTGTTAAAACCGTTAATTGTTAATTATTGAAAATTCTTAGAAAAATTGATATAATAAAAAATAATTATATTATATTAATTTTTCTAAGAATTTTTAAGATTTAGCAATTAAGGTCTTAACAATTTTACATTTATTAAACTAAAAATTCAAAATTCAAAATTTTATTAGTATTTAATTATCTTTTTACTTCTTGAAATAAATTCAAAATTGTTTAGAACGTTAATTGCTAATTGTTAAAAATTCTTAGAAAAATTAATATAATAAAAAATAATGATATTATATTAATTTTTCTAAGAATTTTTAACAATTAGCAATTAACGGTCTTAACAATTTTGCATTTATTAAACTAAAATTTCAAAATTCAAAATTTTATTAGTATTTAATTTTCTTTTACTTCTTAAATTAAATGCAAAACTGTTAAGACCGTTAAATGCTAATTGTTGAAAATTCTTATAAAAATTAATATAATAAAAAATAATGATATTATATTAATTTTTCTAAGAATTTTTAACAATTAGCAATTAATTGCTTTAACAATACTGCATTTATTAAACTAATTATTCAAAATTCAAAATTTTATTAGTATTTAATTATCTTTTTACTTCTTGAAATAAATTCAAAATTGTTAAGAACGTTAACTGCTAACTGTTAAAAATTCTTAGAAAAATTTAAATAATAAAAAATAATAATATTATATTAATTTTTGAAAGAATTTTTAACAATTAGCAACTAACGGTCTTAACAATTTTGCCTGTACTAAACTAAAATTTCAAAATTAAAAATTTTATTAGTATTTAATTATTTTTTTACTTCTTGAAATAAATGTAAAATTGTTAAGACAGTTAATTGCTAATTGTTGAAAATTCTTAAAAAATTAATATAATAAAAAATAATGATATTATATTAATTTTTCTAAGAATTTTTAACAATTAGCTATGAATGGTCTTAACAATTTTGCATTTATTTTAAGAAGTAAAACTAAAATTAAATACTAATAAAACTTTAAATTTTTAGTTTAATTTATAAATAATTTCATAACTTTAAATAATTTTACAGCCACAAATCAATTTCTACGAAATATATCTCTAATAAGTTTTATTGTGTTCGATTCTTTTATAATTGATCTATTTCAATCTAGATCAGTAAAAGTGAGCAAATACATATTGATTGAAAAATAAATAATCAAATAACTGAAAAACGGGGATATTTATAGAGATAACTATAGTAAAATATTTTGATTAAAGTAATAATCCATATTTAGAGACTGTAAAAAAATATTTATCACGTACACTGAAACTTTTAGAATTTTTATGTCTTTCATCTAAAAAACTATACCAAATTATTAAATACAAACGTAACATTGAATCTTATTAAAAAATCATTTAAGTAAGCTCAAAGTGAATGTTTCAATTGAGATTTGAATTCAGAAATATTGTGTGACTATAATACTTCGTAATAATTCTACAAAAATGTAAAATTCTAAATCTTACTAATAACTCTCTAAATCTCAGCGCAGTCTCCTCGTGAATTAGATAGCAGCTTAAAACATATGTAAATAGAGCAGAACAATCTAATATGGAATATGAAAAAGGTTTTGTAGCGGATTTTATCCCTAGAAATGAAACGTTTGTCTCGTCTCAAAAAGAAAAACTAACTACTATTGTTATAAAGAAGAAGCAAAAATGTAACAGAGAGAACTGGTTTTTAAGCATTAGAAAAATTTTATTATAGAATAAACTTCCTGACATTGACAGTCAAAAAATATTTACTCCTTAAATTTCTTTAAAAATAAAATTTTTAAAACTAGTAAACATATCCCACTGCATTTTGTCTACCTCTACGCTTGCGTGTTTTCCAGTTTATATATAAATATCTTAGAAATATTAAGATATTGTAACAAATAGTGCATTTATGCAATGAAAAATGTTTAATAAATTGATAAAACTGTCTAAATCTAAAGGAATTTATAGATTTGAAAATATTATTTTGTGTTTCAATAGACATTGCAATAATTGAATACTTAATTTATAAATTGCAAAACGTTTAATAAAATAAAAAAAAATTGTAAATCTAAAGCAATTTATAGATTTGAAAATATTATTTTGTTTTTCAATAGATATTGTAAGAATAATTAATGCATTTATGCAATGCAAATATTTAATAAATTGATAAAACTGTCTAAATCTAAAGCAATTTATAGATTGGAAAATATTTTGTGTTTCAATAGATATTGTAAGAATTAATTGATGCATTTATAAATTGCAAAATATTTAATAAATTGATAAAACTGGCTAAATATAAAGCAATTTATAGATAGGAAAATAATATTTTGTGTTTCAATAGATATTGTAAGAATTAAATGATGCGTTTATGAATTGCAAAATGTTCAATAAAATCATAAAACTTTCTAAATCTAAAGCAATTTATAGATTTGAAAATATTATATTGTGTTTCGATAGATATTGTAAGAATTCAACGATGCATTTATGAATTGCAAAATGTTTAATAAATTGATAAAATTGTCTAAATCTAACGTAATTTATAAGTTTGAATAAACTATTTTGTGTTTCTATAGATATTGTAAGAAGTAAGTTATACGTTTATGAATTGCAAAATGATTAGTAAATTGATAAAACTGTCTAAATCTAAATCAATTTATACATTTGGAAATATTTTGTGTTTCAATAGATATTCTAAGACTAAATGATGCATTTATGAATTGCAAAATGTTTAATAAATTGATAAAACTGAACTAAATCTAACGCAATTTATAAATTTAAAAGTATTATTTTGTGTTTCAATACATATTGTAAGAATTAATTGATGCATTTATGCAAAGCAAAATATTTAATAAATTGATAAAACTGTCTAAATCTAAAGCAATTTATAGATTTGGAAATATTATATTGTGTTTCGATAGATATTGTAAGAATTCAATGATGCTTTTATGAATTACAAAATATTTAGTAAATTGATAAAACTGTCTAAATCTAAAGGAATTTATAAATTTGAAAATATTATATTTTATTTCAATAAATATTGTAAGAATTAAATATTGCATTTTTGAATTGCAAAATGTTTAATAAATTTATAAAATTGTCTAAATCTAAAGCAATTTATAGATTTGAAAATATTATTTTGTGTTTCAATAGAAAAAGTTTAAAATTCACTAAGAAATATATATATATATATATATATATATATATATATATATATATATATATATATATATATATATATATATATATATATATATATATATATATATATATAATATTGCGAATTACACTGTACTGAAATCTTGTTCTTGTAACGTAACAATATAAAAACAGCGTCTTACTGTTATAGAAAAAAATAATTTAAAATATTTTTATATCCATGCCTGCCTCTTTTAGTATTTCATGGATGACTCTCCCCCTTCCCCTCTCAGTTCTAAAAAAATCGGATAAGGCAGGAGGATAACCGCCAACTCTCAATTTTCATTAGTCCAGCTTAAGTCTTTCAGAGAAGATTCAATACCTAAGTCACCCAAGCAAAATCTTCGCATCGATGAATGCTTTGAATAGGGCTGGGAAAAAAGTTCTCGAGAGAAAGATAAAGAAACAGAGGCAAAGTAAAAAAAGAAAAACAGTTATCTTTCGAATCTTCTTTTATGTGGAAAAGTAGCGAGGGAGCTAAATCTGCTAGAGTCAACGTTTTAACTATTATGGCTGCATTGATTTATTCTAGCTCTCTCGTTGTGAAACTTCAATTAAATATTTATATTTGACTCTAAATTCACCAATATATAATGTAGACGTATATGTACCATAGGAGTTCAGTTGTCTTGGAAAATAGATAATTTCTATGTATGTAATAGAAATTATAGGCAAAGTAAAAAAAGAAAAACAATTTTATCTTTCGTAATTTCTTTTATGTAAAAGTGAAATTTAAAATCTGGTTAAGAGTAACGTTTTAACTATTATGGCTGCATTGATTTATTCTAGCTCTCTTTGTGAAACTTCAATTAAAAATATTTATATTTGACTCTAAATTCACCAATATATAATGTAGACGTATATGTACCATAGGAGTTCAGTTGTCTTGGAAAATAGATAATTTCTATGTATGTAATAGAAATTATAGCGTTTTGAAAAATTGTGAGAAAAAAAGCAATTTTGTCCAAATACAATCCTAATTTGTAATTTTTTTCTTTTAAAGTGAAATTTAAAATCTGGTTAAGAAAGTAAAATATCTGTTTAAAAGGTTCATTTAATGAAAATATTAATTATAAAATATTTAGATTTTTTTAAATCTTTTTTTTAATCTTCTTTAAAAAGTGTTTGAGATATATTAATATTTTTACGGATGCCTGTGCAGGTATTTATCTCCTATCATAACATTCAAAGGCAATATTTATATAATATATTATATATATATATATATATATATATATATATATATATATATATATATATATATATATATATATATATATATATATACATATATATATATATATATATAATATATATTATATATATATATATATATATATATATATATATATATATATATATATATATATATATATATATATATATATATATATATATATATATATATATATATATATATATATATATATATATATATATATATATATATATATATATATATATATATATATATATATATATATATATATATATATATATATATATGTATATATATACATATATATATATATATATATATATATATATATATATAATATATATATATATATATATACATATATATATATATATATATATATATATATATATATATATATATATATATATATATATATATATATATATATATATATTATATATATATACATATATATATATATATATCTATCTATATATATATATATATATATATATATATATATATATATATATATATATATATATATATATATATATATATATATATATATATATATATATATATATATATATATATATATATATATATATATATATATATATATATCTGTATGTGTGTGTGTTACTGGTTACATAAACAACTTGTGTTATGTTAAACTACAATCTGTATGTCTAAGAGATAAGTAAGCACCGTAAAAGTAGTTAAGAGAGACTTACACTAACAGAGATTTAAACACGAGAAGCCATTCTATAGACGCGAGATAAAAAATACCCAACTGGAACATTAAATTGAAAGGAAATCTAAAAAACAAAAAGAAAAAACAACTGAAAATCGAAGAGGGACAACATATGTTTACTGTTCCCCCTTCCGATTTTTCTTTCGTTGTTATACTTTCCCTCAAGATTTTCTCTCGGTCTGTGATAACGGGAAGAAAAAAAATCGATATGAAAAATAACCTCCACCAATTCTTGCCCTTTGATCAACAGACCTAAAATAGAACAGACTGCCGAGCAGTAATAACAAAAATAATTGAAACCGATAAATTTGGCCTATTGTGTACTAAATACCCCAAATTATTTTGGAGTAAATAGGAAACAATATTGTGTTAAACTGACTGAATAGCCAAAAAAAGTAATCTAATGTATTTTCTTCCATTTTTTTTTATTTTTATTCCTGTTTTGTTAAGGTTTCACAAATATACAGTAAATTAAAGTAAAACTAGTATACTGTGATTTATCTATTGATTATGAGATATTTTACATTTAAAAACACAATATTTTGACGTATTTTAATTTAGGTTAAAAGTAGAACTATTAATAAACGTTTATACATTAAGATCTTGAAGTTTTGTGTAATATTCAATAGATGTAGCATATATTTAGAAGGATATGGATAAAACCGGATCATAAAAAAACTTGACAAATGTACAGAATTATTAATTTCATAAAACTTAAAATAATGATGTTGTTGCAAAATTCTCGCATAAAGTTCATTGGATTGAATAGACTTTAGCTAAGATAAAAACAATAACAATTTATTAACACGCCAAATGCATCACAATAACAACGGATGGCAATAAAACTTGGCAGCCGTTTGGCGAAATTTTTTCAGAGCAATACGGAAAGCATTAACACAGGTTCCACTTTCACCAGACCTTAGAGTGAACTGACATTTTAGGGAACTCAAGGCCCCTTTATATACCTTTCAGGTTTCTTGAAATTTCCACAAGCCTCTAGTAAAACCCCTAGAAAGGGGTCCGCAACAAATGTCACCAAGTCCTCAAATTTAGTGATATATCACCAAACTTGGAGCCAAAAAGGAGTCTCCCAAGAAGCCAAAGTCTCGCCAATTTGGTGAGATACCGTACAAATTTCATGTTTACTGCATTCTTAACAATGATTTCAATTCCTTACTATGATGGGTTGCTATGCGTCTATGACTTACTGCAACCGTGTTGGGAAAAATCAAACAATAATTTAATAATAAAATATTTACCGATTTTATTCTAGTCTTCTAGCACAACCTTTTAGGATTTGCTTTACTTCAAAATATGATACATTGATATCACAAATTCTAACTGATCCTTCACGTTTTCTATGATGTTAAAATAGAGCAACTATGTGGTTCTAATGTAACAGTTCTAGAATTTAACCTGTAGAATGTACAATAAAAATTTGTTAAAATTGACATATTTCAAACA
>CM063508.1:171043524-171051024 GCA_032207245.1 Pardosa pseudoannulata | reverse complement strand
GGTCCATTGTGTGGATGCAACCTGTGAACCATCATTCAATCTTCCCATCAGGAAGTGATGAACAATTGGCCATAGTGTGGACTCTACATTAGAGGAATGCAGACGCAGTCGTTGACTTCGAGTTTTAACAGGGACCCCTGTGGAGGAATTATAGCTGATGGAGTGGCACAATTGTAACGGTCAAGCCCAGGCATGAATACAGTCGTGAGATATGGGGGCAGTGGCTAGGCATTAATGTCGATTTTAACTAAAGGGCGCATTTTAATGAGCTCACCTGCACACTCGAACGTCATACAGATGTGGGAAATATTTCACTAATAAGTGATTAGAAAAGAAAATAAAAGGACGTTGATCCAAAGTGTAAAGTTGTGGGAAAAATTTTAAAAATTAGTCGAGGTCGAGAACCAGAATGGACGGGTGCTTCCAGATCCCGTGTGCAAGTAGAGGTCCGTAGTAAGAGTTGCTGAATACATCGAGAGTACGTGAACAAGCCAGAGAGCTCGGCACAGAAGACACCAATATTGCCCGATCCCGCATCGACTGTGCCCCGCCCGACTGTGTTTCTCATTTGAAGAACGAACATTGGTGTAGGTGGTTAAGTAATTTACGACAAAATGACTAAACATAAAAGCGGGAGGAGGCTTCTGCAGGATATGGGCCAATTGTTACGATCAGTTGTATGACTAATAATGAAATCGTGAGGAACTTCTATAGGATAAAAGCTAGTTGTTATGATGGGTTTTGTGAATAAACATAAAAGCGTGAAATGGCTTCTATAGGATATTTGCCAATTGTTATGATCGGTTATATGACTAATAATGAAATCGTGATGAACTTCTATAGGATAAAAGCTAGTTGTTATGATGGGTTTTGTGAATAAACATAATAGCAGGAAGTGGCTTCTATAGGATATTTGCCAATTGTTATGATCGGTTGTATGACTAATAATAAAATCGGGAGGAACTTCTATAGGATAAAAGCTAGTTGTTATGATGGGTTTTGTGAATAAAAATAAAAGCGAGAGGAGGCTTCTATAGGATATGGGCCAATTGTTATGATCGGTTATATGACTAATAATGATATCGTGAGGAACTTTTATAGGATAAAAGCTAGTTGTTATGATGGGTTTTGTGAATAAAAATAAAAGCGAGAGGAGGCTTCTATAGGATATGGGCCAATTGTTATTATCGGTTATATGACTAATAATGATATAGTGAGGAACTTCTATTGGATAATAGCTATTTGCTATGATGGGTTTTTTGAATAAAAATAAAAGCAAGAGGAGGCTTCTATAGGATATGGGCCAATTGTTATGATCGGTTATATGACTAATAATGATATCGTGAGGAACTTCTATAGGATAAAAGCTAGTTGTTATGATGGGTTTTGCGAGTAAACGTAAAAGCGTGAGGAGTTCAACACATAACAACTAAATAGGACATTAGTATTTTAATCTAATTCTTCCTTTATACAATTATATTTGTATTGAAAATATGTTATTTTGACATTGATTTTAATTGCGCCGCCCCCTTTTTGTTTTACATTGTAAATAGAGGGCGAAACTACTTTAAATTCTTTGCAACTGACATTCCAACTACTATGATCACATTTTTACATTTGCCAAACTAAGTTTTTTCTGCCAACAAATTTTTTATGATTGAATGTTCTATTGTCTCGGAAAGTGAAGCTATGTACAAAATGTTAGATGTCTAGTTGCTCGGGAAGGAAGTTAAAATTAGATTATAAAATTTAAAACGACACACAAATGAAGTTAAAGAAAAGTGATTTATAAACACATAAGCATATTTTTAAATATATATATAGTAACATCTTAGCAGAAGTATATTCATTGCATTTATTTTAAATTTATAACTTACATTTCAGTAATACGTCAGTTTTTATTCACACTTAATACTCTACACAAAAACCCAAGAAAAATTTCATTCCATTCTTATTACTTTACACTTTCAAATCTAAATAGACTTTTAGTAGCTGAGCATCACTTCCAATGAAATCATTCTCCCTATTCCCCCAGATTAAATTTTAAGAGATTCAGTTTCGCAAATACCATCGCTTGGTGTCAATTTTATATCTAGTGATATTCAAAATACTGATCTGAAATTTCACAAACAAAGAACAGAAATATTTCGAGATTTATTTCGTAATAAATTCATGCTATTCTATTTCTCTTTCTAAAGAATATACTAGATGTATCGGCTCTCTCTGCGTAATTTGATTATCTGGCTTTTTTCTTTCCTGGGAATTTTCCGAATAGTAAAGCTAAATCAGATGTACATAGAAGTTTCGATCAATAATGCAGTCGTCAGATGCACCTTTGTATATCGTAGAATTTTCTCGAATAAATTGTACATCCGAATTTGAGTAATACTTTTTTTTTAAGATTGAAAATTGAAAATTCTTTTAAGTATTTATACAATATTTTTTTTTATAAATCAACAAAAAGTGTTAAAAACGAGTTGATAATGTTAAGCTTTGGAGCACTACGGTCAACTTTTTGCAACACGAGGGCTAACGAGACCGGGACCTACCGCTTAAAGCCGATTCCGAACGGCTACTAACATCCATGTCATAGTGGGATTCGAACCTACGAACACCGGTTACAAGGGCCAGCACCTTAACCATTTGGCCAACGTTCGGCGCGTTGATAGCGAGTTGAATTTTTGCTAACATTCTGTTTTTTTTTTCAAAAAGCGTAAAGCAGTAGTTGTTATACCTTTTCGCTACAATATTTTCTTAAATTTTGAAGGTAATATGAAGAGAAAAAAAACACTTAGCAATTTTCAAAATCCATTATTATTTTGTAAACTGGTAGCTTGCAGATTCCTTGTACAAAGACTAATGAAAGAAGGAGAATTATCAAGGTGAACCTTATACGAGGGGCAGCAAGAAATTAAGTTTCCCGATGATTTCCCATTTAAAGTACATGTAATTAGCTGTGTCAAATGCATGTGCGTAACAGATGTCTGACGTATTAATCATATGCCAGCTGGACAAGTCCCGATTCGTGCCAGTAGCGGGGTAGCAGTGGTCCGAAATGGAAACTCTAATTCCTTCTCCCACCACCTGCAAGGTTCGGTCGGCGATCTTGAATGCACAAAGCATTGCGTATGTTGAAATTCATCGTCAGCTCTGTCAAGTCTATGAGCCGAAACTGACACCCGAACACAAAATTCAACTATTAGAAGCAGCACTGACGTTTCTGCTATGTTATCACGATGACGGCGACGAGTTCCTCGATAGGATCGTCACGGGCAATGAGACCTGGATTTCGCAGTTTACCCCGGAAACCAGGCAGCAGTCAGTGCATTGGCATCATAGTGGATCTTCGGTCGGGACCAAATTCAAACAGACTCTCTTGGTATGGAAAGAGATGTGCATGTTGGTCTGGTACAGGAAGGCTGGTTCCATTCACAGTTCTACGTCAGAGGTATATAAAAGTGGATCCCACAATACGAGAAGTGTTTCAGTCTTGGTGTTGTCTATTTTAAAAAAAAAGCTAAAACATTGCTGTACTTGTTGCCTATAAATATGTCCGTGAATGTGTGAGTTCTGTTTTTTTTTTTTTTTTAAATAGGGAAACTTACTTCCTGGATGCATCTCGTATAAATTTCAAAAGTGATGATGGCAAATTCTTTTCTCAATATTGAGCTGCTAATGTGTAGTAGTCTAAGAAGGGATTGGTAAAGCCTGCTGCTCCCTGTGTTCTATACTTGGATATGAAATAAATTTAACATCCCGTTCAGAAAAAAATTGTTTTGAGTTTAATTATTGAGACTACTCTAGATATATATGAATGCTTATGCCTACATCCAAAAAAATATCTATACATGTATTTTTATATTGCACTTTCATTTACTCTGTACCCTTATTTATGAACGGAAGTCATAACAGTTAATGTGGTTATATAGAATATTTTAGCATCAACAATACTGTTGTCCTGTTGGAACATTCCATTACCAGCTGGAATAACAGAGGCCATGTAAGGGTGCAACTGGACCGCAATAATGTTCAGATACCCTGTAGCATTCATGATCTGCTCTATCATAACTACGGATCCCAAAGACGCCCAAGGGAACGTCCCCCAAAGCATAATACCGCCACCACCGCCCTGTGTGTGACCTACTGTACATTGAAGGAGCAACCGTTCCCTCAATGGACTGCCTGGAAGATGTATCCTGACGACGTATCCTGACATTTGATCCAAATCCAAGAAGAGAAAGCTTCAACATCTGATATACACTGGCTCACTATTATATCCACTAAAGAGAACATGAATAGCAGCACAGATTGCATCGCTCTAAGAATGGAAGAACAAAAATTTAAGAAACCCTTCAAATGATTTTCCATCTAATGAGATGAGGGTTATATCCACTGGAGTCAACCTAAGCAGAGAAACATCTGATATACAAGTGCTCCCTTTGACATGCACTGAAAACGACAGGAAGAGCGGTATAGACTACATTGCTGTAAGCATAGAAGAACACTGCAAAACAGAGATCTCAGAAACACTTAAAAGGATTTTACAAACAATGAGATGAAGGTAAAACAATAAATTAAAATAAAACTCTTATTTACAGGAGTCAATTCAAAGCAGAAAAAGATGCAACATCTGATATACACGTGCCAGTGACAATATGAATAGCAATACAAATTACATTACTTTAGGCATTGAAGAACAATGAAAACAAAGTTTTCAGAAGCGCTTCGAGGTATTTCGCAGACAATGCGATGGGGGGAGTTAAACAATTAATGAAAATGCAACATAATACCCTTATTCATAGGTGTTAACTCAACACAGAATAAGATGCAACATCTGATACACACATCATGACTATGACATATACCGAAGACAACATGGCTAGAAGTTCAGACGGATGCAAAAATGTCATTGAAGACATTGTAAAAGAAAACCTACAACAGCTGAATGTACATTGTCTCATAAAGATCACATTTTAAAAGTGGATATGCAGTTTTCTAAGACTAATAATTTAAGAAATCCTGAATCCAGTCCCAAAAATTTTACAAACTACATCCTATGCTATTCTTTGAAATTACTCTTAAATAGTTTAATTATCCCAGTTTAAATAAACAACAAATCAATTTTATCAATTTATAGCTAAAATGAAGCTCCTATTTAATCTAGATATTGTGAGTTTAGAAACTCCGCAATTTATCTTTACATATGGTAATTAAGAACTCAGTAAACTCAAAGACATTATTAAAAGTGATAAAACAAATTTTTAATCACCAAAATCGAGATATCTGCAAGTTCATAATAAATTGGAAATCTTGTTATTGTTGCCGTCCCATTATTATTGCCCCCGTATTTCTTTCCTTTTTAAAATGATAGATCGGGTATCATTTTTAACTTTCTTATCCTTTTAACTGCTTATCATTTTGCAATCGATATTTCCAATTATGGTGTCAAGGGTTGATAAATTTGTTTCTCGGTGGAATTTTAATATTGATTAATGCTGTAAGACAGAAGAAAAAATTCTCGTTAAGGTAGGAAAATGAATGTGTGGTTATCGCTCTTTAAGCTTCACCTGGTTTAATAATTAAGTCCAAAATAGATGAACGTACCTTCACGCAAGAGTAATTTTCGAAAATTTTAAATTTATAAATACAATGTAACATAAGACGTGAAATATTTACTAGAGATACATTTTCCCCTTTTTTTCTAGGGAAATACATCGTACTCGCATAGATGGCTTTGAAATGGAACACTTTATAATAAGTATAAAAGTAAAATATTAAAAATGATACAGAATAGAGAGAAAGAAATTTCAACTGCATAGACCAAAATATTTTAACATTTTTAATCTTAGAAGCCCTGATGGTAAATACACATAAATATATGGTTCGGTTTAAATATTAGTTAGGTTTTTAAGGGGGTTATTTGGGGCTTTTAATGGGAAACTATTTAACGCTAGATTGCCCGAGATTTCTTGTATACCTATATTGCCCAAAAACAGTCAAAATGACTGCATTGTGAAAAAATAACAAATATGTAAAGAAATTTGTTTAAAATTAATTTTTACTATTATATAATAAAGGAGGGCGGAAGTAACTACAATTATTCATAAACCCATTTATATGTTGTAGAAAAAGTCACCAAATTCTAAGAAATTGTGTCATTATATTTCATAATTGTTTTTCTAATTGAAATTTAAAAACAGTCAAAATGACTGCCTTGGGCAATCTAGTGTTAATAAAGCAGAAAGGCGTGTGATAAGGCAAATAATAAAATGCTTCTTATTGAACGAATCAAGAGAGTGAATGTTTGGAGTTACAGAGCTGGCGAACCCACGTCAGCAAGTCCTGAGTAGGCAAATACGAGGCGAATAGAGAAAGTAAGTTTCTGGATGTTTTCCATTTTAAAGTAAACGTTATTAGCAGTGTCAATTGCGCATACGTAACAGTAACAGATCTATGACGTGTCAATCATATGCCAGCTGGACAGGTCCCGATTCCTGAAAGTAGCATGGTAACAGTGGTCCGAAATGAAAACTCTAATTCCTTCTCCCGCCGCCTGCTAAACTCGGTTGGCGATCTTGGATGCACAAAGCATTGCGCCAATTGAAATTCATTCTCAGCTCTGCCGGGTCTATGATCCGAAACTGACACCCGAACACAAAATTCAACGCTTAGGGGCAGCACTCCCATTTTTGCTACAGTATCACGATGACGGTGACGAGTTCCTCGACAGGATCTTCACGGGCAATGATACTTGGATTTCGCACTTTACCCCGGAAACCAAGCAGCAGTCAATGCATTGGCATAATAGTAGATCTTCGGTCAGGACCAAATTCAAACAGACGTTGTCGGCACAGAAAGGGATGTGCGCGGTGTTCTGGGACAGGGAGGGATGGCTCCATTCCCAAGCGGCAGAGTTCTACTACATAGGTATACAAAATTTGATCCCACAATACAACAAGTGACTCAATTCTGGTGGTGGCTATGTTAAAAAATTGCTGAAACATTGTTGTACTTTTTGCCAATAAATATGTCCCTGAAAGTGTGAGTTCTTTTTTTTTCTCTTAAATAGGGGAACTTACTTTCTGATGAGTCTGGTATTACGTAGAGGTTGCTTGCCAAAGAATGGCCGCCATGTTGAGTAATATTATTAGGGATGTGAATAAATGGCTTTTATAAAGATAAACTTATTCATTGTCTTTACCAGCCCCGATATACGTATATGTGTGTAGTTATATTTAAAACCATAACTAACGTAGTAAGTATAACTGTATTCAAAAATAAATTTCTGTCCACTCTATTCCTGAAATTACAACCGTTGTTTCTCTTCTAACTGTGATAATCACCATCGCGAACACCAAAACCAAAACTTAACCAAACTATTCTTAAGGCTCCTCCACACTATGGTCCACTGCAAAGCCTCACCACCGTCTGGAAGGGGAATGGTGTATCGTGGTCGATATTGGCAGACGATAAAATACCCTTGGGGGACGATGGCTTCCG
>CM063508.1:171038524-171041024 GCA_032207245.1 Pardosa pseudoannulata | reverse complement strand
ATAATGAAAATGTCTATTTTTCTTGTCTCTCGTTTGTTGTATGTAAGAATAGTTAAGAAGTCATATGGTGTGAACGGGACATTTATTTTATTTTTCGGCCCCATATGTCATTGAATCCTAAACTTTGCTCCATTATTCAAGAATATATAGAGAAAGAGAAAGACATATCTGCAACTGTTGAATATATTCTTCTCCTACACGAAAGAAATAACCCATATATTTTAATTTGCACGGGCTTACGTGGTAGAAAAAGCTCTTAGTCAAATTGCAGTCTTGACGTCAGAAAACGAAGTCTAGAGCTGTGGAACATCATCTTTATCAAAATGAGTAGGTTAACTGGCCGTTTATACAAAGCATCAGCGATGAGTAAAATACTCGAAGAATATACACATTTGTTTTAGAAAATTTCCAGCCTGCCAGATTCTGCTTCTGATTCACTTACCTACCTAGAACTTTTCTCTCAAATGAAAATCATAAATAGGAGGATTTGGCTTCCTACTCACGATTGGTATAAGGCTGGTAAGCCTGGAGAATCATTAGTTCTTCTGTGTGACAGAAAAACCAATATTTGCCTTTCTCTCCTTGCCTGTGGACATCTAAAATACCTTACTTTTTCTCAGGGTATAAAATCCTACCCTCTTTTCCCAAAATACCGCTAACATCAGGCTTGAGTTGAACACAATTTAGGCTTCTTGGGAATATTTGGTAGGAAATTTACACTTCTCCCCTCCTTGTTTCCGACATTTTACTCGTGAACTAATTTATGAATCTGATCTGACGCCTTCAAGCCATTGTAGATAAGAAAAAAGAATATATTTGTAGTAGATGCCATCAAACAGTGAGCAGGTCAATGGATTTTATTAACATGAGACTTAAGATAGTTCGGCAGCATTGGGAGTCAAATGTAAACCTTTATCATTTAACCTATATAAAGGCATAAATTTAATTATTGAAGAATAATACTCATTACAGAAGTATTTTTCTGGGATAACTGGAAGATGCAGCCAATGGACAGAAGATCGACAATTATTCTAACGTCAGATTTCAGACTCGGTAAAGAGAATTTAAGTTGAAAAAACTAACTTATCTGATATTTTATGGATGGAAAATTAGGTAATAAAAATGAGACGGCTAAAAAAGTAAATTTTGGATATCTATTTTAGGGATAATAATTTTGATATGTTATCTATATACATAAGTGTGCGTGTGTGTACAAGAAATAGAGGAAATAGATAGTATTAATCAAGAATATATATTATCTCATTTTATAACTCACTTATAATTGCGAATTTAGAGCGCCGTGAAAGTTTGTATGTATGTATATATGTATATATGTATCATATATATGTATATATATGTATATATATATATATATATATATATATATAGATATATATATATATATATATATATATATATGTGTGTGTGTGTGTATATATATATATATTGTATATATATATATATATATATATATATATATATATATATATATATATACATATATATATATACATATATATAATATATATATATATATATATATATATATATATATATATATATATATATATATATATATATATATATATATATATATATATATATATATATGTATATCTTAAAAATAGAGGTAAAGTAATTGTATCAATCTAGGATCCCTATATTTATTTATGCTATCTCATTCTGTAACTTATTTATAATTACGAATATAATAATATTCATAACTTTCCATTAACTGTAAACCACACTTAAAGTGCCTAATGTAATAATCCAAAACTTTATATTTTGAGGCTTTATAATGTAGATTGTCTTAAGATTTACAATTGATTTTAAATAAATCATTAATTCGATCATCGAATCGCTAGAGATATCGTTATGCTATTTGAATATTTGAAGTATTTCTTGAAAAAAAATATATTTAGGGCACCCGAAAACTTCTGTCCATGACACATTATATTAAAAGTGAAGTATTGAACTCTGCAGGGTATGATTCAAAGAAATATTCATTTCCGAAAAGAAAGAAAAGTAATGTTATTAAAATGACTTAACTTTTCAAAGTCATTTTTCTGAATAAGCAAGCACATTATGCAGTACTAAAAATAGACATGAAGGAGGAAGGTAAATTTTCCACATACAAAAAGGTATCGATTTTGCTACGAATTTTAATGTTAAACATTTAATATTATTAAAAATCTACATACAGTGAACCAAAAAAAATTTTGGTCAGTAAGGTTACAGGATTTTATCGTTTAATAACTTTGAATTACATTATACTTTTGAACTAAAATAAAATTTTAAAAAATACAATGTCAAAAATAAATCAAAAAACTATTACACTTAGCACATAAACATAAATTATAAATTTAAAGAACTTTATGTTGATATCACTTTCGATAGCCAAACAAACTTGGTTATTTATTCAAGGTAACAAAAAATAACTCTTAAATTCTTAACAGTAGTATTTATACTTCGTGTGATACTCTTTATCTGCTTTAGAACC
>CM063508.1:171028524-171033524 GCA_032207245.1 Pardosa pseudoannulata | reverse complement strand
TAAAAATTTAATCTCTTTCGCAGGTGTGGTAAGCATCTCGCTTCTTATTACTGTCCAGCTATTTCCATTTCCCCCGCGTTAAAAATCTAAATGCTTACCAGACATTTAATTGGGCGCCCTCTTTCGTACCACTTAGAATTAATTCCAAAACCGCCCTTCCTCGTTAATCACTGATTATCAGTGTTCCCTTTCATTCTCGAGTAGCTAATCAGTACGTTTATAGATCGGCAATGGAAATAATGGGAAACATACAAGAATTTATCTTTAAACGTAAAGATTGGAGACACTTTCTCTTTTTCTTTCATTTCTTTTAAATTATTCTAACTAAAGCTGCAATTTGAACGCTATCTGCTACATATTTTAACAAAAAAAGTATAGTGATTCTTAGAGAAATGACAAGAAATAAAGTTATATTCAGGATAAAAAGATTAATTATAGTTTGTCATATTACTGGAATTCATATCAAAATTCGAGATCAATCCAAATAAAGCATACTAGTGTATGCTTGAGGTGTAGTATTTAACTTCGTCCATAATCCCGACTTGCAGATTTTCAAGTTCAGCGTTGTTAAACCGTAGAACATTGTACGGAAAATACAGGGTTTAGCTTGATAAACATGTAGGTCACATATTTCATTCTATTTGATTAGGTTGGGCTAGAGATATGTCGTTTTTCCGAGGTCAAGAGGGCCGAACGATGGCCGAATGGTTAGGGTGCTGGCCTTCGGAACCGGAGTTCGTGGGTTCGAATCCCACTATGTCATGGATGTTCGTAGCCATTCGAAATCGAATTTAAGCAGTAGGTCCCGGTCTCATTAGCTCTCGTGCTGCAAAAAGTAGACCGCAGCACTCCAAAACCAAACCAAAACCGAGGTCAACAGGGAGGACAGGGTACTCGAATTCGGGAGACTAAAACAAGCACCATTGTTTTAGTCTCCCGATATACTAAAGTACTAGATCTCTAAGCGAGAGGTTTCTAGCTTAAATCTCCGTACAAGATCTGCGGCAATTTTAATTTATTTCTTATTTTTTACTTTATTTCAATATTCTTAAGCTTATTAGAATGATATTCCAGAATATTCCGTTAAGTTAAAAAAGAGCCAGTAGCTCAGTTTGTAGACATTTCTTATTGCAGTCAACCAAGTGCTGAGCGTTAAATATAGAGATTTGAGTTCCTGCAATAACGGCAAAATGAACTACAGTTTCAGTATGCAATCTTCTGCTTCGTTTTCAGGAAGCTGGAACTTCTGCTTACCTATAGACTTATGGACAGTGGCTGCTTTTCATCTATTTACCGTATATGATTGCCTTGCTATCTATTTATATCTACTTGGCATTTTCCGAGGCTACCTGCCTTTGTAAGATAATAAAAACGAATCGATGGACAAATACACCTGTTTACCTGCCCAGCTCTCCACCAAGAAATACATCATTGGTATTGGGAAGAGAGAGGATTTATGAGGCGATAACCTTCAGTTATTTCAACTATTTCGATGCTACTTCCTGACTTTTTTACTATGTTATTGCTACTGTAGTAAATTTATCTTGCTTCAATTCTTGGTTATAGCCCCAGCTATTGGAAATAACAAATAAACTTCCTGTTATTTGAGTGTCCTTATTCTTCTACGCATCCTATCTACGCGATAATATATCATACTTCAAGTCATCAATGGAATAAATTAAACACATAGATTTAAATTACTAAAGAACTATGTGTGATAACAAAATTTCAACACAGGTTATAGATTTATTGCGCACATATGCTAAGAAAGAAAATAAATTATTCTGGAACAAGCCTTATACTAACTGGTAATATATAATTTTTATTCCATATACAAAGTTTACCCGTTCATTTAAAATTTTCTACCGGAGACCATTAATTAACCGTCGAGGATTTCGAGATTACCGCGACTCCAGTAATTAACTTTGTTATCCGATTGATAACAGATAAAGTTCACTTTGATTAATGCCGAGGTGGAAATTTAATTATTTTAGACCGTGGTGAAAGGGAAAATAATTAGTTTAACATAAAAAGAACGATATCCGGTACAAATAATTGCATCAGAATAGAATCCTCGACAATATAAGGCATGCAGATGGCTATACATAGTAACAATTATATAATTCAATTGGTTGCCCTTTTAAAAAACTTTAAAATAAAAAAATTATTTCACATAAAAAATAACTTCCTAGGATTTTTAAAAGCCCGTTTGGTTAAAAAGTAGTTATTAGAAAAATACGACGTACGAAGAAATAAAGAATAAGTCAGAACAGCTAATTTTTCTTTAATTTGATAATGCATTTAATTGACAGTGAATAAATATTTCAATTTTTTAATGTCTCGGGAACACAAGTATATGAGTAGAATAGATTAACAGTGGAATTTTTATACAAAAGCTCCTTATCACTATATAAAAAGGATTTTGAATTTATTTTTCTTCTTTTCATTTTTAGATAAAAATTTCACAATTACAAAATGGTCTTCTACTATCATTTTGTTGTGATTTTAATAGAGAATAAAATGCTGAAGTGACTCAAAATTAATAGATGGCTTGAAAGTTACATAATTACACTTTCTAAAAAACATTCGTATTCTTTAATGATACAGGACTTATCACAGGTCAGTCAACCCATACGCATTGAAAACTATCAACGAATTCAGTTTCCATATCAATTTCCAGGTGAAGAATGCATAGATTTCTTGTGTAATAATAGTTTTGAACCAATTTTTTTTCAGGTATGATTATGTCTTACGGAACTGATAATGCAAGGGTGCTGTTAAATATTCGCTCATACAAGGCCGTGGGTTATGTTGATCATATTGTTGAATCACCATATAGGCTACTAATATTACTCCTTAAAACAATATAAACCAATAGAGTCCTTGTAATTTAGAAGCAGAAACCGAGCAGAAGATCCTCAGGCTTGGTTTGGGACCTCCAAAGCTAAAAAGATTTTCCGTACAGTAAGAATAGTATTTAAGTATTGAGTCCTCGTATAATTATCCCTCTTGTAGTAAAATTTTGATCATTTTGGTGTAAAAATCACGCCAATCCCCAAAGACACACATCAGAGCATAGAATAAATCCGAATATAGCGTTAAAAAAGTGTAGCCGACCACTATTTTTTTCATATCAATACAAAAAAAATTTAGCAAATTCAATGCACTGATATAGGTGCAACGTGTCAGATCTTATAATTATCTTAATAGATCTTATCAAATTAACCTATGTTACATAAGGACAAGAAAGCTTATGGCCTTATTGTTAGGATGCTGACTTTTTGCACTGGAGTTCGTAGTTTCAAAACCCGCAAATGGGCAGGTTTTAGAACCGTAAGAACCAATTAAGCATTGAGTCCCAGTATAAATAACCTAGTGTAGAAACATTTTGATCGTGGTATGCTCTAAATCATTATATGCACAAAATCATAGAATTATATCTAAATAAGTTGTTGGTTGTTCTCTGAAGAATGTAAGTGGGCTGCAATGAGTCTCCCCAAAGCAATCTGCACATGTTCGATGTGTTTTAAATCAGGGAAGTACGCTAGCTAATCCATTCGAGTGATATCTTCACTTTCTAGTAGCTCCTCAACAGCAAGAGTCCGATGTGGCTTTGCATTGTTATCCATAAAAATAAGGTCTGGTCGAATGGCACCTCGGAACAGACGCACATGTAGAAGAAGTACCTCCTCACAATAGCGATCCCCGGTTACAGAAACTCTGTCAAAAACGTAAAGTTCAGTTAGCCCGGTCAGCATAATGTCTCCCCAGAGAAGAACTCCTGGACCACCGTAACGGTGTCTTTCCTTGATGTTACTAGGATAAAACCTGGTCCCGACCTCTTTCCAAATCAAAACTCGTTGAGAATCGCTTCTGGTACTGAACCGACTCTCATCCTTAAAGAAGACACGGCTCCGTTGATCAGTTGTCCAGTTTTTGTGACCTCTCATCTTACATAAGAACAAAAAAAACTGATGACCTTATTGTTAGGATGCTGACTTTTTTGTACTGGAGATCGTAGTTTCAACTCCCTCAAATGGGCATATTTTCGAACCGTAAGAACCACTTAAGAATTGAGTCCCAGTATAAATAACCCTAGTGTAGAAATATATTTTGATCCTGGTATACTCCAAATCATTATATGCACAAAAGCATAGCATTATATCTAAATAAGTTGTTGGGTGTTCTTTGAAGGATGTAAACGTGCTGCAATGCGTCTCCCCAAAGTATTCCACACATGTTCGATGTTATTTAAATCAGAGGAGCAAGCTAGACAATCCATTCGAGTGATATCTTCACTTTAGAGTAGCTCCTCAACAGCACGAGTCCGATGTAGCCGTGCATTTTTACCCATAAAATTAAGGTCTGGTCGAATGGCACCTCGGAACAGACGCACATGGGGAAGGAGTACCTCCTCACAATAGCGATCCCCGGTTACAGAAACTCTGTCAAAAACATAAAGTTCAGTTAGTTATGCTGAATACATAATGCCTCCCCAGAGAAGAACTCCAGGACCAACGTAACGGTGTCTTTCCTTGATGCTACTAGGCTAAAACCTGGTCCCGACCTCTCTCCAAACCAAAACTCGTTGAGAATCGCTTCTGGTACTGAACCGATTGTCATCCGTAAAGAGGACTCGGCTCCGTTGATCAGTTGTCCAGTTTTTGTGATCTCTGATCTTGCATAAGGACAAGAAAGCTGATGGCCTTATTGTTAGGATGCTGACTTTTTGTACTGGAGTTCGTAGAATCAACTCCCTCAAATGGGCAGATTTTCGAACCAAAAGAACCACTTAAGCGTTGATTCCCAGTATAAATAACCCTAGTGTAGAAAGATTTTGATCGTGGTGTGCTCTAAATCATTGTGCACAAAAGCATAGAATTATATCTAAATAACAAGAGAGAACAGATTTTCTTAGTTATAAAGCCATATAAAATTTTGTTTGCCATTCTGATAGCGACAATGTAATAAATGATTTCAGGGTGAAATATTAAAATAGA
>CM063508.1:171018524-171023524 GCA_032207245.1 Pardosa pseudoannulata | reverse complement strand
GAAATTGAAAGAATTGTTTGACGCATTTTGCACGTGAAAAATGGATAGTTAAATAGTTATTATTTTTTGTCTAACTATATTTCCTGCAAATATTTATTAAAAGAACTAAGTTTGCTGGAAAATTCAGTATTTTAAATTAGATTTTATATTTAAGTGCACTATGACACTTAAATGTAAAATCTAACTAAGAATATTATCCAGACATAACATTTACTTTGCATTTTCTTATACAGAATATAATCGCTACTAATAGCTACTTTAAATACATTTTTTTTTTAATTTTCCGAAATTTTAAGTATTTAACCCTCCGAGTGGAACATATCGAGGAAAAAAGTCTCCAAAAATACGCTAAAGGTTTACTGTGTCAGTGGGCAAAACGTTCTATGGATTTTTTCCTTCACCCTTTGGAATACGGGATTGATCATTCCTTCACCAGAATGGAATACGGGAAACCCATCCTCGCTATTGTACCCTTCCGGTTATAAATAGATATATAAATAGATGTTATAGATTGTTAATTTTTCATACACATAACGCTCGTCAAGTCTCGAAGATCATTCCGTAAAAAAAATGGATTCTAAAAGAACAAATAGAATATTCTTGGAGAGACTTATTTATATTTTGTTACGAAAGTTATTTAAGATATTTAAGTGGTGCAAATAGAGATACATCTATTACCGCAAACGAAATACTTCGAAATAGAGATTTACAAAGCCATGAAGAGCTATCAGCGTCTTTGTGCCTAAGGGGGTTGGATTGCATCTCTCAATAAATATCAGTCAAAGAGGGGTGTAGTTCCTGAACAATCGACCTGATCCTCCTACAGCAAAACTCCATGGTTGAAAGCACTGGCAAAAATGTACATTACATCCATTTTAAGAGCGTTTTTGAAGGTCGAAAATTGTACGTTTTGAAGACCTCATCGGTTTGGTGTAATTGTACGTGCTAACCGCTTAGAGGGTTAAAACATTCTGAGTGTATTTTTTTACTGTCATGTTCTCTTGAAAAGTATCAAAATTTTTCTTTGAAAAGTATATAATAACAATTGATTAAAATAATATATTTTGAATTGCAAATATCTATTCTTTTTGAAAATTAAAGTATTATTATGCATATCTTGTACGAGAAAAATAAATATTTAACTACTGTTATTTTTGCCTTATTAACTTTATTTTCTGCAAATGCATATTATAACAACTAAGGTTTTTTTAAGGTTTGAAAGTTATCATATATATGGAAATAACCATACTATACCTAAAAGCAAAGAGCATCAAACCCTTTCTATAATGCTTTTAAGAGACAATTAATAGTTAATAGCTTCTAGAATTATTAAAGAAAGCACAGTTAAATTGAAATTTTGTGTGCCACCGATTTAAAGTTTCTAACAGTCTCAATGAACTTTGGTTTGCTGAGGGTATAAAACCAAAAGGATAAATCAATGTGACGTTGTGCTTCCACTTTAGAATACTGTAATGTAAAGTAGCACAGCGTTTAGAATTTTGACACTATGTTTTGTAACTTAGATATACTGAGGGTATTAAACCAAAAGGAAAAATCAATATAATTTTGTGCATTTAGTTTAGTACCCTATAATCTAAAGTAGCACAGCGTTTAGAATTTTGACATTGTGTTTTGCAACTTAGATATGCTAAGGTTATAAAACCAAAAGGATAAATCAATATAACGTTGTACTTTCACTTTAGAATGCTATAATTTAAAGTAGCACAGCTTTTAGAATTGTGACATTATATTTGGAAGAAATGAATCAACTAATAAGTGTACTTCACGAATTCATGATTATTCTCATCTTTAATAAATAGCTAGTAATTCCTTCAGTTAGAGTACGAAGTTTTAACAGCTTTTTCTTTATCAGCGGTGTGATGAATCACTCTTTAAATTGTTATCTCCTCGTGGATTTTTGCACAGTATGTTTTTCGTGAGGTCTTGCACTAATGAAAACAGAATATTTGTTATCTCTAGTGATTACATTATATTTCGAAGCAATGAACGAACTAAAGAGTGTAATTCACTAATTCATGATTATTCTCCTCTTCAATAAATAACTAATAAATCATTCACTTAGTGTACTAAGTTTTAACTGCAATTTCTTTATCAGCAATGTAATGAATCACTCGTTGAATTGTTGTCTCCTCGTGGATTTTGGCACAGTATGTTTATCGTGAGGATTTGCATTAATGAAAACAATATTTTGTTATATCTAGTGATTACAGCAGCTATATAGATTTACAGGTGGTTTCTGATAATGAACGTTTCCCGTTTAGGGAGTCATCAAAAAGTTTAGAACATGCTTGAATTAACTGGCCCTTCCATCTCACATTTAAGTCCTTAAAATATGCCTTGTCTCCTTTAAAACTCCTTTTAGCTAATAACTCTTTTATTCCTATTTAAAACACTTTAAGTGCATTTCTTAATATCTTATACTTTCAAATTTATAGAAACTTTTCTTTATAAAGTATAAAATAACATTTGACTAAATTAATATAGTTACAGCAACAAATATCTAACCTTTTTGAAGTTGAAAGAATTATTTTACATATTTTGTTTGATCAAATGAATATTTTAACTATTATTACTTCTATCTTACTACGTTTAATGCAAATAGCATAACAACTAAATTTTTTCCAAAGCTTAAAAGCTACCGTATAAGTAAAAACATATTATAAAATCATTGTAGAATAAGAATGATGTCTGATAATCAAATATCTGTTTTCGAATGTCAGTTACTGTTGCGTAGAAAAAAAGTTAGCTGACAAAATATATGTCTCTCTTAACTGCATTTAAAAATACTATTTTGATGTTACTAACTTTAGGAGGTAATGTAACACTTTGAATTTCAAAATAATTTTCCTCATTTCCAGTAGTTGACCAAATTAATGTTTGAGTTATTTCAATTCATTGTCCTTCTAAAAGTTTTAATTGATTGAAACAAATGTGAATACTAATTTTTAAGTTAAAATATTTTGTCGAGTAGCACTGAATGTTGTATTTGCTGCAAAAGAAAAATAAGTTGAGTCACTATTCAGTCTTCATAAAAGACTTACTGTTTAATTTAAATTGTTTAACAATTCATCCCAATCATTGTATTTTTATTTTGTATAGTTTCTGCTTAACGATTGTTTGTATTTCAACTGATAAAATGAATATGTAACGGTTTTTGTTCTTTTGTATTCAATGCCGGAAAAGATGGATGTTAGCTTGGTATTCGGTGTGTGTAATTCTATTCATTTTTTGTCTTGCAATCGATTCATATTCAGTGTTCAACATGTGTTTTAAAACCTAATTCTAAATTCTAAATTAATTTTATGTAACTTTAGTTCTTCGTGATGTGTTTCATCATTACAGACAATTTTATTTCACAAGAGACTTCTGTTTGAGATCATCATTTCGGTTTTTACAGATACTGCAAATCAAATTCAAAGAATTAAAAATAAGGGTAAGTAATTACGTTATTCAATAATTGATTACCATTACTTATGAACATTTATACTAATTAACTGACTTAAAAGAAAACCAAAATTCAAGATTCATAATTATTCAAAGTAAAATTCTTTCTATACAAGATAGTCACACTCAATATTACAGTGCAAAGGGTCAAAGTATTTAGGGTATTATACTATTTATTACACTGAAATTATAAATGATATTTTATGATTTTAAAAAATTTGCATTAATAGAATTTTTAATAGTATTTTTCATTGTAATAATACAACAATTGTTTTGCCTGTTATTGTTAAAATAAATATGTATCGTTCTGGAATACATATCACACCCTAAAATATATTTTATTTATTTAAAAATTATATAGCACCATAACTTCTTAAAGGTTTTATGTATATAAATATTAAGTTTAATTATAATGAAGAATTATTTATTTATATAACGAACCCTAAATGAATTCTATCTCATCGTAATTCATATCTCACTGAGGTAATTAATATATGAAGGGTTTCACCACATTTTTGTGGTTACATGGCCTGTGATTTTAGATGTAAAAATGTTTAGCACTTCAAAATTGAGTACAACCGTTTAAAGGAATACATCACCTATAAGCAACGTTGATTGGAATTTTTTATTATTTTTGTTTTATTATATCTTTTATAATTATCATCATACATGCATTGAATTTTCAGTATTTGTTCTCTATTTTTATTTAATTAGTTTTATTTAATTTACTATGCTTCGAAAAATAAGAATTTTTAATGAATTATAAAGTCAGATTAATGAATTTAAAAGTCAATGTTTTCGGCATAATTCTCCTCCTAGTAAAATACTTAGACAGTATTTGAAATCTTACACCAGGAGAGTCAATTTAAAGTAAAATAATGTTTAAAAATTTCATTTCCAATGGTATAAATACTAAATGAAGTAAACAATAATGAAAAATGTAGGTAAAGCGTTATCATAGATCTACAATGTATTTACTGTGAAAATTCAAAATCAGTAATTGCAATAGTTTTTATTTAGAATGCACGCAAGGAGAAAATAACACCATTTTGAATAAAATGCATTAACAGTTAAAACCTTTTTACATTTTCCTTAGAGTATACGTCCCTTATCCTATTTATTTTTCATAAGTTGGATTAAAAGTTATGATACTAATTGCAAAGACCGTACAATTTCTCAGGTTCTGTATTGAATTATATATATAATGGTTTTATTTTAAACGATTTTAAAAAGCTTAAATAGTCTAAAATTTAAAAAAATAATTAAAACCTTCAAATCAAATTTTTGAGGTTTAAAGGTGATCTGTACCCTTAACTTAGAAGAATTGTAAATGGAAAAGAAAAAAAAAACATTAAGAACAGGCATTAAGTATTAGAAATAATTTAGCTACTACTATGTCCGAAAAACAATTTATCAGTTCCACATTAAACTGAACATCGTCAATTTGCAGATACTTAACTGTGATTTAACTGCAATGCCAATGGTGATGAATGCTTAATTTAGCTCCCGTGAGTTGTGACAGGAGCTATATTCAG
>CM063508.1:171006024-171008524 GCA_032207245.1 Pardosa pseudoannulata | reverse complement strand
TTAGCTGGACTATTACTGTAGATGAAAACAAATACAACAATCGTCATTACTAAAACAAACTTCCAAGTCCAGAAACAATTTCGTTTTGTATTCTATGTTTGTTTGTTTGTTTGTTTTAATAAATAAAAGTAAAGTTTAATGTATGTGCATATATCAATCTTACTTCGTACTATTCTCTGCTTAATAGATTAATATTTTATACATAGATGTAAATATTTTTCTAATTCATTTGTATTGTTTAGGAAAGTATTTCTTTTCTGTTTTATATTTGCGAAATTTTTTTTCAATAATTATAGACTCGCAATCTATCACGTGAAATGACAGTCTATGCCAGTAAATCTCGAATATAACAACATACTTTTTTTTTTACAATTTTTCAAAACTTAATCAAAAATTTGACTTAAGAATTTAATAACATCACAATTTAAGAAATCGAAAAAGATCTCAAACATACAAAATAAATAATGTGCGAAGAAAAGTTTCAGACTACATGGCAGATATAATAAATTTAATTCTTTAAATGACTTTAGAAAATCCAACTAATTCATTTTGACAATTTCTTGGTGTTCTATTATATCGCAAAAGGGACCTATATTCTATATACGAAAGAATAGAAGGTTAAAATTGGGTATGTGATGAAAATTTTCTTAAAAATATTTTTGAAATAAATTTTTACAGTAAACACAGACATGCATGCATATCCATAACATGTTGAAAAGTCACCCATGTAGTACAGAAAGTCATGGATTGAAGCATCATTACTCTGCGGTTTCCGGGCTATACTATGTCGTAAGAATCATTCTTTCACTTACATCTGTGTGCAATTGGAAAAAACTGCGAATCTAAGCGATTTTGATAGAGGACAGATTGTAATGGCTCGAAGACTCGGAATAAGTATTTCTGAAACTGCACAACTCGTGGGTTGTTCGCGATTTCTAGTTGTTACTACTTATGCAAAGCACAGGAATGACGGTGAAACCAGCTGTAGACGACATGGTATTGGACGTCCACACGTCCTTCACGTAAAAACACGTAAAAACGATCTTCGGGGACTCTCGTATGGTGAAGCAAAATCGGAGCCAGACAGTCGCTCAGCTAAAAACTCAATACAATGCAGGTAGAATAGTATCAGAGCACAGAGTTCAAAGACCACCAAATCGCAATAGCTCGGATTTGCGTAACCGTTGCTTAAACATCTGGTACAATATGTCTCCGGCCATCTACCCATCTACTAAGGACTTGTGGCATCCATGCCAAGGCGGGTTGAAACTGTGTTGCGCGCCAAAACTGGGCCAACTCGTTATTGACAGGTGGTCGCAATGTTTTGGCTTTTGAGTGTAAATAAGAAACTAATCAAAAATGCATTCATCCATCAAATAGTTATTGGCTGTTATTAATATCCTTAGAAAAGATGCATAACGTCACGAGTTACATAATACTTTTTATCAATATCAGACAATATGTTTTTCTGAAATAATTTTCTATGAATTAAACTCATTTACTTTTTATAATACTTTTTGAATAAGAAAATAAATTCATGATCCGTTTTTAAAAGATAATTTAAGATAATAATATCTTATTATTCTACAGTTTAAAACAAAAATAAAAAGCAAAATGTTATTTATATTTATCGAATCGGGGATTATTTTCTGACACATTCTGACAGCCATAATGCTTAAAACACGCAAAAACTAAATGCTAATAACATTTTCGTCACAAATCACATTTTTTTCTTTCTAAACGTTGCTATAATTTGTTATCGGGACTTAAAAATGTGCTTCAGTCGAAAGGCTGATAAATATCCCTACAACTTTCTTTGCACGGGAGGGGGGAAAAGAGGTAAAATAATTATAAGAAAGATTTTGAAAGTTAGGTGGTTTATTAATTAGCTCATTAGCTGTTTCGCTGGAGATAAGAATGGCCCTGGAGATTGTGATGTCGTAATTAAATGCAGAGGATATATGTTGCTGGGGAGCATTTCAAATTTTTCTAAAAATACTTTTAATATCCTTACAACTTAAAAGACGAACTTATGGACCGTAAATATCTCTTTATAAAGAGAAATCTTTATGGCGTGAATTTCACACTCGTTGCGTGATGCTAAGTGAGACGTTTCAACAGCAGAATAATGTTTGTGACTGTCATTAAAAGATATATTCTTAAATATTTTATTTGTATATTTTACATTTTATCTTTTTGAATTTCAGTTTTAAATAAATAAGTTCCTTTTTATAAAAAATACCAGACTTGATTTTTTTAAAATATATTTAAAGAATATGAATAAAACATTGCAGTCCAACTTTTAAAAATTACAATGCAAATAAACAATAATTATATGGATAATGTCTAAAATTAATACACACTCTACAAAATATCATATAATTCGGTTTTAATCCATATGTTAAAAACCAATATACACCAAACGCTCAGGAGAACTAAGAATTAATGATTTTGTCCTTGTGAAACTAAAATTATTGCGCATTTTGAGTGGATTTTCAAT
>CM063508.1:170996024-171001024 GCA_032207245.1 Pardosa pseudoannulata | reverse complement strand
TATATGTATATATATATATATATATATATATTATATATATATATATATATATATATATATATATATATATATATATATATATTATATATATATATATATATATATATATATATATATATATATATATATATATATATATATATATATATATAAAGAGTTTTTAAATTCCTCCCAATTTACATTCTAATTTTCTTAATTTTCATAATATTCCAAATTATATGTAGCACATGAATCTTGCTTCTTTATCTTGAACATTAAAATGTAGTGTGATAGTTCAACAAAGGGCTATCAGAGTAAACATATTAGAATATAAAAATCTCATACTTAGATATATTCCTTAGTAAATGTGTTACAAAAATGTTTGAACACTAGCTATACATAACCTAAACTAATAAACACATACAGTAGATTAGTATATATACATTTGTATTAATATATGTGTGAATACTAACACACACCACACAGATACACACATATATATATATAATATACATACATTATTTTTCTTATGATGTATTATACCTAAATTTATAGTAAATTGAATGCTTATTTACATCAAATTAAAGCGGAACAAAGTAGACTAAGGAGTAACACAATGTTTCACGCGTTATTTATTATTGAAAAAATTGAAATTGAAACTTAATTTTTTCTGATACTGTATTTAAAAAAATATGCTGTGAAACAATAGTTTACTCGAAAATAATGAAGATATACTTCATTCACTTTATGGTAATACTTTTGCAGTTTAACATGAGTGAAAACAAAACATAGCGTTTATGGAGACAGTTTAATATTTATAATTTTCTTTTTAGTCTCAAAAAGTAAGTGAAAGGGCTATTAATTTTTCCTCACATTTCCACGGGGCCCTTCTTCTATTCACGTAAAGTATCTTCTTTGTCTTTCCCACATTTCGAGACCTTTTGATGAATGCGTTTTTCATTGGCTTCTCGAATCTGATGGAGTGTGAAAGAAGGAAAAGAATTTTTGGAGTGTTTCAAGCTTGAAAGGTTCAGGTAATTAGCTCCCTATCTGTCTCAGATAAGAAAGAATATTAAATGGATCTTGAACGTAATTAACTTAGATGAAGTGCTTGAAAGGTAAAGGAGAAACCAAATAAAAAAATATTAATGACAGAATAAAGTGGATTAGAAATAAAATAAGGTCTGTTTCTAAATATCGTCGTATTTAAACAATTATAAAAGGTAATTTTTCAGACGTGGGAAGTAGACTTCATGATATTAATGTTTTGAAAATAATCTATTAACAGCTCAGTTTGTTTGTTTTTTAGGAGTATTTGATAATATTTAAAATATTTATCAAATTGTTCCTGACTTATACGGATTTTTTTTGTACGTGGAGGAATGGTATTTGTTAAGTCAGTGTGAGTTTCATTTATTCTTTAACACTAGATTTACCGACCGAGCCAATTTGACTCATTAAACATTTGATTACTATATATATATATATATATATATATATATATATATATATATATATATATATATATATATATATATATATATATATATATATATATATATATATATATCTTTCCTTCCTTCTTTAGTGGCATAACAGCCCAGGATGGGCCTTAGCCTTCTCTAGAATTCCATACCAGGCAGTCCTATCTTTGGATATGGATTTCCAATTTGAAAATTTCAAGGATCTTATGTCTTTCTCAATGCAGTGTAACCATCTAAGTTTTGGTCGTCCTCTCATTCGGGTTCCTATTGGTTTGGCGGTAAAAACATTTTTTGTGGATATATTATCACTAAGTCGAACTAGGAACATATAAAAACCCAGATATAATTAATTTTATTAGCTTACAAAGATTAAAATGGGCCAGACACCTAGTTCGACTTTAATATCACTTTTCAAAAATATATGTTGGTTTTTAGTTAAGTAATAAAATATATGTAAGCTTTCATTCCTCTTCCCCGCCGACCCCTTCATTTTGCATTTTCAAATGTGGTATACCTATTTTCATGGTTCTGAGCCAATTTGACTCATAGAATGGTTTAACAGTTACTCTCATAATATGAAATTTATTGGTCTACTCAAGTAAATATTTCCTGAAAAAAAATTATTTTCCGATTGGCTGAAGAACTAAGAACTAAATACAGTGAAGAAGTCGAGAACACTTCCATTCCAATGACAGAAATTGACGCACGGAAAAACTGTCAAGTTTAACAATCATGCAAAAGAAACAGATGTAGAAACCATTGGGCTAAAAGTAATTGAAATGTTTGCGGAAAATGTGTTTCAAAAACCGATTTTATATGTAAAAAATGTTGTCCATGAATTTTTTGATAATAAACATTTCATTTAAATTAATTTTAAACTATTTTCTTTGCAAAAACTTTGCAAAAATTTTCTTGTATGAGTTAAACTGGCTCACTTCAGAAAAACAGGTATTTGATCAACATCCGTAAATCTAGTGTTAAAATTTCAGACTCATTACCAGATATTTTAGATTCTGATTCCGAGTTAAGTTGAAATAACAAGAAATTAGCTGCATACTCTCTAACTAAATACCCATTATTTTAAAGTTAATTGCATAGATACAATTAGTAAGTGATTAGTAAAATACAAGCAAAAAGATAAGAACTGAAAGATAAAAATTCGTCTAATGATACAAAAAAGCGCACAACCAGAAGATAAAATACAACAAAGCAGAACATCATCTAATAACCGTCTGTACGATTAACCCCTTTCCTGTGGAATATATTTTAGAAAAACATGCCGAAATTTTGTTTCTTTTTACCATCAAAATGTTAGAAATAGATTAATTTTGAAAAAAAATAAACTTCTTTTTCAATATTTTCACATACATGAGAATTGCTAATGGATTACGATAATTTTTGCTCAAATTACAGCAAAATGACTCAAATGACCTAATTTTCTGGATAAATACTGTTGCCAAATTCTCACTTAAAGTTTCTTTGAATAGACTTTGCCTAAGAAAAAACAATAACAAATTTTTAACACGCCAAATGAGTCCCAATTACAACGGATGGAGATAAAATTTGGCAGCCTTTTGGCGCACTTTTTCAGAGCAATACGGAGAGCATTAACCCTTTCGTGAGCCATTTATTTTTCATTCCACTTTTCCAAACTTTCAAAACAGTGCTGCTAATTTTATTCAATCGATCGCACAATTGATGACAAAGCAAAACTGAAGATAGGGAATCTTCGTTTCAGTAACAAGACCAATATATTATAACGGGTTTTGCACTTCCCACAGGTGCATTTTGCAAGATCGTGTTGGTGGGATGTAATCTTCACGCCCCAAGAAAGGGTTAACACAGGTCCTACTTTCACCAGATCTGAGCTTGAACTGGCTTTTTATGAGAACTCACGGTTCCTTTATATAGATTTCATGTTTCTGGAAACTTCCACTTCTAGTAAATGCTTCTGGTAATATCCAGAAAAAGGGGAGTCAGCAACAAATGTTGCTAAGTCGCCAAATTTGGTGCCAAAAATGAGTCTCCTAAAACTTCGTCAAGGAGCCAATATCTCGCATATTTACCATACAAATACCATACAAATTACATGTTTACAGAATTCTTAACAATATAATAAACTAATACAATAAATTCCTCTATATCAACTTTCATGAATTTTGTGTCTCTCAGATTACTTTAAATTTCACAAATCTATTACAATATCAGAGAAATAGCGACAAATAGAGTGAAATTGCCAAACTTTTCACGGGGAAGTATCTTTATCAATTGGAAAAATGTCAAATTATATATTATGCATCGAACAATTTGAATACCATTTTTCTTTTCCCCGAACTCAGGTCGGGCATTCCAAAATTGGTGCATTTGCGTTGCCCGAACTTCGTTCGGTCGTCATAGGCAAGGGGTTAATATGATATTAAAAATAGAAAATATACGGACAAAATAGTGAAAGCAAGAGAGAAACAAGATTGCACGTACGGCATACGGGCAAAACAGGGGAGGGCATTAAGAAGTATATTCAGTCGTCACAGGCAAGAGGTTAATATTATATTTAAAATACAAAATATACGGACAAAATAGTGAACACAAGAGAGAAACAAGATTGCACGTACGGCATACGGGTAATACTGGGGAGGGTATTAAGAACTGGGTTCGGTCGTCACAGGCAAGGGGTTAATATGATATTTAAACTACAAAATATACGGACAAAATAGTAAAAACAAGAGAGAAACAAAATTGCACGTACGGCATAAGGGAAAAACTGCGGGGGGGATATTAAAAAGAAAAAATAATATAAGTAAAACTTCTAAATATTATAAGTAGTACTTCTAAAAACATCTAATTTATTGTAAAAATATTCTATATGTAAAAAAAACCCCATTAAGAAAAACAACGAGATTGCAAATTAAACTAGACTTATATCAATAAAAGGAAATGATGTACTATATTTGTCATTCAATCTAAACGAATAAATATTTGAAATGTCTTTTATTATAGGAGAAAAAAAAACACTTGACATTTCTTGTCTCATAACGTCAAAAATATTTCTCACAAAAGAAAAATCAAAATGCACATTCCTAACGCGCAGTGACAGGTAACATATAAAATTCCTTCATGACAGGGAAAGTATTAATTCTCTTACATATTTTTTTCCTTTCACTTTTATGGCGATATTTTTTGGCGGAGAAGTGGTGGATAAGAGAATAGATTTGTTTCACAAAAATAAATTGGTAGAAAATCATAGCAGAGCTTATATTTTTCTTTCTATCTTATGTCATTTATCATTTTCTTTCCATTAGGTGAACCTAGGTTCATTTTTACTGCAATGAACTTTCCAGTAGAATTTTTTTTTTTAAATTATATTGAGTTTTTTTAAGTATAATGAAAAAATTCAGGGTTTAAGTAAGATTTCTTAGGCGTTCTAGAATTTAAAATTTTTCTCGTAAGTTCTCAGAGATTTGGAAGATTATTATTATCATAACATAAAACTGATTTTTGACTTAGAGAATTTGAAATGTTTGACCTGTCTAGGGCTGT
>CM063508.1:170983524-170986024 GCA_032207245.1 Pardosa pseudoannulata | reverse complement strand
CATTATTACGGTTCATTGCCCAAATGTCTGGAAAGCTGCCGCCTGCTGAAATTACAGTTTATTTCTTTTAAAGCAAAATAAAACTACATCTGGAATTTAATAGCTTTTACCCCTACTTCGTAAGTTTTCCTTTAGTTATATTTATATCTATCTTTCCATATCTATTCAAATAAACGCACACATTCTACGAATTTTAATATAAATAACATATTAACATAAACTCAACAGGATCATAAAAATCGTCATATCATCTCTTTTTATAAGTCCCAGCGAACTTGATGTACTTTTTCTAGAATTCTAATATCTTGGTGAAATTTTGTCACTTGTTTGTTCCTTACTGTTCCAAGATGCTCTGGAAAAACAATAAATGAGAGGGCAAGTAGTGGATATTGAGCGGCACTCAACACGCCATGCTTGGTAGGTCTATTAGAAGAAGAATAAAGAGTTAATAGACTTCTTCTATTAGAATGTTATAATTTTCATATATTTAATTCACTCCATAAAAATCGTCATATCATCTCTTTTTATAAGTCCCAGCGAACTTGATGTACTTTTTCTAGAATTCTAATATCTTGGTGAAATTTTGTCACTTGTTCGTTCCTTACTGTTGAAAGATGCTCTGGAAAAGTAACGAATGAGAGTGCAAGGCATGAATATTGAGCGGCACTCAACACGCCATGCTTGGTAGGTCTATTAGAAGAAGAATAAAGAGTTAATAGAGTTCTTCTATTAGAATGTTATAATTTTCATATATTTAATTAATTCCAATATTTTAAATGAAACTTAATTTTATTATCGTGCTATAAATATCTTACTATTTATATTCATTAATGGTTTTTTCCGTAATTCCGTAAAAAATATGATTTTTATTAATAAATAATCTTAAAGAAAAATTTTTAATATAACTAGGTAAATGATAGAAGAAATTATGAAAAAAATATATAACAAACAATCTATAACAACATCTATACATAACAACATCTATCTATATTATTTTTTAAAAATATGAAAAATTATTAATAAATAATATTAAAGGGAATTTTCTAATGTAACTAGGTAATCATTACAGGAGAAATTCTAAAAAATCTATAACAACATCTATCTATATTATTTTTTAAAAATATGAAAAATTATTATAAATAATATTAAAGGGAATTTTCTAATGTAACTAGGTAATCATTACAGGAGAAATTCTAAAAAATCTATAACAAATAATCTATAACAACAATCTATAACAAATATCAATTTTAAATGCGATTCTCTAAGTCAGGATCGAACCCGAGCCACTAGCTGTAAAGATACTTATTTACCTGAAAGCCGATACCTAACCTGCAAATGATTGAAGAACTTATAAAACACTCATTTGCATCCTGATTCGGAATGCCTGAATACTTAATAGTTAAAAAAAATTTAAATATTTTCAGATATCATATATGGCTTGGCATTATCTGTTATACCAAATAAATTATATACATATTTAGTAAATATTTCGGTTATCGCAGGCAAACATAAAACATCCTTCCTCTTCTTATTATAGTATATATATACAATGTGTTTCGTATTGAATGGGACAAAAAAAACATGATTGCGAACGTTGTAATTAATACATTTGGAAAATTCAAATTTACCTCAAAACTACATTTATTCAAGTTTCTATAGGTATTCAATATGTGCCCCTCTTGTGACACGACAAATGTCTACACGGTAATTAAGCTCCTGCCACACTCATGATAGCATAGCGGGTTTAGTTTCTTTTCGTCCTGGGCTTTTGTTCTAGCATAAGAAGACGGTATCCAGGAATTGCTTCACCCACCTGCTTATGTTATGCCGATGCGGTGGTTCTTTACGAAATTTCGAGCGAAAATGTCTTTGCACAACAGTTACCTAGGAAGTTTTCGCATACTCGAAAACGCAGTACACTTTCTCCTGCATGGACGACATTTTGTTTAACAGTGCCTCTAGCGGCGAGTTCGTCATTCGATAATTTTTTCTTGTTGCCAAATAAAACTTACATAATTGTAGTTGCAGAATAAATTGGTTTCGGCTGAATAAATCCATTACGGCAGTCATACAGCGCTAATCTTTTTGTCCCATTCAATATGAAACACCCTGTATATATGTGTGTATGTATGTGTGTAAGTATGTATGCCACAGAGTTATGTCAATAAATGCTCTGTCCACCAATGAAATGATTGGGCTACGAATGGGGAGGCTAAGTATATTCTGTTTTATTTTTCTTCTACCCTGGCTTAACAGGTCAGGCTGGTCTGTCACCCTCTCACCCCTGAGTGAGGGAGTGAGCAAGACTGTTTGTCCCTTCAACGAAATTAGTAAACGATAATACAAAAGATGGGCATAAGAAAGAATCAGCATAAATAGAGGCTGATTTCACCATTATTACCAGTCCTTGAATACCATCTTCTCTGACTCCGTGACACTAGCCTTGCAGAAATAATCTAGAACTAATATTGCATAGATTGGACATATTGACAAAATATTA
>CM063508.1:170961024-170968524 GCA_032207245.1 Pardosa pseudoannulata | reverse complement strand
AAAAATATTTTCTTCAATGTTTGAGTATTGTTAGTGACCGTGTCCCTCCTACTAGAATATGATGTGAACTTTGTATGCCGAGTGAGTTCTAGATTATAAACAGTGAATAGTAAATTAATTTCTCCAATTTCTCTTCCATAAATGTATATTGTTAGGGAATTCTTACACTGGCCCAGACAAGTATGCCCATACAGCAGTTGACAAACTGAATGACCAATCACCCCGACAGCAAACACAACAGCCATAGATCTGCAGTTGACCTACCTGAGGCCCATCACGGTTCGAAGCTTAATGTGGTCAACCCCAGTAAGTAACATGCACTACAGAGGCAAGTTCTGGTCTACCAGGGAGACGCAAAGAGAAAGATAACTCAGGCACCCCGGGTTAGTGAAACCCGTACAATCCTAAAGGAGAAGTGTCACTGGGGACAAATCTATATTGTAAATCAGACATCAAAATTCAAAATTCAACGGCAATTTGACACGTCCAACTCAGAAACAACCAGTGAACTGCCGTTAGATTATATCATCCAAAAGAAAAATTGAGCTCATGTTATAAGAAATTACCTTAGCTTTGAGTAACAGACAAAAAATTTACAAGAAATTTGAGAACCGATACAAATGAACAAATTGTCGAGGAAACCTCTACAAGGATATTGACAGAAATGTAAATTAAAGGTTTTGTTCTTGGAAAAACGTAAATTATTACTCTCTGTGAATTAAGGTTCTCTTTTCAATCAAGAAATTTTATTTGAAGATAAGAAAAACAAATTAGTCACCTATTAGAATATTTTCAATATTACTCACACACACACACATACTTTTGGAAGTCAGTAGTCAACTTTAAGTTCTCACGAAAACCACACAGGCAGCATTTTAGTTATTGCAGAAGTTGGTGAACACTCCTTTAAATCTAACTTTCTCTGACTGGTAAATTATGTATTAATAATGAGAACAGTGAAAAAGGAGAATTTTAGATATATATATATATATATATATATATATATATATATATATATATATACAATTGAGAACTTGTTTTTGAGTTCTGAAAAAGATGACAATGATGTTTTATTCTTCTACACATACTATTAACAATAATATGAACATTTCAACTGAACAGAAAATATATTACACATAAACACTAACACAGATATATATATATATATGTACATATTGTAAAGTACTGGAGAAGTGGTAGGCGACGCCGTTGTGATACAAGCATTAAAATAAACAGATACAAGCATTAAAATAAAAATTCGTTGGTACAGTAAAGCTGGTCACAAAAAGTTGCAGGAAACAGTTCTCAAATTTATACAGGTATGAGACTCTGCTATTTTCTTCCACACTGAGTTTCTAAGGCTAACACAGAGATCAGAGTCAATATCTCCCAGCGTTCCGTTGAAATTCTTGGATGTTCGATGATCCTGGGGAAAGGAGAGCCACTCTCAACTAATTACTTCGAAAATCAAAGTAAAAATAAACGTAGTGGGAATGAGATTCCTAAGTCGAAGGTCGACTTTCTAGTTGTAATAAGAGACGCTGGTGGTTGCTGACTAAAACAAGCTTCTGCAAATCGGAGAGACTAGTTACACTCTTTTCGAGCTCACAAAAAATTTTTCTTCCCTTCTCATCAAATCTTCTTATATAGGGTTCCGTTTTCCTCTGACGTCCTTCTTTCCGAAATCTTCCAAAAACAGGGTGACGCAATTCTGCAGTCAAACGACCCGCCTGGACTCAACTAAAGCGTTTCTAGAAGTTGGCTCACCGGTAATCATCCACACATTAGCGAAACTATTAATGTGGTCCATATGTGAGTCCATATGTGAGTCCACCAACAGTGGAATCTATCCAACACTAGGGGTCAATAGTGTCATCAAAATCTCGGCACAAAGAGGCAGACAGTTCGGCTCCGGCGTACTGACACCTTTAATTAAACTCGGCGCTAGACTACCTGTTGGTGTACGAAACACTGGTGCACAAACGGCTTTGTTCACACTGTTTAGTCGGTACGCGTTTCTACATAAAGATTTCTAACAATAAGTCTCCGCTACTAAGGACCTTTAGGCCAAGCTTGGGTTTCTCTCTTTTTTTCGTACATGTATATGTTACGGCCAAAGCCCGAAGTTAGCCAGTTCCCGAATTGGCCGGCCAAATCGCGAAATAGCCAATATCGCCTCACAATGACTGGCCAATGTCCGATCTTTCCTTGATTTCGGGGTTTGGCCAGCCAATTCGGGAACTGGCATGGGACGATCGTCCAAAGTCGGAAAAACAAGGATATGAGCAAATTTTGGGTGTTTGTTTACCCTAATGCTAATGATAATCACATTATAGCTGCCACACTGTATTTTATAGCCGATCAATGTACCGCTCACAACCATCAATAACTTGGTTATGTTCCATATTTTTTTTGCTTGTTTATTTAATAGCCTTCAGCAACAATCCCAAGTCATGGGATACTTAAAAACAGTTGTTTCCTATGACTAACTTTTATCTCAGATACATTCGGAAGAGTCGTGGATTTTCTGCCATATAAACATAAATTTACTCGGAGACGCTCGTAACAAAGAGAAATTGAGGGAGTTTATGCGGTTGTATAAGAATGTCTGTTTTTGCGCATTACTATGTCACGTGATTGTTGTAAAATCTAATATTAAATGCTTAAATGCATTTGTACGTGTGTTTAGGATTAACTTCATAGTTCTTAGTTTGTAGTTAGTTAAAATTTTATATAGCCATCATTTACATCAACATTTTTTATATAGACAAGCCGAAAATTTTTACCACTTTTCTGTTTGTTTTAACTATGATATGAAAACATATTTGAAAGTCTGGTTTGGTTTGCAGCTCTACCTTTTGTTGTTCTGCTACATGAGACTATATATATATGTATATATATATATATATATATATATATATATATATATATATATATATATATATATATATAGATATATATATATATATATATATTATATATATATATATATATATATATATATATATTTATATATATATATATATATATATATATATATATATATATATATATATATATATATATATATACATATATATATATATATATACATAATATATATATATATATATATATATATATATATATATATATATATATATATACTATTAAATTTACTTCTTACAAATATTTAAAATAAAGATCAAATACTTATACATACAGTATTTTATAAAGATTTTATAATATGAGCCCAATCACTCATACTTCTTATGACAAATGAGGTTAAGCATTACAATGATTCAATTATTAAATATATTTTGTTAGTTCTTGTACCAAACAAGTATAGAGTTGCGTTCCAAACCAGACAATCAAGCTATTTCGCTAATACTGTTTTTGACTAGATTGATAGGCGCAAATTCTTACCTGCTAAATGGTATTCATTAACACAAAATGGGGGAAGTATATGCAATGATATTTTAACTTAATTCATCAATTTCTCACATCTACCTGTTAATTCAATCCTTGGTAGCTACACTACTACGCAATGATTTCGCAACCGGAAGATTACGCGATCGAAGCTCCAGCCGGTTACATATCCGCCATGTTCATTAATGTCGGCTGTAGCACGTGAAACAGGTGGTCGTAATGTTATCTAAAGTTCTAAACCAGGGATGAAAAAGGGTGGGTTCAATACGTAATCATTCAGTATTCATACTAACACACTTTTGCACCGATAATATTTATTCTGGTGGTGATTATTCTGGTGGTAAAGCACTAATTTTTTTTAAGAAATCGAAATCGTATGTTTCATTATGTGTACCTATGAAATTGTGTTATGTTTCACGCAGTACTTTATTCGTTAGACGGCTCTAAATAACTTACGTTATTTTATAATGATTTTGTACATACTAGATCAGGAATGGACAAACTTTTTCGGCCTAGGGCCAAAAATCGAAAAAAAAATTAGTTTGGTGGGCAAAGATAAATTTTTCTAAAATTTTAAAAACAATATAAAAATACCTAACGGTTTATATATGTTAATGAGATAAATGAAATTGTGATTTCATTTTTAAAATTCTCTTATACTGAGGTTCGAAGTGAGATGTACTGATTTTAAGGAGCGATGCTAAATGCTCATCTTAGGTCTACTTCTGAAAATATTCTTTCTAAGGTTCAAAGTTGAAAACACTTAATAAAAGAAGTAAATATACCACTGACCTTCTGGCCATGAGATAATAAATTTGGGATATAATATTTAAGCAAAATAAAAATGGAGATGGATATATAATGTATAAATATATATTTCTTTTGATTTGCCTCGGATCGGCAACTTAAAATTCTATCCGGGGGCCGGATAAAACCTTCCGGCTGGCCGGAGTTGGCCCGCGGACCGTAGTTTGCCTATCCCTGTTCTAAACAATTGCTCTGGGATGGCATGCTGAACAATGGGATTTACTGTTTGGTCACTACTACTAAATTACGGGGACACATTTGAACAAGTTCAATGTTTCCTCCTTTCGATGATCTTCAAACGGAAGGCACATACCATCACCTTAATTCTAGTATGTTCTAGCTTACGTGCTTGGCTTTTCCAAGTGGCATTAGCCACTGCAAGACCTACTAAATGATAATAAACGTATAAACATTTTAACTATTATATTTTGAGGCTCATCCAGAAAGAAAGTTTCCCTATTTAAAAGAAAAAAAGAACTCACACTTCCTTGGACATATTTATTGGCAACAAGTAAAGCAATGTTTCATCTATTTTTTCAACATAACCACCAGAAGAATTGAGACACTTGTATTGTGGGATCATCTTTTGTATACATCTCTCTTAGAACTCTGCCGACTGTGAATGGAGACAGCATTCGTGGTTCCATTCACAAGCTCAGAACACCATGCACATCAATTTCCGTACCGACAGCGTCTGTTTGAATTTGGTCCTGACCAAAGATCCACTATGCTGATTGGTTTCCGGGGTAAAGTGCGAAATCCAAGTCTCATTAACCGTCACGATCCTGTCGAGGAACTCGTTGCCGTCATCGTGATACCGTAGGAGAAATGTCAGTCCTGTTCGTAATCGTTGAATTTTGTGGTCGGGTGTCAGTTTCAGCTCATAGACCTGACAGAGCTCACGATGAATTTCAATTGGCGCAATGGCTTGTGTATTGAAGATCACCGACAGAACCTTGCAGGCGGCTGAAGAAGCAATTACAGTTTCCATTTTCGACGATTGCTACTATGATACTGGCACGAACTGGTATTTGTCCATCTGTCATATGATAAGTACGTCATAGATTTGTTACTCATGCGCAATGAATAAGGCTGATTAAGCATACTTTAAAAGTTAAAACGTCGGGAAACTTTCTTTCTGGATGCGCCTCGTATTTAAAAAAAAATATATATATTTAACTTTCACCCTGAAAATGTAGTTTTTTGACGTTAGCAAAGAATAGTAATTTAGAAAAATGTAAAAAGATTAAATTTCCTTTCTAGAATCAGAAAAGTGTTAGATACAAACAAATCGAAGTCAAAAGAAGACTTGTATTTAAAATCAATCGGAACTTTCCATAAATAAACTTAATATAAACAAAGAAGACATGCGAATAAAGGAAAGTCTTCTTTTAATAAAGGGAAAGCTCTGTAGTTTATGGTCGATGAATATGCCACTCAGTGACATAATTTCACGGATCTTCTTTTCACTTTGCCGACCACTAACCAGTAAGAATCTCTAAATCTTGCTTGGGATACTTAAGAGTGGCTATTTCCATGACAAATTCTTATTTGGCCGAGTCACGGATCTACTTTCATAGACAAATAAACATAAATTTATTTGGACACGACGGTAGTAATGAGAAATGAAAGGAATTTATTTACGAGTTTTGTATGAGATGCATTTTTATGGTATTACTTGGACATGTAATGGTTGTAATACTACTGATATAGTTTTCATGATATATATTATCACTTATTCTTAGAAATTTACCATCTTTAGTATTCAATTAAACAATCGTATCTGTAGAGCCGCATTTTCATTTAAAGCATGGTTTCCTTAACTTTTTAATAGGGGGACCCCATAATATTTACGCAAAGTTTGGGGGACTCCTTAATCATTGCTCATATCCGACACACACGTTGGTGGAAATGTCAGTTTCTTCACTTGTACTCTAATATTATACAGTCAGTACTGGCTATATGGTCACCCACATATAAGGGCACCCCGCATATATCATCAGTTTTCTAAAGTCCAGTCTAACTTAATAGGGAACACGTGTTAAAGCGTACATCTTATACAGTCATTTTCTTTTCCTTGTTACCGATTATATGGTCAATTTCATGTGTTCAACGAGTTTCAGTTTCAGTTTTTTTTTTAAGTCAGTGAGTGATCCTGAATTTAAACCTTTATTTTCCTCGCTTTCCCCCTTTCTTGTTTGTGTACACTATCGTCGTTTCCACTCTCAGTTCTCGTCCCCCCCTGATAACAAGTAGACATCTGTCTGTTTATTGGTTGAAGTTATCTCTCTCATACATTACCTCAGGTGTTATTTTACTACTTCCGAAGCAGCAGATGAGCATTTAAAAACTATTAGGGACTTGGAAAAAGTTGTGTTAACGACCAATAAAAGGAAGCAAACTTGTATATGATTCTTTTTAAATACATTGAACATGAATGTATGTATGTACGGTATGTACCAGTGCTGTACTTTGATTAGTAAAGTAAGCTAATAAATCCCCCCCCAAAAAAAAATATTGCATATTTTTAATATAGTTTTTACTTCTCGAAGTAATTTTTAAAATGCTCTTAAAAGTATAGTTATTTGTTTATGAGTACTACATTCTGATAGGTGAATATAATCCTGTCACAATTCAATAGGGTGTTATTGTTCAACATATATGGTCACCCCGATTATATGGTTTGATTTTTCTGGATCGCTGAGCTGACCATATAACCGATACAGACTTTATTGTAATTTTAGGTCAATAACTTAAAGTTTTGTATTTTAAAATATAAAAAAATGATAAAATTTTAAATAAGGAACAAATTTTAAAATATGATAAGAGAATAAAATCAAATTCAGTTACTTGGATTAATTCAAACATAAATTGAGGTCTGCTCATTAACTGTAGGCACTTGAGCAGTCACTACTGAGAAAACCCCAGCTCATTAAAGTTTCTATTATAAAAAAAATGCTGCTAAATGTTTTCGCTTTCTTTTTGTCTGTATCGTCTTTATTTGTTTTCAGATACATGGTGTAAAAATATTTGAAAGTTGTAAAAGAATACCTTACCTTACATTACCTAACCTTACTTACCTACTTTACCTCACTTTACCTTACCTTACTTACCTACCTGACTTTACTTTACCTTACTTTACCTTACCTTACTTACCTACCTTACCTTTCTTTTACCTTATTATAAAAAGGTAAAGAAATGTCAAAATTGGTAAAATCTTTGGCGACCCTTGTTGCAGATTTCGTTACCCCAATCGGGGTCACGATCTACAGTGTAAGAAACTCT
>CM063508.1:170946024-170948524 GCA_032207245.1 Pardosa pseudoannulata | reverse complement strand
TCACTTTATATGAAATGTTTTATGAAAGACTTGAATAAAAGTTGTTAAAAAGTCATTTCAGGAGATTACTGAATACATTACTGAATACTTTACTGAATACATTAATTTTTCCCTTACTTCTTTGGAGGGATAATTAAAAAAAAGGCGTTATTAAAATTTTATGGTTTATCATTGTTTTAATGTTAGCAAAAAGACAGTGAATATTTCAGATAATTTACTATGACTGCAGAAAGATAAAATGTACATAAATTAAAAAGTAAAACTTAATGAATTTTAGAGGCAATCAACTTTTTATGCATAAAAAATATTTGAAAAATTTTAAAATAAATATATGAATCGAAACACAAAATAACTAAAAATTTTATATTTATCATTAAATAGAATTTTATGCGAATACTATATTGGTTTAGGTTTCTACATACAAAAGATTCTGTGTCTACTGAACTAAATCAAAACTTTCATTCCTCTTGAACTGAGTAAATGCTACTCAAAATTGGAAATTCTTTCTTAGACCTGAGTAATTTCATTTCTCTTCTCCTGCTTTGCTGCTCTATAGTAATACTAATTATGCAGTAAGTAGTTTTGAGTTGCATGAAAAAATTTCTCAACAAGGCATATTTGACCAAAACCTTTCGTGTAAAATCAAATCCGAATTTTTATACTAGTAAGGAGTTTCAAAACTCAGAATCCATTTTCTAAAGACAGCGTATTATCAGTGTTCAAGAAATAATACTGGAAAAGAAAGTCTATCGAACACAAGTGGTTATAATGATTTATCCTTTAAAAAGTAATTTGTCTTCGCGATTTCAAATGTATAGATTGATAGATAGATAGACATAAATAAATACATATATGTATAATATATATATACATAAATACATATATGTATAATGCATATATGCATAAATAAATACATATCTGACATATATATATATATGTGTGTGTGTGTGTGTGTGTGTGTCAGGATTGTAAACATTAAATTAATAACTTAGGGGGGGAGGGTAAAAGCAGAAAATGCAGTGCACTCTTTAATGCAGGCTTACGAATCACTAATAACTCCCTCTAAAAGCGTAAGACGCTCAATAATTAAAAGAGAGCGTTTTCAGATTGAGTTGCTGATAAACTCACGCTAAGTGCCTGTCCTTTGTTAGGGTATGAACGCTACCCGCTGGGCGCCATGTTTAATGGTTGACTACTTATTTGTGATGAAATCATAAATAAAGATTTTATAAAGGACTATTCGGCTCTATGATTAAATAGTTGACTGCCACAAGGAATGTCATATATATATATATATATATATATATATATACATATATATATATATATATATATATATATATGTGTGTGTATGTATGTATGTATGTAGTGAGACGGACTTTCTCATTGGGTGGTTGCAGTCACAGCCATAAAAATGACACCGTTTTAGCTAAAGACCTTTATTACGATAACGTTGGATGAAGAGATGAAGGATGAAGGGATGAAGGGTCCCACTTCATCATAGGGACGGGACAAACTGAATGGTCAGCTAGCATGAAGTTATATGTACAAGACCCTTAACACCTGGATCAGCATCTGTTTGAAAAATATCTGCCCAACGACATCGTTCATCACCTTTTTATTTGGAAGTTTAATAAATTATCCGCTAGGGCCATGTAGAGTTATAATTGGTCAGACTTCTTTTGTGAGGGCGTAAACTGTAGCTCCAGTAGTCAATTTAGGTTATTGGTTAAAAAGGGGAATGCAAAATGACGAGGGAATTTTTAGCGCTTGATTTAAATTTTGAAAAACCCTGAGAATTTTCCTTATATGAGAGGGAGAGAGAGAGATAGTGCGTGCGTATGTGTAATTAGAGTTAAATATATAGATATATAGAGGATCACAGCTACATAGATAGAGATATTTTAAATGACTCCAATATAAGGCAAGAAATACTCAGTATATATGTAATCTGACAGTATGTATCTAATATATATATATATATATATATATATATATATATGTGTGTGTGTGTGTGTGTGTGTGTGTGTGTGTGTGTGTGTGTATAATTTAATAGTATAATAGGTATAATAGATAATAGTATCTAATATATGTAAATCTGAAAATATGTATAGATGTTTAAGTGTGTTCTCAATTAGAATACATAGATAGCTTTATAGAAATAGGGATATAGAGAGACAAGAAGATATATATATTTGTTAAAAGACTTATTATAAAACAATTGAGTATAATACAAAGTTTATTCAAAATAAAGGTGAATAGCAATATATGTAATTATATTAAATAGATATAGAGACAGGTATATTTTTAAATATATCATGTCAAAACAAATATGAATCAATTTACTACATTTCCGAAAAACTTCACAATTACAACTAACTAAAACACAAATTAGTTTCAATCAAATATAATACCTGTAATCATTATTTTGATTCTAGAAAAAAGTTTAAAATGTTTAACTTCGAATCTAATTGCTCGTTTGTATCAACTAATTACTTCT
>CM063508.1:170933524-170938524 GCA_032207245.1 Pardosa pseudoannulata | reverse complement strand
TTAAACGTAAGTTGGCGAAAAGCCAAATTCAATTTATATATTAAATATTGGGTTAAAGACATAACGCGTATTACCACTATACGTCCCCCACTTAAGTAATATATTTTTTATTGTCTTTTCTATGGTTTTCTTTTTCAGGTACAAACCTTTTTATGTTTTGCTCGACTCCTAATTCCCCATAGAAAACCTTCCAATTCCATAGAAAACACCCCACCAGAGGATCCTTTTCTCTCTCGCATCAACATGAAACAACTCTCCTTTCCGCAATATGGCTGCCGACATGGTAGTATTTTTTCATTTTTGATGAATATTTTGGAAAAACCATCGAAGCTCTAAATCCGCTAAACGAGAAGCGCGAAGTCGCGATGGGACACTATATAGGCTATATATAATCTATATATGCACATATGCTCAGATCTCTGAGTTGATAGAATGTAGTCTTAAAAAATCTTTAATCATACTGATGAGATGAAGGTTTAAAAAAGTAATTTGGATTCATTTTCCAAAGTACTGCATATCCTTTTAATATATTATATGCAAACCTATTAGACTGATGTTTAAATTCTCTAAAGTATACGATATTAGCTATTAATTTCTTCCTTTACACTAAATATACTTCCTACTTCATAATTCCCTTGGAAGAATGATTTCATTTACTTCCAAAGACCATATTACATATGTATATATACACTCATGTCCATAAATTAAGGATAATGAAGTTCAGGCAATGAAAGAGACAAAAGCAAAACAAATTTGACTTATTTGTAAAGTCTATTTATTAAACAAAAGGTAAAGAGCAAAAAAGATGCTATATGTTTGACATAATTCATAAAAATTGCGATTTTTACTCTCTGGAGAAAATTTCAAAAAAGAACCTATTTACATAAAAAAAGTATAACATGGTTAGTATGATGGTTAATACGGAGTATGTCTCCCGGACGATGCAATACAAGCGTTACAACGCCTACGCATGCTGAGTGTCAGATTATCAATATGATCTTGGGGAAAATTACACCACTCATCAAGCAATGCCCTCCGAAGTTCCGATAGACAGTTGGGAGGGGGTTGACGGGCTGCAATTCGTCGGCCAAGCATGTCCCACACATGCTCTATTGGATTCAAGTCCGGTGAGTATGCTGGCCAATCCATACGGGTGATATCCTCCGATTGAAGGCATTCGTCTACAATGTTTGCACGGTGAGGTCGGGCGTTGTCATCCATATACAGAAATTCAGGACCCATGGCGCCCCGAAACAAACGTACATGTTGTTCCAGAATGACATCCCGATAGATGTGGCCTGTCATCGTTACACTCTGAACATGCAGGTCAGTTCTGGAACCAAGAATAATTCCTCCCCAAACGAGCCATCCTGCACCACCGTAACGGTGTCGTTCAATGGTGTTCTCTTGGTGGTAACGGGTACCTGGCGCTCTCCATATGAAAGTCCGGCGAGAATCAGAATGTAAACTGAATCTGGTCTCGTCGGAAAACATCACACAAGACCACTGTTGCGGTGTCCACAATGCATGCTCTCTAGCCCAGCATAATCGCAGGCGACAGTGAGTCGTGGTAAGGGGAACACATCTGACAGGCCTACGAGCATATAGACCAATGTTCCCTAAGCGTCTGTACACGGTCTGCCTTGAAACTGTCGTACCGGTAGCTGAAGAGAGCTGACGAGACAGGTGTGATGCTGTGCTCCGTCTGTTTCTTTTGGCAGTAACTGCCAAATACCGGTCATCATTCGGCGTAGTAACTCGGGGGCGACCTGTGCTGTAACATCTACTCACATTACCATCATGTTTGAATCGTTGCCAAAGCCTGGAGATGACACTCTGGGCGATTCCAAGTTCCTCGGATACTTCCAGCTGGGTACGTCCACATTCCAGTCGTCCGATAATTCTACCACGTAAAAAATCATCCAAATGCTTCCTTTGTGCCATAACTATGCGGTTATTGCACTGAAAGGCTTTTAAAGCGCTTGTGAACAATTTTACTTCTTTGCTACCATTCCTTATATACCCCTTTCATACACTCTCGTCATTGTGACGTACTATCCGCGCCATCTGGTGGTTTCCTGCAATTTGCATATTCTTCTTCAAGATGTGTGTGATAATTCTACAGGTGAAATTTTTATTTTAGAGCTCAAATTCTGCGTGATTCTGAATTATCCTTAATTTATGGACATGAGTGTGTATATATATATATATATATATATATATATATATATATATATATATATATATATATATATATATATATATATATATATATATATATATATATATATCACTTTACCACTTATGTGAGAAATTCCTATCAGTTTTCAACTTAAAGAAGAAGGAAAGAAAAACATTTTTTGGAACTTATAACATGTGTCGTCTTCTAAATTTGAATTTTTGTTTCTGACTTCAGAGAAACGTGAGAAAGTTTCTCTCTATAAAACTTCTCCGTTCGTTCTTTCCAGCTGTTGCAACAGCAGTAGAAGATGTTTACGGTTTTTCATTCCTCTCGCAACTGATATCTTCCTTAATACGGAAAAGTTTTTTTTATAGACGTAACAGCTACGTGCCTTCAAAATACAGAAAAATTTTTAGAAGCTTTTGAAAATGGGGAATGTAGTCCAGATAAAAGTTTTAGAGACCTCAAATATATTTATTCTGTTTGTTATATCCAGTTGGAGTAAGAAGCACAAGGGAAGGAGTTTTCATAGTAAGAGCCAAGTATGTTATATAAAATAAACCTGTTGTGTTTGCTATGGGGAAGTTATAAAGATTTAAACTTTCTTCTACCACATTTATTTCTTACTTTTTAATTTGTAGTTTTACTATCATGTGAGTTTTTAAAGTATACATTTTAACCAAGGGTGAAATAACATGTATAGTAAAATATATTATAAGTAATTAAAATACTGCTGATGGATAATAAAATAAATATGTTAAGCATAAACAAGTTTAAAAATGTAAGGTTTCAAATTGAAAATTGAAAAATATAGAAAATTAAAGATGAAATATATAGAATGATTCTAGAATCAGATACTTCGACTGACAGAAAATTCTTTGAGCTGGTTTGTTTTTCAGGTTTTATAAAAGGTTGATTGAATCATATCACCTTTATAAAAATCATGATTTATAAAAATCATAAAAAAACATGGGTAGTAAAATCAATTATAAGTAATTAAAATGCAGTTGTTTGATATTAAAATAAATCTGTTAAGCAGAAACAAATTTTAAAAAAAAGTAAGGTTTCAAATTGAAAATAGAAATATATAGAAAATTAAAGATGAAAAATATAGAATGATTCTAGTATCAGATCCTAGAATTGAAAGAAAATTCTTTGAGCTGGTTTGTTTTTCAGATGTTTTAAAAGGTTGATTGAATCATATCACCTTTATAAAAATCATGAAATAACATGTGTAGTAAAATCTATTATAATTAATTAAAATGCTGTTGGTAGATAATAAAATAAATTTGTTAAGCAGAAACAAGTTTAAAAAAAAGTAAGGTTCCAAATTGAAAATTGAAAAATATAAAAAATTAAAGAGGAAAAATATAAAATGATTCTAGTATCAGATCCTTGGATTGAAAGAAAGTTCTTTGAGATGGTTTGTTTTTCAAATGCTATAAAAGGTTGATTGAATTATATCACCTTTACAAAAATCATGAAATAACATGTGTAGTAAAATCTATTATAATTAATTAAAATGCTGTTGGTAGATAATAAAATAAATCTGTTAAGCAGAAACAAGTTAAAAAAAGTAAGGTTTCAAATTGAAAATTGAAAAACATAGGAGATTAAAGATGAAAAATATAGAAGGATTCTAGTATCAGATCTTTGGATTGAAAGAAAAATATTTGAGCTGGTTTGTGTTTTAGATGTTATAAAATGTTGATTGAATCATATCACCTTTATAAAAATCATAATTTAAATGACGAAACACATTTTAAAATCACAGATTTAAGTGAAGAATACTTTTTTCTCATTTTGTGAATTATTCTGCAGGATTTTTTGCTTCTGATTAGATGACGACATAAGCAGCATTACAAGGCACATACCTTAGCATTTGCAAAGTAAAACAAAGGTTTAAATATCCTATCCTTTGAGTAAAGAAATATCTGGACAAATGAGATTCCAATATTTTCTCATAATCTGACAAAAAAAAATATTGTCACTTATATTTTTTTCTTTTGTTTATTTTAAATATTAGTGTTTTAAAAACTGATATGATCAACAAAAGTTTTTATGTCAGTAAACTATAAAAAATGTGAACAGTTTATGTTTGTTGAGGAGTGATTAAAAATCATATTTTATGCATTTAATACAATATTTGTAAGATGTAAAAAATATTGCACAGATTAAGTAAATAAATAGGAAAATCTAAACTTGCACATCAATTACAATAAATTTTACTTCAATTTTTAAATAACTTCTTTTGTAATGTTTAATTAAGAAAATATTTTTTTAAAAATCAGATTGATATCCATAATGACGATTTAAATATAAAAATTCAATTGATACGATTAAAAAAACATAATTTGTGGGAGATAATGAAGCCAATATTTATAGTTTAAAGAGAATTCCAAATGATTACGAACAGCCCTGTAAACAGCAAGATTCAAATCTATGGATTACTATATCAAATTCCTGCTCTATACTGCATTTTATATATATATATATATATATATATATATATATATATATATATATATATATATATATATATATATATATATATATATATATATATAACTGCATGTTATCAAGCCATAAACCTCGTATTGAATGAAAATATACTTGAATGAGACTTTTGGATTACGTGACATTACAAACTAAATTTTTCTATAGATTATTGAATATGTGAAAAAAACAAATACTTATATTGAAACAAACCCCAGACTTGCACAGAACGTAAAGATTTGCACAGAACGTATACGTCTTTTCCATTTCGACTGTCTGTAAGTCCGATAATAGTCTTTTTAACCGGTGGTTAAATGTAATT
>CM063508.1:170901024-170926024 GCA_032207245.1 Pardosa pseudoannulata | reverse complement strand
CATGTCTGTTAAGCATTCGCCGAATAACTGCAAAGCTGTTACTAATTTAAAAACCAGTAATCACGTGTAGGTTAAGGACTCAAATAATATTACCCCGGTGGATTTATATAATTTAGAAGCAGGGATAAAACAAATGTCCCCCCCGGCTTTACAAGAAACTTATTTGAACATTCTTTTCCATAAAAGTCTTTTTTTCGCAAAGCAGGGATCAGAAAAAGTCCTCCGGGCTTTGTCTGCCAACTACAGAGTCACCAACCACAGTCACCCTAAATAAACAAGGCGAATCTTCGAAATTCTCGGCCTCCATCCCGTTACTCATCGGTTACGAGATCGTTGCCTTTACCAAGTGATCGATCGCAAATCGTTCCACAATAGTTAATTATAATAATTATTAAAATATTATCATTTCTTTTGTAAACTTACACACTGTCTACCAATAATTATTTGGACGCCTGTGATAGAAACGATAAACTAACTTTATTCAATAACTCTCGGATGCCTGTTGAAACTCTTTGCGGATGAGTGTCATCGATTGAGTGCGGTTCTTCCGAATTTCTCTGGACAGCACTCGTCGGTCTATATCTCCCAGTTTCGTTGGTCTGCTGACTCTGGGCACATTCCGAGAATCACCGCTCACTTTCCACTTCTTAATCACATAGGTCACTGTCGATTGGCCACTGTCTAATGGATATGTAATACTGTGTGCAATTATGGATATGTGCTAATGGAATATATTGTGTTCTGCTCAGTCCTTGATTCTAAATTATGAAAACTCACTTTGTCAATTTTTTTTGTCTTTAGAGCCGCCTATAGGGTGATCTTATACTAAAAATGGACAACAAAATCCGTGGAGATGTAAGGACGATTGCTTTACACACAAATTTCTTCGTATTATAAAAAAATCAGAAAACTGACCTGTAAATCAATATTTAGAATAACTCTGTAGGCCAGATATGATTTTTTGTCATTTTTTCTTGAAAAAGAAAAACTCAGATTGACCATTATACACGATAAAATACGCTTTTAAAAACTGAAAATTGAAGTACAGTAAAACATTGTTTGACATAATTTTCATCTCTAATCCTGTCAGGATGAAATGTATCGTAATGAAATTACATTAAAATATTCATGATGATGGTCGAAGATAGTTCTGTAATGTACATAAAAAATGTCTCGAATCAATTTCAGTAAAAAAATTATTTTACATAATTTTTGTCTCTAATCTTCTCAGGATGAAATGTATCGTAATGAAATTACATTAAAATATATCATTCCTGATGATGGACGAAGATAGTTCTGTAATGTACGTAAAAAATATTTCGAATCAATTACAGTAAAAAAAATATTTGACATAATATTATTTGTCTGTAATATTGTCAGGATGAAATGTATCATAATGGAATTACATTAAAAGATATCATTCCTGATGATGAACGAAGATAGTTCTGTAATGTGCATAAAAAATATTTCGAATCAATTACAGTAAAAAAAATATTTTACATAATATTTGTCTCTAATCTTGTCAGGATGCAATGTATCGTAATGGAATTACATTAAAAGATATCATTCCTGATGATGAACGAAGATAGTTCTGTAATGTGCATAAAAAATGTTTCGAATCAATTTCAGTAAAAAAAATATTTTACATAATATTTGTCTCTAATCTTGTCAGGATGCAATGTATCATAATGGAATTACATTAAAAGATATCATTCCTGATGATGAACGAAGATAGTTCTGTAATGTACATAAAAATGTTTCGAATCAATTACAGTAAAAAAAAATATTTTACATAATATTTGTCTCTAATCTTGTCAGGATGCAATGTATCGTAATGGAATTACATTAAAAGATATCATTCCTGATGATGAACGAAGATAGTAGTGTAATGTGCACAAAAAATGTTTCGAATCAATTACAGTAAAAAAAATATTTTACATAATATTTGTCTCTAATCTTGTCAGGATGCAATGTATCGTAATGGAATAACATTAAAAGATATCATTCCTGATGATGAACGAAGATAGTTCTGTAATGTGCATAAAAAATGTTTCGAATCCATTACAGTAAAAAAAATATTTTACATAATATTTGTCTCTAATCTTGTCAGGATGCAATGTATCGTAATGGAATTATATTAAAAGATATCATTCCTGATGATGAACGAAGATAGTTCTGTAATGTGCTTAAAAAATGTTTCGAATCAATTACAGTAAAAAAAAATATTTTACATAATATTTGTCTCTAATCTTGTCAGGATGCAATGTATCGTAATGGAATTATATTAAAAGATATCATTCCTGATGATGAACGAAGATAGTTCTGTAATGTGCATAAAAAATGTTTCGAATCAATTACAGTAAAAAAAAATATTTTACATAATATTTGTCTCTAATCTTGTCAGGATGAAATGTATTGTAATGAAATTACATTAAAAGATATCATTCCTGATGATGGACGAAAATAGTTCTGTAATGTACGTAAAAAAATTTTCGAATCAATTTTACTCAAAATAATCACATTCAAAAGAACACCTACATTTGAGATTCTCGTTTTAAATTACCTTAAAATATCTAATTAGAAATCTTTAAAGACATTGATACCATTTGGATTTTCAATTGCTAACACGTATTATGAACGCACCTGAAATGCCAACGGTTTAAATCCATTCGGATCTTTAATCATGTGATTATTATTTATAAAATCTCGGGGGTTCTCACCAGTCTGGATTTTGTAATAACGTAATATGCAAGCGATAAACCCAAACAGAGTAGGTTAATGCAGGTTTTCACGGTTGGCTTACGGTCTCATTGCCTGAAACTAAATTCAAATGAGTTTCATACAAGAACCTAATACGTCTGCCCACGGTTACAGGGAATAATTTTGTCATTAAGATAAACTGAATACTGTGAAATACCGAAGGCTGCAATGGAATTGCATGCTGAAATATTTAACTGATCTGGAATTAGTCATTAAATGAATTTACTGATCTGTTGAATTTTGGAAAAGTTATTTCTGATATGACGAGATGAATAGTGTGCAATGTGCAATTATAGCTATATTAAATTCCGTTTCAAGTAAAAGGTAAGTAAAATGAGATATTACAAATATAATTTAATTATTACGAAAATAATGTGTTGGCTTAATGCAGATTATTATATACTCACATTATATATATATATATATATATATATATATATATATATATATATATATGTCTCGTCTAAAAAGGGGGTAGTTGGAAATTACGTGAGTTATAAATGATTTTAAAAGGGAACTCTTTTCTAATAATTGACTGAGCTCACAAAATTATAGTTATTTTGTTTGCCATTTTTAAAATCAATTTTATTTTAGCTTGCATATATTTCAATATAGAATTATATTCGACATAGAAATGTATGATAACACAGAGAATTAAAAATAATCTTGAATTTTTCATTTAAACTGTAAATCATTGATTTTATTTATTTTTATCTTCGAATAAAATGTCTGTATGAAAAAAAAATCTATCTCTCTACCTTTTCTCTAAATTTAACGAGATAAGTATATCCATCACAACCTTAGAAAGGGTTAAAGAAATGTTTTGGAGTACAAATCCTAATTTAATTAATATAATCTTCTAATTCCTTTTCTATATTCGCAGTGACATGTCAACTAGATTCAGTACATGTTTAGGTTTTACATCTTCCGAATGGGGTTGAAAGTCTATTCATCTCAAAATTTTGATGCAAGTATCGGATACCCAATTAAGTAAGAGGCGCATCCAGAAAGTAAGTCTCCCTATGTATTCACCTTTATAGTAAACGTAATTAGCAATATCAATTGCGCATGCTTAACAGATCTATGACGTATCAATCATATGCCATCTGGAAGGTCCCGACTCCTGCAGGTAATGTGGTAACAGTGGTCCGAAATGGAAACTCTAATTCCTTCTCCCTCGCAAGGTTCGGTCGATGATCTTGAATGCAGAAAGCATTTCGTCAATTGAAATTCATCGTCAGGTCTATGAGCCGAAACTGACACCCGAACACAAAATTCAACGCTTAGGAGCAGCCCTCCCCTGTTTTGCTACAGTATCAAGATGACTGCGAACAGTTCCTCGACAGGATCGTCACGGGCAATGAAACTTGGATTTTGCACTTTACCCCGGAAACCAAGCAACTGTCAATGCATTGGCGACATAGTGGGTCTTATGTCAGGACAAATTGAAAAAGACGCTGTCGGTACTGAAAGGGATGTGCACGGTGTTCTGAAACAGGAAGGCTGGTTCATTCACAGGCGGCAGAGTTCTACGACAGACGGATACAAAAGTTGATCTCACAATACGACAAGTGATTCAATTGTGCTGGAGGCTATGTTGAAAAATAGATGAAACATTTCTGTATTATTGCCAATAAATATGTTCCTGAAAGTGTTCTTTTCAGTAGGGAAATTTACTTTCTGTATGCGCCTCGTACATTTGGTCCATATGGACATAATTCCGAGAAAATATGTTTCAAATGTCATGAGGATGTACCATCTTTGTGATGAATTAAATTATGTGACATTGCATTCAAAATGTCCAACAGCACATACATGCGCCACGAGACGGTACTTTTTTTCGGGCATTTTACAAACCTTTACTTATTGAATTCTTACAGTATAAGCTAAAATACACTAATATTTATTTTATTTTAGTGAAGCTCTGTCTGATGTCTCTACTACTACTTATACTCAAATTTAAAATGTGACATATATTAATAAGTGTCTCTTCGAATTTTCAATTTCTTATATCTAAATGTATTCAATTTGTTATTTATATGTATATGACACGTAGATTCTGTTAGATATGTTATTGCTGGGATAACCTAGTCGATGTTTCTATTCCCGAATCAAGACTTAGCAATTTCTAGGGGTACTTGCATTCATACGTTAAAATTAGGTTTGGTAATTTTGCCAGCAAAATCATAGTTTTGCCAGGACAATGGCAAAAACTGCATAAAACCTGATAGAAACTGGCAAAAATGGCAAACTCTAGAAAAATTGACTGGATTTTAAAAATGTACAAAAAATTAATAATTAATAAATAACAAAATAATAAATTATTTTGTACCTAATACAATTGAGACTTAAATCAGAATATTAATTAGATATTTCATTAGTATAAATTTGACAATTTAAACAGTTTAAAATAATTTTCATTGACTTTAGCAGTCAATATTCTATTTTTCTAAATAAATTTGTATGATGGAGGCATGGGACAAAAAATGTTTTCTTTATTTATCAATTTAATATAGTAATGTTGTCTTTAATTTTAATGTGTATCTATACACATATAAGGTATATAAGTACTAAAAACGTTTAAAGCTACAGTTTGTACTGGAAATAAACTAATAATTACATTAAAAACAACATTGCACATAAAAATTTGCAAAACCAATCTTCATTTTATCTTTTATTTGTATCTCTAGGTATAACTTTAGATTTATATTACTGATTCAGTGATATATTGAATATTCTATGTTAAAAAACATTGTATTATGTATATTTAGATTAGAGGTAAAATTAGTAAAAGTTACATCCCTGTGAATATAACATATCCATTTTTGCCACTTGGCAAAAAGTGGAAAAAATGTATTTGGTTTTTACCGGTCTTTTCAATGGTTTTTTCCCACCTTTGGCAAAAACTTGCCAGCCCTAGTTAAAATCTCTCCAAAATAAAAGAACCAATCAAAGTAGAAATCTTTTTTAAAACCCCGTTATTTTTTTCACCTTAGAGTTCCAAACATCAAAGATAGAAAAACCCTTATAAGATACAATGAAAGTATTGCAATTTAGCCAATGAGCGATAACGTTCTACTGCTTAAATCTCAGTAAGAATTTAGTCTTAATGTCATGGAGATATTAAGGAACCTTACATCAACCAATTAAGACAAGAGATACTATCCAATAAAAATGGAAATTGACAACTAATTCAAGTAACTTGCAAGCACCATTTGTGTTTCTCATAAGTTATGAAACAAACAACATGAATTTGTATTCATCACTCCAGGCCTTTTTAAAAGGAAACTATTTTCAATTTATTTTGAACTATTAATAAAACTATTAATATGATGATAACCCAATTTCACGAAACTAAATAAAAATACCTCTGTTTATTGTTGAATATGTATGATGCATATAAATCAATACTAAACTATTATGACATTCTGACCTACTCTTATATTACGTAAACTTAAAGTACCATTCAAAACTTATTGGAAAACTAAAATACTTCAAGGGAAAGTTCACAAAGAAAAATAAAAGTATAAACATTAGAGTCTTAAGTATTATTTCAAAAAAAAATATTTTTTCAATCTTTTAAAAGAGCAATTTGTCAGCATTATTAATACTTAAGCAGGCATGTTATAAAATCGATAAAGATGTTAAAGTATCCGAAAAACAATAATTCTGTAACATTTTAAAATGGAAAGGTAATAAACGTCATTAACATTAGAATTTTTTGTGTATTTATTCAATAGAAAAATATTGCTACATAAAAACATTCTAGTTAACTTTTTAAAAGAGCTTTTATTAAACATATGTCGTTTTATTTAAATCCTTTTCACAAATGTTATTTAAATGCATAAAAATAATCATTATTTCTGAATGGGATTTTGAAATATTTTATTTATTTTCTAAGTGTTTTCTAACGTAAAGTATTTTTTTTCAATTATGATAAAATGTTCTAAAAATAAGTATAAAACAATAGCAAAATTAAAATACTTTACTCGATGTATAAATATTTCTAAATTATATCTTATTGCAGTTATATTAAACTATTATAAATCTCCCAATTTTATTTTAATTGTTTGTAACTTATAAATAAACAGTTCGATGTCCAGCGATAAAGTTTTACTTAAGCGTTCAATAATAGTCAAATGTTAAATGTAAATTTATATATATGAGAAATAATTTTTTTCTGTTTACGTAGGTAAAATATTATTGCACTTGATTTTGTATTTCTTTATAAAAGTGATAATATGGCAAATTCCTCTCTCAGTATTATGTGTTATGTGAAGATGAAATGCGAAATGGATTATTCAAGTATCTGTCTTCGCTATCTTTAGATTAAGAATAATTTTAATCTCTCTGTGAGAGAAAACTGAATTTTGAATGCACTGTAGTTTTCACCACTATCCGCGAGATTAAAAATAATCCGTTCAATCTATCTGTTTCAAATTTGCCCTGTTTGGATATAAGTATATTATCTATAAAATCAATTAATATTTTGCGGAAATTTTAATATTTCCGGTATTTTTTTATTAAAATTAAAATTAAAAATTGAGTTTTTATTGTTTGTTTATAATTTTGAATTATTTTTAAAGTATTTATTAATATCAAATCTATAATAAAATTGATTAATTCTATAGAGCATAGATTTCTAATCAATTTAATATAAAAATTAAGATTTATAAGTTAATTAGAACTTGAAATACTTTTTCGGATAGCTAAATAATGTCTCAAACAATTTTTAAAAATTTTGTTCTGCTAAATACATATATATTTTTTATTTTAAAATAAGAAAAATATTTAATGAGTGAGATTTAATGAAAGTTTGTGTTAGCTAAAGGTACTTCTTATGTATCTAGAGAATTTTAAAGAAATTAAGTTTATTATATATATGTTACTCTTTTATTACTTTAACTTTAGAGACTTTTTTTTCCAAAACTATAATTTTCACCCCTATCCATAAGATTAAAAAAAATCTATTCAATCTCTGTTTGAAATGTTTCATGTTTGAATACAAGTTTATTATCTCTATATCAATTAATATTCTGTGGAAATTTTAATATTTTCAATCCTTTTTTATTAAAATGAAATTCAAAATTGTGTTTTTATTGTTTCATTTCAATTTTGAATTATTTTTAAAATTATTTATTGATATTAAATCTATAAAGTAATTAATTAATTCTACAGAGCATACATTTCTAATCAATTTAATATAAAAATAAAGGCCTGGCTATCCTGAGATGTAGAACTTTTATCCCAGCCTCCATGGAATTGGTTATTTATTTTAGTTTGATTTTATTTTGATAAAATAGCTGTAATACTTTATTTGAAGAGATAAGAAATCGAAAATACATTTTAAGTTATCACACAAAAATTATGGTAAACTTCAATGTTGTGCTAGAGGGAAATAAAATCTATTTTGAAATGCGCGATGTTTTTCCTTCTAACTTTTATATATTTGAAATGCAAAGTAGATTATTTTGGCTATGAGCCTTAAAAAAACTGCTGCCTCAGTTTATCTTTTGTAAGCTTATACACTATCTACGATTAAGTATTTGGACACCTGTGATAGAAAAGAAAAACTAACTTTATTCAATAACTCTTTGATGCCGGTTGAAACTCCTCGGGGATGAGGGTCATTGGTTGGATGCGAATCTTCCGAATTTCTCTCGACAGCACTTATCGGTCTCTATCTTCCAGTTTCGTTGATCTGCCGACTCGGGTCACATTCCGACAATCACCGCTCACCTTCCACTTCTTAATCACATAGGCCACTGTCGGTTTTGAGTACTTCAGATCGTTAGATGTCGCTTAAGAATCGGCCACATTTGTGATACCCGATAATTATACCTTTTTTGAAATTTGTCATGTTTGAATACAAGTTTATTATCTCTATATCAATTAATATTCTGTGGAAATTTTTAAATTTTTGATATTTTTTTATTAAAATGAAATTAAAAATTGTGTTTTTATTGTTTTTTTTCAATTTTGAATTATTTTTTAAATTATTTATTGATATTAAATCTATAAAGTAATTAATTCATTCTATAGAACCTGCATTTCTAATCAATTTAATATAAAATTAAGATTTAGAAGTTAATTAGAACTTGAAATACCTTTTCGGATAGCCAAATGATGTGTCGAAAATTTTTTTTTTAAATATTGTTCTGTTAACCCTCCGAGTGGAACACATCGAGGAAAAAAGTCTCCAAATATACGTTAAAGGTTTACTGTGTCAGTGGCCAAAAGTTCTATGATTTTTTCCTTCACCCTTTGTCGACTAGAAAGTAATACGGGAAACCCACCCTCGTTATTGTCCTTAGATTTTATAGACTGTTAATTTTTAATACACATAAAGCTCGTAAAGTCTCGAAGATCATCCCATAAGAAGTAATGGATTCTAATAGTACAAATAAAATATTCTTTGAGAGACTTATTTATATTTTTTTACGAAAGTCATCGAAGATATTTAAGTGGCCTAATTAGACATACATCTGTTACCGCAAATAAAATATATCGAAATAGAGATTCACAAAGCCATGAAAAGCTATCAGCATCTTTGTGCTTCAGGAAAAGCACTGGCAAAAATGTACATTACATCCATTTTCAGAGCGTTTTTGAAGGTCGAAAATTGTACGTTTTGAAGACTTCATCGATTTGGTGGAATTGTACGTTCGAACCGCTTAGAGGATTAAATGCATGATACATTTTTTATTTCAAAATAAAAAATATTAATTAATTGAAAATATTAAATTTCATGATGTTATTTAAAGGTAGTAATCGAAGTAAGAACATTTTTACACTGTTGCGTAGCAGTTTAAAACCACTAGGTCCCCTTAAGAGACGGGTAAAATGTAAAATAAAATGTCTAAAAGATAACACACCTTTATCTGACATTTTACGGCTGGGAAGTTAGGTATTAATAAAATCAGCAGGGGTGGGAGGAGAATTTTAGATATCTATTTTAGGAGTAATAATTTTGATATATTACAGACATATAAATAAACAGAATGCACCTCCAAACAACGCTAAATCCTATGTTAGCCTGGCTATCCTGGGATGTAGAACTTTTATCCCAGCTTCCACGGAATTGGTTATACATGTTTAGTTTGATTTTATTTTGATAAAATCGCTGTAGTACTTTATTTGAAGAGATAAGAAATCGAAAATGCATTTTAAATTCTCACACAAAAATTATGGTAAACTTCAGTGTTGTGCTAGAGGGAAATAAAATCTATTTTGAAATGCCGATGTTTTCCCTTCTAACTTTTATATATTCGAAATGCAAAGTCGATTCTTTCGGCGGTGAGCCTTAAAAAACTGATTCCTCAGTTTATTACAATTGGGTTTCAATAAAATTTAGCAATCTGAAGATGCGTTAAGTTTTCTTTAACCACAGTTTTTGCTTAATAGGTATTAATAATCCTCTGACTGCTCGATTTCTAAACCGAAGTCGATTAAAAAATTGCGTTTTCAGTAAAATTTAGTAATCTGAAGATATATTAAGTTTTTCTTTTTTTTGCCACAGTTTTTGCTTAATAGTATTAATAATCCTCTGACTGCTCAATTTGTAGACCGAAATAGAATAAAAAATTAGGTTTTCAATTCAATTTAGTAATTTAAGATATGTTAATTTTTTCCACAGTTTTTGCTTAATAGGTATTAGTAATGCCCTGACTGCTCAATTTGTAAACCGAAGTCGATCAAAAAATCGGGTTTTCAATAAAATTTAGTAATTTGAAGATATGTTAAATTTTTTTATCACAGTTTTTGTTTAATAGCTATTAATAATGCCCTGACTGCTCAATTTGTAGAACGAAGTCGATTGAAAAATCGGGTTTTCAATAAAATTTAGTAATTTGAAGATATGTTAAGTTTTTTTACGGCAGTTATTATTTAATATATATTAATAATCCTCTGATTCCTCAATTTGTAGACCGAAATCGATTAAAAAATTCAGTTTTCAATAAAATTTAGTAATCTGAAGATGTGTTAAGTTTTTTTTACCACAGTTTTTACTTAATTGGTATTAATAATCCTCTAACTGCTCAATTTTTAGACCGAATTCGATTTAAAAAAAAATGTGTTCTTTGTGTAATTTTAATCTATATATACTGAAGAATTTGAAAATGTTTCTTTCTAGAAAAGACTTTTTATATAGATTTTTACAGTGAGAAACTAAACTGTCACAAAAACCAATTTCAAATGTTATCAGAAAATAAAAATATTTCTTGATAAAATTCAATTGAATTACAATTAATTTCTTTTGGTTACATAATAGAGTTGTAATTTTATTATCTAATATACCTAGAGCTCAATTCGTATAATTTTATTTATTACATAATTAAACGTCTAATACTGTACATAATTTATTTCACTGTTTAAACAGTGATAAAGTGGGATGTGCTCCTCAATAAAACAAAATACACGACCGCAAAAAGCGAGGGATGACCAAATTTTGCTACAGTTTAGTTGCCCATGGAAATCGCGCAATGAGCAGTCAGAAGGTTAATTTCGCTTGTTTCTCAAAATTGACTTTTAGCCTGTATACAGGCCAAATATACAAGTTCGACGATATTAACGAAACTACTTAAAGTACGTTAATGAAACTTTGTAGAATAGGCTAAAACCGTGTTTTACGCTAATTTAAGCAGTCTAATGACGTAAGCTTCAGTAGTTCGCTTATTTTCGCTTGTTTCTCAAAATTGACTTTTAGCCTGTATACAGGCCAAATATACAAGTTCGACGATATTAACGAAACTACTTAAACTACGTTAATGAAAATTTGCAGAATTGCCTAAAACCGTGTTTTACGCTATTTAAACAAGTCTAATGACGAGAGCTTCAGTAGTTCGCTTATTTTCGCTTGTTTCTCAAAATTGACTTTTAGCCTGTATACAGGCCAAATATACAAGTTCGACGATATTAACGAAACTACTTAAACTACGTTAATGAAACTTTGCAGAATAGCCTAAAATAGTGTTTTACGCTATTTAAACAAGTCTAATGAAGAGAGCTTCAGTAGTTCGCTTATTTTCGCTTGTTTCTCAAAATTGACTTTTAGCCTGTATACAGGCCAAATATACAAGTTCGACGATATTAACGAAACTACTTAAAGTACGTTAATGAAACTTTGTAGAATAGGCTAAAACCGTGTTTTACGCTATTTAAACAAGTCTAATGAAGAGAGCTTCAGTAGTTCGCTTATTTTCGCTTGTTTCTCAAAATTGACTTTTAGCCTGTATACAGGCCAAATATACAAGTTCGACGATATTAACGAAACTACTTAAACTACGTTAATGAAACTTTGTAGAATAGGCTATCACCGTGTTTTACGCTATTTTAAGCAGTCTAATGACGAGAGCTTCAGTAGTTCGCTTATTTTCGCTTGTTTCTCAAAATTGACTTTTAGCCTCTAAAGAGGCCAAATATAGAAGTTCGAATATATTAACGAAACTACTTAAACTACGTTAATGAAACTTTGCAGAATAGCCTAAAACCTTGGTTTACGATATTTAAACAAATCTAATGAAGAGAGCTTCAGTACTTCGCTTAAATTCGCTTGTTTCTCAAAATTGACTTTTAGCCTCTAAAAAGGCCAAATATACAAGTTCGACGATATTAACGAAACTACTTAAACTACGTTAATGAAACTTTGCAGAATAGCCTAAAACCGTGTTTAACGCTATTGAAACAAGTTTAATGAAGAGAGCTTTAGTAGTTCGCTTAATTTCGCTGGTTTCTCAAAATTGACATTTAGCCTCTAAAGAGGCCACATATACAAGTTCGATGATATTAACGAAACTACTCAAAGTACGTTAATGAAACTTTGTAGAATAGCCTAAAACCGTGTTTTACGTAATTTAAACAAGTCTAATGATGAGATCTTGAGTAGTTCTCTTAATTTCGCTTGTTTCTCAAAATTGACATTTAGCCTGCATACAGGCCAAATATACAAGTTCGACGATATTAACGAAACTACTTAAAGTACGTTAATGAAACTTTGTAGAATAGGCTAAAACCGTGTTTTACGTTATTTTAAGCAGTCTAATGAAGAGAGCTTCAGTAGTTCGCTTAATTTCGCTTGTTTCTCAAAATTGACTTTTAGCCTCTAAAAAGGCCAAATATACAAGTTCGACGATATTAACGAAACTACTTAAACTACGTTAATGAAACTTTGCAGAATAGCCTAAAACCGTGTTTAACGCTATTTAAACAAGTTTAATGAGAAGCTTCAGTAGTTCGCTTATTTTCGCTTGTTTCTCAAAAATTTGACTTTATATATAACATAATATATCATTACAAATTACTTTTTAATATTTCTTAATAGCTAAAATTTCTAGTACGTATTCAGTATCGCTTCAGTATTTCGCTTTTTCTTTTTTTTCTGTATAAGGCCAAATAACAAGTTCGACGATAACGAATACTTAAACTATTTATTTTGAAACTATTGTTTAATATTTAAAACAAGTAAAAACTATTAAAAATGAGTTTAGATAGCTCAAATATTCTCAAAATTACTAAAGACCAAATTAAAGTTTAACTCGTTATTAAGTACAAAATGACTAATATTAAACAAATTTAAAATATATTAACTTTAAATAGCTTTTGCTTTAAATTTAAAAGTATAATAATAATTTAAAGTTACAATTTTTTTCAAATTTTTAGACTCAAATAAATTTCAGAATAAACTAAAACGATGTTTTTTAAGAAACTTTTTACAGCTAAAACTTATTTAGTATTAAAAAAATTTGTTAAAATTAAAGTTAAATCGCCAATTATACGAAAATACAATCTAATATTAACAAATACGTTAATGAAACTTTGCTGAATAGCCTAAAACCGTGTATTACGCTATTTAAACATGTCTAATGAAGAGAGCTTCAGTAGTTCGCTTAATTTCGCTTGTTTCTCAAAATTGACTTTTAGCCTCTATACAGGCCAAATATACAAGTTCGACGATATTAACGAAACTACTTAAACTACGTTAATGAAACTTTGCAGAATAGCCTAAAACCGTGTTTTACGCTATTTAAACAAGTCTAATGAAGAGAGCTTCAGTAGTTCGCTTAATTTCGCTTGTTTCTCAAAATTGACTTTTAGCCTGTATACAGGCCAAATATACAAGTTCGACGATATTAACGAAACTACTTAAAGTACGTTAATGAAACTTTGCAGAATAGCCTAAAACCATGTTTTACGCTATTTTAAGCAGTCTAATGATGAGAGCTTCAGTAGTTCGCTTAATTTCGCTTGTTTCTCAAAATTGACTTTTAGCCACTATACAGGCCAAATATACAAGTTCGACGATATTAACGAAACTACTTAAAGTACGTTAATGAAACTTTGTAGAATAGGCTAACACCGTGTTTTACGCTATTTATACAAGTCTAATGATGAGAGCTTCAGTAGTTCGCTTAATTTCGCTTGTTTCTCAAAATTGACTTTTAGCCTGTATACAGGCCAAATATACAAGTTCGACGATATTAACGAAACTACTTAAAGTACGTTAATGAAACTTTGTAGAATAGGCTAACACCGTGTTTTACGCTATTTTAAGCAGTCTAATGACGAGAGCTTCAGTAGTTCGCTTATTTTCGCTTGTTTCTCAAAATTGACTTTTAGCCTGTATACAGGCCAAATATACAAGTTCGACGATATTAACGAAACTACTTAAACTACGTTAATGAAACTTTGCAGAATAGCCTAAAACCGTGTTTTACGCTATTTAAACAAGTCTAATGAAGAGAGCTTCAGTAGTTCGCTTAATTTCGCTTGTTTCTCAAAATTGACATTTAGCCTCTAAAGAGGCCAAATATACAAGTTCGACGATATTAACGAAACTACTTAAACTACGTTAATGAAACTTTGCAGAATAGCCTAAAACCGTGTTTTACGCTATTTAAACAAGTCTAATGAAGAGAGCTTCAGTAGTTCGCTTAATTTCGCTTGTTTCTCAAAATTGACTTTTAGCCTGTATACAGGCCAAATATACAAGTTCGACGATATTAACGAAACTACTTAAACTACGTTAATGAAACTTTGCAGAATAGCCTAAAACCGTGTTTTACGCTATTTAAACAAGTCTAATGAAGAGAGCTTTAGTAGTTCGCTTAATTTCGCTTGTTTCTCAAAATTGACATTTAGCCTCTAAAGAGGCCAAATATACAAGTTCGACGATATTAACGAAACTACTTAAACTACGTTAATGAAACTTTGCAGAATAGCCTAAAACCGTGTTTTACGCTATTTAAACAAGTCTAATGAAGAGAGCTTCAGTAGTTCGCTTAATTTCGCTTGTTTCTCAAAATTGACTTTTAGCCTGTATACAGGCCAAATATACAAGTTCGACGATATTAACGAAACTACTTAAGTACATTAATGAAACTTTGTAGAATAGGCTAGAACCGTGTTTTACGCTATTTAAACAAGTCTAATGAAGAGAGCTTCAGTAGTTCGCTTAATTTCGCTTGTTTCTCAAAATTGACTTTTAGCCTGTAAACAGGCCAAATATACAAGTTCGACGATATTAACGAAACTACTTAAAGTACGTTAATGAAACTTTGTAGAATAGGCTAACACCGTGTTTTACGCTATTTTAAGCAGTCTAATGACGAGAGCTTCAGTAGTTCGCTTATTTTCGCTTGTTTCTCAAAATTGACTTTTAGCCTGTATACAGGCCAAATATACAAGTTCGACGATATTAACGAAACTACTTAAAGTACGTTAATGAAACTTTGTAGAATAGCCTAAAACCGTGTTTTACGCTATTTAAACAAGTCTAATGAAGAGAGCTTCAGTAGTTCGCTTAATTTCGCTTGTTTCTCAAAATTGACTTTTAGCCTGTATACAGGCCAAATATACAAGTTCGACGATATTAACGAAACTACTTAAAGTACGTTAATGAAACTTTGTAGAATAGGCTAACACCGTGTTTTACGCTATTTTAAGCAGTCTAATGACGAGAGCTTCAGTAGTTCGCTTATTTTCGCTTGTTTCTCAAAATTGACTTTTAGCCTGTATACAGGCCAAATATACAAGTTCGACGATATTAACGAAACTACTTAAAGTACGTTAATGAAACTTTGTAGAATAGCCTAAAACCGTGTTTTACGCTATTTAAACAAGTCTAATGAAGAGAGCTTCAGTAGTTCGCTTAATTTCGCTTGTTTCTCAAAATTGACTTTTAGCCTGTATACAGGCCAAATATACAAGTTCGACGATATTAACGAAACTACTTAAAGTACGTTAATGAAACTTTGTAGAATAGCCTAAAACCGTGTTTTACGCTATTTAAACAAGTCTAATGAAGAGAGCTTCAGTAGTTCGCTTAATTTCGCTTGTTTCTCAAAATTGACTTTTAGCCTCTAAACAGGCCAAATATACAAGTTCGACGATATTAACGAAACTACTTAAACTACGTTAATGAAACTTTGCAGAATAGCCTAAAACCGTGTTTTACGCTATTTAAACAAGTCTAATGAAGAGAGCTTCAGTAGTTCGCTTAATTTCGCTTGTTTCTCAAAATTGACTTTTAGCCTGTATACAGGCCAAATATACAAGTTCGACGATATTAACGAAACTACTTAAACTACGTTAATGAAACTTTGCAGAATAGCCTAAAACCGTGTTTTACGCTATTTAAACAAGTCTAATGAAGAGAGCTTCAGTAGTTCGCTTAATTTCGCTTGTTTCTCAAAATTGACTTTTAGCCTGTAAACAGGCCAAATATACAAGTTCGACGATATTAACGAAACTACTTAAAGTACGTTAATGAAACTTTGTAGAATAGGCTAACACCGTGTTTTACGCTATTTTAAGCAGTCTAATGACGAGAGCTTCAGTAGTTCGCTTATTTTCGCTTGTTTCTCAAAATTGACTTTTAGCCTGTAAACAGGCCAAATATACAAGTTCGACGATATTAACGAAACTACTTAAACTACGTTAATGAAACTTTGCAGAATAGCCTAAAACCGTGTTTTACGCTATTTAAACAAGTCTAATGAAGAGAGCTTCAGTAGTTCGCTTATTTTCGCTTGTTTCTCAAAATTGACTTTTAGCCTGTATACAGGCCAAATATACAAGTTCGACGATATTAACGAAACTACTTAAACTACGTTAATGAAACTTTGCAGAATAGCCTAAAACCGTGTTTTACGCTATTTAAACAAGTCTAATGAAGAGAGCTTCAGTAGTTCGCTTAATTTCGCTTGTTTCTCAAAATTGACTTTTAGCCTCTATACAGGCCAAATATACAAGTTCGACGATATTAACGAAACTACTTAAACTACGTTAATGAAACTTTGTAGAATAGCCTAAAACCGTGTTTTACGCTATTTAAACAAGTCTAATGATGAGAGCTTCAGTAGTTCGCTTAATTTCGCTTGTTTCTCAAAATTGACTTTTAGCCTCTAAACAGGCCAAATATACAAGTTCGACGATATTAACGAAACTACTTAAAGTACGTTAATGAAACTTTGTAGAATAGCCTAAAACCGTGTTTTACGCTATTTAAACAAGTCTAATGAAGAGAGCTTCAGTAGTTCGCTTAATTTCGCTTGTTTCTCAAAATTGACTTTTAGCCTGTATACAGGCCAAATATACAAGTTCGACGATATTAACGAAACTACTTAAAGTACGTTAATGAAACTTTGTAGAATAGGCTAAAACCATGTTTTACGCTATTTTAAGCAGTCTAATGATGAGAGCTTCAGTAGTTCGCTTAATTTCGCTTGTTTCTCAAAATTGACTTTTAGCCTGTAAACAGGCCAAATATACAAGTTCGACGATATTAACGAAACTACTTAAACTACGTTAATGAAACTTTGCAGAATAGCCTAAAACCGTGTTTTACGCTATTTTAAGCAGTCTAATGACGAGAGCTTCAGTAGTTCGCTTAATTTCGCTTGTTTCTCAAAATTGACATTTAGCCTCTAAAGAGGCCAAATATACAAGTTCGACGATATTAACGAAACTACTTAAAGTACGTTAATGAAACTTTGTAGAATAGGCTAACACCGTGTTTTACGCTATTTTAAGCAGTCTAATGACGAGAGCTTCAGTAGTTCGCTTATTTTCGCTTGTTTCTCAAAATTGACTTTTAGCCTGTATACAGGCCAAATATACAAGTTCGACGATATTAACGAAACTACTTAAAGTACGTTAATGAAACTTTGTAGAATAGCCTAAAACCGTGTTTTACGCTATTTAAACAAGTCTAATGAAGAGAGCTTCAGTAGTTCGCTTAATTTCGCTTGTTTCTCAAAATTGACTTTTAGCCTGTAAACAGGCCAAATATACAAGTTCGACGATATTAACGAAACTACTTAAAGTACGTTAATGAAACTTTGTAGAATAGCCTAAAACCGTGTTTTACGCTATTTTAAGCAGTCTAATGAAGAGAGCTTCAGTAGTTCGCTTAATTTCGCTTGTTTCTCAAAATTGACTTTTAGCCTCTAAACAGGCCAAATATACAAGTTCGACGATATTAACGAAACTACTTAAAGTACGTTAATGAAACTTTGTAGAATAGCCTAAAACCGTGTTTTACGCTATTTAAACAAGTCTAATGAAGAGAGCTTTAGTAGTTCGCTTAATTTCGCTTGTTTCTCAAAATTGACATTTAGCCTCTAAAGAGGCCAAATATACAAGTTCGACGATATTAACGAAACTACTTAAAGTACGTTAATGAAACTTTGTAGAATAGGCTAAAACCGTGTTTTACGCTATTTTAAGCAGTCTAATGAAGAGAGCTTCAGTAGTTCGCTTAATTTCGCTTGTTTCTCAAAATTGACTTTTAGCCTGTATACAGGCCAAATATACAAGTTCGACGATATTAACGAAACTACTTAAACTACGTTAATGAAACTTTGCAGAATAGCCTAAAACCGTGTTTTACGCTATTTAAACAAGTCTAATGAAGAGAGCTTTAGTAGTTCGCTTAATTTCGCTTGTTTCTCAAAATTGACATTTAGTCTCTAAAGAGGCCAAATATACAAGTTCGACGATATTAACGAAACTACTCAAAATACGTTAATGAAACTCTGTACGATAGCCTAAAACCGTGTTTTACGCTATTTAAACAAGTCTAATGATGAGAGTTTGAGTAGTTCGCTTAATTTCGCTTGTTTCTCAAAATTGACTTTTAGCCTGTATACAGGCCAAATATACAAGTTCGACGATATTAACGAAACTACTTAAAGTACGTTAATGAAACTTTGTAGAATAGGCTAAAACCGTGTTTTACGCTATTTAAACAAGTCTAATGAAGAGAGCTTCAGTAGTTCGCTTAATTTCGCTTGTTTCTCAAAATTGACTTTTAGCCTGTATACAGGCCAAATATACAAGTTCGACGATATTAACGAAACTACTTAAAGTACGTTAATGAAACTTTGTAGAATAGGCTAAAACCGTGTTTTACGCTATTTTAAGCAGTCTAATGACGAGAGCTTCAGTAGTTCGCTTAATTTCGCTTGTTTCTCAAAATTGACTTTTAGCCTCTAAAGAGGCCAAATATACAAGTTCGACGATATTAACGAAACTACTTAAAGTACGTTAATGAAACTTTGTAGAATAGGCTAAAACCGTGTTTTACGCTATTTAAACAAGTCTAATTAAGAGCTTCAGTAGTTCGCTTAATTTCGCTTGTTTCTCAAAATTGACTTTTAGCCTGTATACAGGCCAAATATACAAGTTCGACGATATTAACAAAACTACTTAAAGTACGTTAATGAAACTTTGTAGAATAGGCTAAAACCGTGTTTTACGCTATTTTAACAAGTCTAATTAAGAGAGATTCAGTAGTTCGCTTAATTTCGCTTGTTTCTCAAAATTGACTTTTAGCCTGTAAACAGGCCAAATATACAAGTTCGACGATATTAACGAAACTACTTAAAGTACGTTAATGAAACTTTGTAGAATAGCCTAAAACCGTGTTTTACGCTATTTATACAAGTCTAATGATGAGAGCTTGAGTAGTTCGCTTAATTTCGCTTGTTTCTCAAAATTGACTTTTAGCCTGTATACAGGCCAAATATACAAGTTCGACGATATTAACGAAACTACTTAAAGTACGTTAATGAAACTTTGTAGAATAGGCTAACACCGTGTTTTACGCTATTTTAAGCAGTCTAATGACGAGAGCTTCAGTAGTTCGCTTATTTTCGCTTGTTTCTCAAAATTGACTTTTAGCCTGTAAACAGGCCAAATATACAAGTTCGACGATATTAACGAAACTACTTAAACTACGTTAATGAAACTTTGCAGAATAGCCTAAAACCGTGTTTTACGCTATTTAAACAAGTCTAATGAAGAGAGCTTTAGTAGTTCGCTTAATTTCGCTTGTTTCTCAAAATTGACATTTAGCCTCTAAAGAGGCCAAATATACAAGTTCGACGATATTAACGAAACTACTTAAAGTACGTTAATGAAACTTTGTAGAATAGGCTAAAACCGTGTTTTACGCTATTTTAAGCAGTCTAATGAAGAGAGCTTCAGTAGTTCGCTTAATTTCGCTTGTTTCTCAAAATTGACTTTTAGCCTGTATACAGGCCAAATATACAAGTTCGACGATATTAACGAAACTACTTAAAGTACGTTAATGAAACTTTGTAGAATAGCCTAAAACCGTGTTTTACGCTATTTTAAGCAGTCTAATGACGAGAGCTTCAGTAGTTCGCTTATTTTCGCTTGTTTCTCAAAATTGACTTTTAGCCTGTATACAGGCCAAATATACAAGTTCGACGATATTAACGAAACTACTTAAAGTACGTTAATGAAACTTTGTAGAATAGGCTAAAACCGTGTTTTACGCTATTTAAACAAGTCTAATGAAGAGAGCTTCAGTAGTTCGCTTAATTTCGCTTGTTTCTCAAAATTGACTTTTAGCCTCTAAAGAGGCCAAATATACAAGTTCGACGATATTAACGAAACTACTTAAAGTACGTTAATGAAACTCTCTAGTATAGCCTAAAACCGTGTTTTACGCTATTTAAGCAAGTCTAATGACAAGAGCTTCAGTAGTTCGCTTAAAATCGCTTGTTTCTCAAAATTGACTTTTAGCCTCTAAAGAGGCCAAATATACAAGTTCGACGATATTAACGAAACTACTTAAACTACGTTAATGAAACTTTGCAGAATAGCCTAAAACCGTGTTTTACGCTATTTAATAATAAAAAATAGTGATTTCTAAGCAGGAGAAGAGAAGTATTGTAAACTAGCTTTAGTAGCATACACATGGATAGTACTTGCATATTTATTATGTTCTAAGCACAAAGCTTCTAAAACCTGTTCTTTATTCCAAATAATCTGCTTGTTTTCGGATCTCTCTCGGGATATTGTGTTTATTAACACATTGTTCGGGTACATTTCGCAGCGGAATTGTACCGGGAGTGGGTCTTTTGAAAGTAAATTTATTTATTCAGACAAATCTCAATAGATCGAAAATTATTTAAATTTTGAGTCAACTTTTCGAATTTTATATTGAAATATATAAACAAATATACATATATATATATATATATATATATATATATATATATAAATATACATATATATATATATAATATCATTTTCTCAAGGATAAATAAAAAGTTAATTTTAAATCTAAATTGATTTTTTTAAATAAACCTTCCCGTTCTGTGATTCCGCATTGACTGATGTAAAAACTAGTGTTTAAAATTTTCTAGAATCTATGTAGTAGACAAGAACATTCGCCTTCGTTTTCCTGTATATACCGTTATTTTTTGTGCCCACAAACAAACCATGTTGTTACATTAACCCATACTAGTGCGTGACTCGTGGTCAAGTTTTGTCGTCAGAAAACGTACTAGTACGTGTCACGCGGACAATGTTTTAACTTATGTTTGTGGTATTGAAAATGCCTTTGTGTGATTTGTTTCGTTAGGGCTTACTTTTTTGTATACGAGGTTTAATTGTCCTGACACGTATTGCTAAAAGCCAATTTCTAATCGCGATGATTATCCATGTCCACTATGGTATTTACAACCACAAGCTACAGTACTGTAATTCTGCCTTACTTATTAGGCCAATTTCAACCAGAATGGACTACAAAACCAAGTTAAATTTATTTATGTTGCAATGTATTTATTATACCGATGACAGACTACAGTAAGTTAACCCTCCGAGTGGAACACACCGAGGAAAAAAGTCTCTAAAAAATACAATAAAGTTTTATTGTGTCAGTGACCAAAGTGTTCTATGATTTTTTTACTTTACCCTTTGCCCCACCCTCGTTATTGTCCCTTTACTTCCGGTTATAAATAGATATGTAAATAGACATTATTGATTGTTAATTTTTAATACACATAAAGCTCGTGAAGTCTCGATCATCACATAAGAAATAATGTATTCTAAACGTACAAATAAAAATTATTTTTCAGAATTATTTATATTTTTTTTTACTAAAGCCGTCCAAGATATATCAGTGGTGCAATTAGAGATATATATGTTACCGCAATCTAAATACTTTGAAATAGAGATTGACAAAGCCATGAGAAGCTATCAGCGTCTTTGTTAATCAGAGAGTAGGGTTGCATCCCTCAATAAATGTCAAAGAGGAGTGCAGCTCCTAAACAATCAACCTGACCCTCCTACCTCGTAATTTCATGGGGGAAAGCACTGTCAGAAATGTACAATACATCTATTTTTGGAACTTTTTGGAGGTCGAAAATTGTCTGTCACAGCTAGCGGAATTGTACATGCAAACCGCTTAGAGGGTTAAGTAAGGTATCCGTCTACGTTGAAAAACGCCATTTTTTGCCAAAAATCATAATTTTTTTTATTATTTCTCTATTGTAAAATTTCAATTTTTAGGCTTCTAAATCTGTGTTTGTTTTGTCTCTACAGCATTTAAAAGAAAATTTACAGCTATTTAAACATCAGTAACAGCTGTCAAAACAGAACGGAAGCAGCGACTTCGGAACCAGAAATTGTGAATTTAAAGAGCATTTTTGGGACAAAACTTTTTAAATTTTCATGAAGATTAGTTTAAACATTTTTCTGGTATTTTTAATAATTAGCAACTTGGCAGTTAGAGAGTTTTGAAGCAAGAAAGTATGGGGCATTTTAGACATGTATTTTAATTTTTTAATGGTTAAAGTTGCTTTCATAAACTTCAAATGCGTTTTTCTCAGAAAGGTATTTTTAATAAAAGGTTGAAACTTGAAATGTGATTTCTCAAAAAGTTCTTAAAATATTTTGTTGAAAATCATTATGAATACTTTTTATAGTATTTACTAGTAAATGACCTAAAAGCTTTAAATTTGGATAATTTTTAATGATGTTACACTCATAGTTAGATATAAAGGTAATGAAAATTCGTTAAAAATTCAATGTGTATGATTTTGAAGGCCCAAAATGTTTTACCAAATGTGAATTAAACAAAGATTTTAAGGAAATTTACTAGTCCAGTGTATAAGAAATGTGTTGCATCAAAAAATATTGAAATAATTTAATTTATTTAAAAAATTAGAACTTTTGAAATAACCCAATTTTTTTACTCAATTTTCTTTATTTATTAGAAATTTTATAAAAACTTCTCCAGGAATAATTTTATTAAGTGCAATTCTCTGTGATAATATAAAAAATAAATCTAAAAATGTGAACTACATCTACGTATAAAGAAAAAAGTTCTCCGAGCTTAGACGAATACCTTAACCATTAATATTAAAATTGTTATTGAGTATTATAATTTTGTTGTGTATGAATCAGCAGATTGTAATTTCAAAAGATTGAAGATTATCAAAACTGGCTCCTCGCAGATGGCAAATATAGGCGAAGAATTAAAACTTTTGGCATTTTTGGTACATTTAGTAAGCAGAATTTATAAGGAAAAACAATCATTACTATTTGTTGGGGTAAATTTCATCTTATTTGCAGAGTGCCCAGCGTCATGTTTTATGCATGTGGTGTGGATATACGTAGAGAGTCCAAAACACAGTTCATTTCATGGATGTTTATTCTTTCAGCTCGAAGGATAATTAAGATATAAACTAGGCATTAAAATCAAGTTTAAGAAAGCATTTTTAAACATAGTATGTCGTATTTCCTTACCAACATTTTTAGCAACATCAAACAGAGTAAGAGACAAGGCAAGGCCCGGAGCCAACCGGGGAAGTCAATTTATACCACGGCTGACTCAACATATTTACATAGAAGGAAATGCGGTTACGACCGAAATAATTTGTATCGATATTTTTTTTATCGATAAACCTTTCCAACACTATTTTTTCTCACCAATACTATTACAAATGTGATATAATGGGTACATTTGCTCGCTTAAAGGAGTAATCTTTAATTTACGAATTACTAACACGAAAATAATTACTTAATCGTAGCTGGCCTAGTAGATGTATTTGAGTTTTTTCGGGCACGACGAGTCCCGGGGGTTCCGCAGAATAGACCAATGAAAGTCAGTCGTAATGATTTCATCGTGCTGCTCTGGAGGTTCAGGATTATGACTGTCTCTTCTCTAAATTTTCTGGTTTCTAGTTTAGCTTTTTGGTTTCTCGTCTGTCATTGCAACGAGCTAAATTTTTATTTGTTTTTGTTCTTCTTGGTTCGACTGGTTCTCTCCACCCTCATTAACTCTTGAAGTCATCTAAGCTTTCAGTTGTATTCCTAATTCCCTGCTTTTCTAGTGCTACTCTTTTGCTTTTTCCCTGTGTTGGCGCCTGCGGTGCGACGGGTGCTCGCCGGTTACTTCGATGGGTCGTGCAGTGGTGGGGTGGTTCCATGCTTGCGATCTGGCCTCCGCCACTGGACTCAGCCCAGAAGGCCTAACAACCGGTTTCTGGGGCATAATTGTCTCAATAGTAGATGTAATCAACCATAGTGTAAAGGAAAGATAAGGCTATTTTAGAAAAAATGTTGTTTATCACTTCACGTTTGCTGCTTTACAAAATAATCTGATTCTACATCTTTACAAAGGTTTCACATCCCTTTCGATTAACCCTCTAAGCGGTTGGCACGTACAATTCCACCAAACTTATGATGTCTTCAAAACGTATAATTTATACCTCCAAAAACAGTCCGAAAATGGATGTAGTGTACATTTTTGCCAGTGCTTTCCCCATGGAGTTCTGCAGTAGGAGGGTCAGGTCGACTGTTTAGGAACTGCACCCCTCTCTGACTAATATTTTTTGAGAGATGCACTTCTACCCCCTGAGGCACAAAGACGCTGATAGCTTTTCATGGCTTTGTAAATCTCTATTTCGAAGTATTTCGTTTG
>CM063508.1:170883524-170896024 GCA_032207245.1 Pardosa pseudoannulata | reverse complement strand
TCGAAACTAATTTTTTATATCAATTAAGATAAATACCTTTATTATTCTGTTTATCAAATCAAAATTACAGAAGTATGTGTTATTTCAAAAGTAAAAAGATTGGAGTATCTGATATTTAAAAACAAACAGTAAAATCTGTTAAGAATTTAGAAATTTCAAAATATTTTACTTTATCCTCCTGTAAAATAAAACATATTTTTATATTAATATATTTGGGGGGCATTGTATAAAAATGGTAAATAGAGGCTATTTGATATAAAAGTTATTTTCTTATTTAGGTAATTCAATTGTTATTTTTCAGGTAAGAGGATTCTTAATTTTTGTCACTAGGTGTACAAATTATATAATCCTTAAAAAATTATTACTCTATCTCTATATAACAAAAACTAAGTATTTTAATAAAATTTGACCTTAATTTAATTAATATAATTTATGATACAAGAAAAAATTGTGTTAAATTAATAGAAAAATTATTTAAATTTATCATTTTAAGTAGTCTATTTTTAAAATAACAGAAAAAATACACCCAAAAAAATGAAATTCTCTTACTCACAAGATAACTTTTGGGATATTTTTAGATCAAATTGAAGACCTCTTTTACTACATAAACCAACACTTTAGAAGTATATGACATTTAAAACATTCGTCTGTTTAGAAACTGCAAACTAAAAAAAAGCCTTTATTTGACTATAAAGGAAAATGTTTACCCGTATTTGTAAAATGAAGTTAACAGATTAAAAATGCTAACTTTTATTTATTAACTTTATTACTAGCTACTTTATTAATATTTATTAATTTTATAACTAGCTTCTATTTATTATTTCAAAAATGTTTCTAATTCACAGGCTTCTAAAGTTATTTTAAAAATAAGTGGATTTCTGTTTAATTCACTTGATATTGACAATGAATAAAAAAACTACTGCTTCATATAAAAAAGTAGATATTAATTTTATAACTAGCTTCTATTTATTATTTAAAAATGTTTCTTATTCACAGGCTTCTAAAGTTATTTTAATAATAAGTGGATTTCTATTTAATTCACTTGATATTGACAATGAATAAAAAAACTACTGCTTCATATAATAATTTATTACTACTTATAAATTTTATAACTTGCTTCTATTTATTATTTAAAAAAGTTTCTAATTCACATTCTTCTAAAGTTATTTTAAGAATAAGTCGATTTCTGTTTAATTCACTTGATATTGACAATGAATACAAAAACTACTACTTCATATAATACTTTATTCTATTTATAAATTTTATAACTAGCTTCTATTTATTATTTAAAAATATTTCTTATTCACAGGCTTATAAAGTTATTTTATGAATAAGTAAATTTCTGTTTAATTCACTTAATATTGACAATGATTAAAAAACTACTGCTTCATATAATACTTTATTCTATTATAAATTTAATAACTAGCTTCTATATATTATTTAAAAAAGTTTCTAATTCACAGGCTTCTAAAATAATTTTAAGAATAAGTGAATTTCTGTTTAATTCACTTGATATTAGACAATGAATAAAAAAACTACTGCTTCATATAAAAAAGTAGATATTAATTTTATAACTAGCTTCTATTTATTATTTAAAAATGTTTCTTATTCACAGGCTTCTAAAGTTATTTTAAGAAAAAGTGGATTCCTGTTTAATTTACTTGATATTAGACAATGAATGAAAAAAGTAATGCTTCACGTAAAAAAGTAAATATTAATTTTATAACTAACTTCTATTTATTATTTAAAAATGTTTCTAATTCACAGGCTTCTAAAGTTATTTTAAGAATAAGTGGATTTCTATTTAATTCACTTGATATTGAATATGAATAAAAAACTACTGCTTCACATAAAAAAGTAAATATTAATTTTATAACTAGCTTCTATTTATTATTTAAAAATGTTTCTAATTCACAAGCTTCTAAAGTTATTTTAAGAATAAGTGGATTTCTGTTTAATTCACTTAATATTGACTATGATTAAATAACTACTGCTTCATATAATACTTTATTACTATTTATTAATTTTATAACTAGCTTCTATTTATTATTTAAAAAAGTTTCTAATTCACAGGCTTCTAAAATTATTTTAAGAATAAGTGAATTTCTGTTTAATTCACTTGATATTGACAATGAATAAAAAACTACTGCTTCATATAATACTTTATTACTATTTATTAATTTTATAACTAGCTTCTATTTATTATTTTTTTTAAATTTCTAATTCACAGGCTTCTAAAGTTATTTTAAGAATAAGTGAATTTCTGTTTCATTCACTTGATATTGACAATGAATAAAAAAACTACTGCTTCATATAATACTTTATTACTATTTATTAATTTTATAACTAGCTTCTATTTATTATTTTTTTTAAATTTCTAATTCACAGGCTTCTAAAGTTATTTTAAGAATAAGTGAATTTCTGTTTAATTCACTTGATATTGACAATGAATAAAAAAACTACTGCTTCATATAATACTTTATTACTATTTATTAATTTTATAACTAGCTTCTATTTATTATTTAAAAAAGTTTCTAATTCACAGGCTTCTAAAATTATTTTAAGAATAAGTGAATTTCTGTTTAATTCACTTGATATTGTCAATGATTAAAACACTACTGCTTCATATAATACTTTATTATATTTATAAATTTTATAACTAGCTTGTATTTATTATTTAAAAAAGTTTCTAATTAACAGGCTTCTAAAATTATTTTAAGAATAAGTGAATTTCTGTTTAATTCACTTGATATTGACAGTGAATAAAAAAAAACTACTGCTTCATATAATACTTTATTGCTATTTATTAATTTTATAACTAGCTTCTATTTATTATTTAAAAAAGTTTCTAATTCACAAGCTTCTAAAATTATTTTAAGAATGAGTGGATTTCTGTTTAATTCACTTGATATTGACAATGAATAAAAAAACTACTTCTTCATATAATACTTTATTGCTATTTATTAATTTTATAACTAGCTTCTATTTATTATTTAAAAAGTTTCTAATTCACAGGCTTCTAAAGTTATTTTAAGAATAAGTGGGTTTCTGTTTAATTAACTTGATATTGACAACGAATAAAAAACTAATACTTCATATAATACTTTATTACTATTTATAAATTTTATAACTAGCTTCTATTTATTATTTTAAAAAGTTTCTAATTCACAGGCTTCTAAAGTTATTCTAAGAATAAGTGGATTTCTGTTTAATTCACTTAATATTGACAATGATTAAAAAACTACCGCTTCATATAATACTTTATTCTATTTATAAATTTTATAACTAGCTTCTATTTATTATTTAAAAAAGTTTCTAATTCACAGGCTTCTAAAGTTATTTTAAGAATAAGTGGATTTCTGTTCAATTCACTTGATATTGACAATGAATAAAATAACTACTGCTTCATAAAAAAGTAGATATTCATTTTATAAATAGCTTTTATTTATTATTTAAAAATATTTCTACTTCACAGGCTTCTAAAATTATTTTAAGAATAAGTGGATTTCTGTTCAATTTACTTTACTTCTGATTTAATTTACTTCTGTTTAACTTACTTGACAATGAATAAAAAAACTAATGCTTCATATATAAAAGTAGATATATTGTTATAAATTTAGACCTATTAAAAAAATAGTTTATTCTATACAGAGCAGAACAGTTTGTATTATATTGAAACAAATATAAGGTGTTTTAATGAAGACTTTCCAGTTCGAAGGGTACTACTCCCTTTAAATTTAATAAGTAAAAATACGATTTTTGTCGAGAAATGTGGGACCGGGGCATAATTGAAGTTCCATCAAAAATCTAACTACTTTTCATATTTAGAACAAACTTTCGATGTTAGTAAAATATTCTGTACTACTATTTCCAACATCACTGGCTTCACAAAAGGACAACGAACTATTCCTTCTAAAACATACTTTAAAAATTCATATTATACAAATTTTTGTTAGTATCAAAACATTCGACCGTCTTAGACACTTCCCTTTCTTTACAACTTTTTAACAAAAGTTTCGTTCTATTCTAAGTAGGAAAGAAAGAACACAGAGAATAAAAGGACTGAACGGGAGTGGGAAAAAAACTCCTGATAGGGCAGATTTTTTAATATTACTTTGCAGGGAGGAAGAGAAAAAAAAAGATCAAAAGATATGGTATTTGGGCAAACTTAGAATAAGTAAAAGGTTAGACATTCTTAAAAGGCTATTTCGATTCAAAATAGAGTTTGGGAAGATTCCTGGCCTCGGGCAGATTTACATTTAGAACTTGAAAGCGTTCCAGTTTTTTAGAATAACATAGAATAATCAGCTTTGTTTTGGAAATACGTGTACCATCCATCACAACGCCCAAACATTGGTTCAGGTTGATTTTTTTTCCAGAAAAAAGTTTTGTGGGCAAATTTTTTTTTAAAAAGGAGTTTTAAAACCATCCCGTAATGATTCTTTTTAAAAAAAGGAGTTGGTTTACTTTCTGTTTTAATGCTTGAGTTTTTAATTGCATTATAATGCGGAGTCAACTATTTGTCAATTTCTCGTAATATCCCCTATATAATAATAGCCTAACTCATCTGTCCGTCCGTCCTCTACTTTATGAAGTGGTTGTACCTGGAATGGATAGAGGCATCCATATTGGATTCTTGATGAGTTAGGGTTAGCAAAATTTAAAGGTAGTTATAAAAAGTTCGAAATTCACCCCTTCCCCCTTTTCGATCGTTTAATGCTATTATTTCAATCCCTGTTTTCCCTGATTAAGAGCAGGTGTCATTAAATTCATCAATTTAGCAAATTATATGTAGATGAAAATAACATTTTTTTCTAGCATTTTGACGTCATTCCATCTTATTTAATCATTTCTTATTTTAAATTATTTAAATATCGTCTGCATTTTTTTCATACTTTTTATCACTGAACTTAGTTATTACGTAAATAATTCTCTTTTATATTTGGCTTAAATAATAGATTAAGAGCAGGTGTCATTAAATTCATTAATTTATCAAATTATGAATAGATGAAAATAACATTTTTTTTCTAGCATTTTGATCATTCCATCTTATTTAATCATTTCTTATTTTAAATTATTTAAATATCGTCTGCATTATTTTCATAAGTTTTATCTCTGAACTTAGATATTACATAAATAATTCTCTTTTATATCTGGCTTAAATAATAGTTTAGGTACATATGTGATAACTTTAGATATAATCATCGATTATTTTTTATAGTAATGAAACTTTTATCACCAGTATTAACAAAACTTCTTTTCATAAGAGTCTATTAGTCTATTTTACGGTCTCCTAGACTTTTATGAAAAGAATAAAAATCAAAAATGTGAGAAATAAAAGAATTAAGTATCTAGTATATAAGTTATATATCTTTGAAAATTAAGAAGTTCATTCATTTGTGTGTTTATTTTTTATACATAACCACACGGTTTGCAATCGATTCGCTAAATTTTAGACATCATTCATTTATACTGCCAAATAATCCCTGTCAATATTAAAACATCTGCCATTCATCCTACCACGTTCTATGACAAGATAAATTAAATTTGGCAACTAATATGTGGTCAGTAAAGATAAACAAATTATTGAACGTGTACAAGATAATTTTAAGTCAAAAAACAAATCATTTTTTTTACATTCCTCGTAGGGCTTTTTACAGTTCTGGAAAATTAAAAATTTTTCTGATTCCATCATATGACGGGTTATATGCTAGTGCTATATAATAAAAAATAATATTTAAATAACGTGGGAGCACTTAACTGTTAAGCATTCGCCCATACAATGCCTCGGAATTTGTTGACTATTTTATCATAGGATCACCATATAGGCAGTTAATATTACTCACTAAGATAACAGAAACAAACAAAGTGGTCCTCGTAAATTAAACACATGAATCAAGCAGAAGACTTCCCCCAGCATTGGTATGCCTCATAGAGGTATCAGGATGGAAACTTGGAGGACATTATAACCAAGAACCTATTTCATGTGCACCAGCTGCCATTCAAGAACACGATGGGTTTTTAGCCGACTCGAGCCTCAAGCTCACAATCCTCCGGTTATGAAATCGACGCTTTTGCCAATTCTATTTTTTTGCCGATTCTCTTTAGCCGACAGTAGCTCTTTAAAGCAATGATAGAGCCAATAAAATTTCAAAGTTTTTATGATCATCTCTTATATGCTGATCGACACTTTTGCCGATTCTGTTTAGCCGGCAGTAGCTTAAACTGTCGGCTCTTTAAAAGCAATGATAGAGCCAATACAATTTCAAAGTTTTTATGATCATCTCTTATATACTAATCGGCGCTTTTGAAGATTCTATTCTTTTGTCGATTCTATTTAGCCGACAGTAGCTTATACTACCGGCTCTTTAAAAGTAATGATAGAGCCACTAAAATTTCAGCCTTTATGATCATCGCTTATATGCTGATCGACGCTTTTGCTGATTCTCTTTAGCCGGCAGTAGCTTATACTGCTGGCTTTTTAAAAGCAATGATAGAGCCAATAAAATTTCAAAGTTTTTATGATCATCGCTTATATGCTGATCGACACTTTTGCCGATTCTCTTTAACCGGCAGTAGCTTATACTGCCGGTTCTTTAAAAGCAATGATAGAGCCAATAAAGTTTCAAAGTTTTTATAATCATCTCTTATATGCTGATCGACACTTTTGCCGATTCTATTCTCTCGCTTTTGCCGATTCTCTTTAGCCGACAGTAGCTTATACTGCTGGCTCTTTAAAAGCAATGATAGAGCCAATAAAATTTCAAAGTTTTTATAATCATCTCTTATATGCTGATCGACACTTTTGCCGATTCTATTTAGCCGGCAGTAGCTTATACTGCTGGCTCTTTAAAATTAATAATAGAGCCAATAAAATTTCAAAGTTTTGATGATCATCCACATTTTAGGTTCAGAATAATTATTTTTAAAGTCTATAAATCTATTAAATCTCATAAATTCAAAAAGGCAGAAAATGTAATTTCACCTTAGTTATGTTGATTTTACTTTCAAATTTACTCCAGGATTCGTTATATATCTTTTACACATTTAAGGTATAGAATAATCCCAAAAGAAGTTTTAGAATTGTGTGCATGTTTTTTAATGTTAACATATACCAATATGTAATATTACATATACCAATATGTAAGAGAATAGAATTCCTTTCGAGATGAAAAGTCTTCATCATAATAATCTATTTATAATTCACTATAAGCTAAAATGTTCTGCATGATTAGAATAAAAAATTTCCAAATCATTAAAAACAGTTTAATTTTATAAAAACTATTTACTTTTCATGAGTGAGGCAATACATTTTTAAAAACATAAATTATATACACCAAATGGAAAAAATAGAAACCCAGTTAAGTGCAAAATAACTTTTGAAATATGTAGTTTTTATATTAAATGGAAGTTAATTATTTTTTTTTTATTCTATGAATGCAAAATTACGATGATAACATTTTACTGATGTTATCATCGTACGATGAAAGATTTTACAGCATGATAAAGGGATAAGAAATCGTTAAAATTTTACATTTTAATTCCCTACTACATTTTTGAAATCATTATTTTTAGTACATAATCATCTCAGTATAAATATATTCAAGTAGATTTCCAGATGATGTCTATAGGAATTACAGTTATACATTTCCTAGCATTCTCAGGTAGCAGAAATGAGTAAAATTATTCTTATCATATACCACGGTCTTAAATGAGGAATCTAAGTCTAGTCAAAATATTAAACAAGAACTTCAGCCTTACATAACAGCTGTGAAACATTTTGTGCTTTCTGGATTTCTAAATACGTTTACAGTATCTATAGTCATATATTACATACCTTTCTCTAGCCACATAAACCTTTAAATTATTCTTAAGATATACTCCAAACTAACTTTTGAATCACTGTGTTTCATATCTGTAACATACTCAAAAACTTATGCCATTTTTACAGAGCTTTAAAAGAGGGTTTTGTTAATTGCTGCTATCCTAAATTATTGAATTAGTTCAACTTGTTTGTAGAATTCGTGCGAATTGCCGAAACAAAATTTAATTTCAAAAGCTTCATTTCTCAATTGATTACATAAGTATTATTAAAATAAAATCTAAAATTTTTAATTATAAAGAGTGAAGACACTAAATAAAATATTTCTAACAACAATAGCTTCTTATTCTTTTTATAAAGATAATTTTTAGGCAATTTAATTTACAATATAATAAAGTTTTGTCTATGAAAATTTATAATATGCCAATGAAATAATATGCCAATTGAATTTTTTAACTGATATTTTTTTTGAAATAGTGCATTTTAACAGTATAAATTACAATACTTATAAAAAAATGCTTAACTTTGTCGTTAGAAAATTTACATTTTGTCAATAAATTTTTAATTTTATATTCAAAAGATTTAAATATTAAATAGTTTTTATATGCTTGGAAAAACGCATTTTAACATTCTAGAAAATGTTCTTAATTCGGGGTTGTTGGGACATAAAGGGTTAAATCTTGATTCAACTGCTAGCCTAGAATCAAACTCTAGAACCCCAATCTTTACCTAAGAGGTTTAACAGGTGAGAAACATTCTGTGCTTTCACACCTCATTAGAAATACCGACAAGCAATGATTTACGTTCGATGCAAAGCATGTTTTAGGTCACCGCGTAATGTTTAGCAGACTCCAACTTGTACCTTTTTAATCTTTTTAGTAATAGTCACGTTCCCGACCAAAAACAAAGGAAACAGGGGCAACGAGAACAAAAGCTGCGGCACAAAGAAATTCCTGATCAAGCAATTTTTTTTCTTTTATACTTACTGTCTATACAGGAGGAAATTGCAAACTAAGAAAAATAAAGGTCAGACATTCTTTTAAAGCCGATTTCAAATTCAAATTACATTTCGAAAGTTTCTCCCTTCGGGGAATATTTGTGTCTGAAACTTATATTTTCGGAAAATTTAAATTTATGGAAAATGGACTTTGTTCCTCTAAGCTATTCAGACCGAGATATATATTGATTTCGTTCCTCAGAAATCGAGTTTAAAACAGACGAGGGTATAAAATTAAAAAAAAATACATGTGCTGTTTGAAATGTAATTTACTAACTAGTTCAAAAGTTTTGTTAATTACGGCGTTTCTGTGTTTTAGTATACGAATAAAAACATTCGAATTTATTGTTACAAGTGAAATTTTCATTTTTGACATTCGGATGATAACATAGATGTTTTAAAGCCATGAGTCCAAAAAACCACTTTTAAAATTAATCTAGTATACGAATAAAAAGAATTCGTAATTTATTGTTACAAGTGAAATTTTCGTTTTTGACATTCGGATGATAACATGGATGTTCTAAAGCCACGAGTCCTCAAAACCATTTTTAAAATTAGTCTAGTATACGAATAAAAAGCATTCGTAATTTATTGTTACAAGTGAAATTTTCGTTTTTGACATTCGGATGATAACATGGATGTTTTAAAGCCATGAGTCCACAAAACCACTTTTAAAATTAGTCTAGTATACGAATAAAAAAGCAGTCGGAATTTATTGTTACAAGGGAAATTTTCGTTTTTGACATTCGGATAATAACATGGATGTTTTAAAGCCATGAGTCCACAAAACCACTTTCAAAATTAATATAGTATACGAATAAAAAGCATTCGAAATTTATTGTTACATGTAAAATTATCGTTTTTGACATTCGGATGATAACATGGATGTTTTAAAGCCACGTGTCCTCAAAACCACTTTTAAAATTAGTCTAGTATACGAATAAAAAGAATTCGTATTTTATTGTTTCAAGTGAAATTTTCGTTTTTGGCATCCGGATAATAACATGGATATTTTAATGCCATGAGTCCACAAAACCACTTTTAAAATTATGTATATTTCTTTTCTAGGGTACAGAATACTCTTACTACAATGAACAATAACCTAAAAGTTAATGCGAAATATATATGCTTTTCATGAGCTATAAGAATTAGGCTCTTAAAAATCAAAATTACTACACATAATTCTATTTCAAAGTTTCTGAACGCTATTTTAATAGCGGAGACTACTCAGATGCGTCGTATACTTCCTATTAACGACGACACCCGGTTCATGATTTTGAAATAGTCTTGAAAGATCACGTAAACTCCCACTTGGGAAGCACTGCGTTAGGCAAACACACTGTAACGTCACAGCTCTAAAATAGGTAACTTTGGTAGCATGATGGTCGAGCAGGGTTCTTCAAAGGCCTCATGAGGATGACATCATCGAACACAAGCGAGATGGAAAAGAAAGATTTATTCTGGTATATACAAATATTTACATCATGTACATTATCGGCACGGCTCATTCATTCTCGCCCGCCGGACAACAACCCAGCGTCTTCTCCCACACCGAATGACGCTTGGCCCCCGTGACGTCACTCACAATCCCCCACACCCCTCTCTCTCTCTCTTTTCTAGAGGAGAGGTTAGGGAGGAGATAATGGAGGACCCCAGATGCATGGGGACCCCCAGATAGCAGAGCACATTCAACTGACGTCAGAGCGAGCCGTATTACAAATACAAATTAAAATATTTTTTTCAGTAGCGGGATGCTACAACACTTCATTTCACTTCATCACTCTATCATTCACTCTATCATTTCATTTTCATCGAACTCAGTTTTATTTATTTATTTTTCTGATCGGAAGGTACTGCATATCCAAGAGCTGTCGTTCACAAGGTAAGACATAAAGTATGATCTTTCGGGAATTTTTAACCAAACTAAAAAGGATAAAAAATAACAAAAAGAGAAAACGAAGAGTAACGGATGTAGTGTTCCCATAACTGGTGAACTAGTACTTAACATTATCCTGAGATGCGGAATAATACAACGTTTTCTAATGAGCTTAATAGTTAGAAGAGAGGTCTGCAATAAAGAGTGCAATGCCGATAAGAAACAAAAAGAGGCAATTCACTGTATACAGATTAGAAACCCAACAAGCACGAAAACAGTGGCCAATTTTAAAATTTTAATATCGGACAACAATAAATGTCTCCACCCCATAAATTAAATCCCTGAATATACTTTTTTGATACATAGAAATGGGTTTATAATATTGTTCAAAGTCGTAAGGTATCATTTGATGTTATAAAAAGATATTTACATTTGCGAATATCGACAATTATCTGTGAATATTATTAAAATAATGTCATTTTTATGACATTGACAACAGCATTAAGAAGAAATATTATATATGTATCGTAAAAACTATCCAACTTCAACTATCAATTCATTCTTAATAAGGTTTCCCTTATAAGCAAATCAAATAATTCTTTTAAATGGTTTATTTTGGAACAATTTCAAATTTTAATATTACATTATGTTGTCACTGATGGCAGATACGTAAAATTTTATTTCCGACATTTAGCGACATTGAAAATATTGGGTAGCATCTGTATGGCATTGTTCGATATATTTTTCTACCTGGGACAAATACCTGGGAGAAAAAAAGTCATGTGTTTGTATGAAATATTCTTAGTCTTCCAAGATCCAGTGTGTAAAATGTTGCATCTTATCTCTTCCCACACCAGTGATATCATATCACTAGATATCCTTTTTGGGATACTTAGAAATGTGTGTCAAATATCGTTGAATGTCGTAAGATATCACTGGATATCATAAAAGTATATTTACATTTGAGAATATCAACAATTATCGTTAAATAGTGTTAAAATAATGTCATTTTTATGAAATTGTTAAGAACATTAAGAAAAAATATATATCTATCGTAAAAACTCAATTTTAAACTTCATTTTTTAATAATATTTCTCATATAAGCAAATCAAATAACTCCTTTAAATGCTTTATTTTAAACAATTTCAAAATTTAATTTTACATTATTCGGTCACTGATGGCAGATGTGTAAAATTTTTATTTCCGATATTTTGAGGCATTGAGCAATATTAGGCAACATCTACATGGCATTGTTTGATATATTTGTTCAACCAGAGAATAAGAAAAAAATCCATATGTTTATATGAAATTGTCTTAGTCTTCCAAGATCCAGGTTGTAAAACATTTCACCTATATATGTCCCACACCAGTGATATGATAGTCTTTTACTGTCAGGGTGAGCAATGTTTCTCTGCCAGTCACAAATGATTCAAGGAACTGTTCCTCTATCAGTTTGAAATAGATGACAAATTTCTACATAGAATCTCTAGTTGATCTGTGAGGGGTTTGGGAGATAACTTGCAAAAACGTTATAAAAATTAAGTAATTCATTAATTTTATTTATATTGAGGAGATCTGGAGATCTTTGAAAACTTTCGGTTCATGTCGCATACAGGCTATTACAAAATAACCGCGATTACTCATCGTATCTTTAACCTTGTTCATCATCTCATCAGTCCCGATTGATAGACGCTCTATTCTTTATTCATCATGTACATTTCTTCTGAAGAATTTAAATCCACATCCCTCAAATTCTTAACAGCATTTCTGTGCACATTTTTATTTTCTTAAAAATTTGGAATGCC
>CM063508.1:170873424-170875924 GCA_032207245.1 Pardosa pseudoannulata | reverse complement strand
TACCAACCATTATTTTACGTTCTTGAAAATACGAATATCTACGAATAACTGCTTATCGCGTACTGCACTGCTAGAATGTATCGTTCCCCCCCATCCAAAAAATAAATCCAGTTTACTTATGCATACAAATATGTGTTTACTGACGAAAACAGCAGAACAATTCTGTTATAAAATGTTCTGAGAAATAAAATTGAAGTTTTCTTTATGCGTACTTTTACAATCCTTTTATATGCAGATCACGATTAGGGTCTCCTATCTAAACAATTTGGGACATTTTACAAAAAGATTTGAAAAGTAATGTAGTATTAGAGGTTTATGCGATAGAAAGACATTGATTTCATATACTAAAAGTGTATTTTGCCGAGAAATATTCGTAAAAATATGGAATTTTTGAAATCATGAATTTTCGTCTTTTATTATGAAATTATAAAACATATTTTTGGGGAAAATCAAATATCAAACTCTATTTTCTGCATGAATAACATTTTATTCTAACATTGAGAATGATAAAAGATTTAAAAGAGTGCATAAATTTTATGCCAAACTCCTTTAACTATTGTTTTAAATCTATATTTCAAATATTGTAGATATAATATATATATATATATATATATATATATATATATAAACTTCCTGCTTCGTGACTAGGGGAAAGCAAATCTTCCTGCAAATCCTTCCCCATATTTTTTATTATTCTATATAGAAAAGAAATCTATTTTAATCATCTATGCCGTTTTATACAAAATAAAGAAATAAACAGGCACATATGCAAATATGTATTTTTTTATTTCTTTTTTGTAACATTGCATTTATTTCAAAATCATACAGATAAATTTGGCGTCAAAAGTTTGACTTAGTTTTGGTCATATAGCCGAATTTGACAACTTGGTGACATTATATTCAACATTATCTGAGCATTCTAGGTGACTATACTGTATCATGTTTCCGTGTAACATTTTTATTATACATTTAAGTTACAAAATTTTCCTAATGCAGTTCAGCTTAAAAATGATAGTCATTAATATACAACTATTATATATATATATACCCATATTATATATATATATATATACATAGATATATTAACATTATATACATGTGTAGATATATATACATATATATATATATGTATATATATGTATATATAATATATTAATATATAAATATATATATTTACACACACACACACACATACACACACACACACACACACATATATATATATGTATATATAATATATATAATATATTAATATACACACACACACACACATATATACATATATATCTGTTATTTTAAAATATAACAAAATATGTTATAATAATTTATCAAGTTCACTTTTTTAAACTTTCTGCTAAAGGTTTCGAAATATTCTTTCATAAAGAATTATGAGTTCTTAAAGTTTGTTCGGAAAAGTATTTTTAAAAAATTAGTAAATGTTTTTTCTTTAGTAAACGTATTTTTAAATAAATCGTGGATCTACTAAATCATATTTGTAAGAAACTTTAACCTTCATTTTGTAGAAAAGTCTTTCCTTCCCTGGCAAAGTTATTTAAAAAAAACAGAAATCTGTTCGATTTCGATTTCTTCCGTGCCGCATCTTTTATTTGCAATGTTCTCACTTCTTTCCCAGTTTGGAACAAAAACGTGACTATTGTCGGAAAGCTGTGAGACTAAGATCTCAAAATCTTTTGGTTATACCATAGACGTGGTTTACACATGAATATTTTTCCAAACAGCTTTGGAAAACTGAAAATCCTTTTCTCGAATTCTTATGCCAAACGAGTTCGAAATATATTTATTCTTAGTTTTTTATTTTTCGAATGAAATATTTCAAAATCTACACTTCTTCTTTTAGTTAGGTGGATGTTAAAATAGTTTTGAGACCATTTAAAAAACTGAAAAGAGATTTGTCTCTATGGTAGGCCAATTTTTTCTTTTTCAAAGATATGCTATCAAAAATTTCTTAGTGTATTTAGACATCCTACCTATATATTAAATTATTCTGAGTATTAACAGATAAAACTGTGGGACATTTCTGGAAAGTGTTTTTATTAAATATGTTATTAAATAAAATTTATTGAAAAATTTAATGAATGCTCTCCTAGAAAAATTTGTTTTTTAGAAAACAAAAACAATTGTATTATTTAATAGCATTTAAATGTTTATTAGTTATGTGTTATCAATAAAAGGATTCGTCTCTTTTCTTCTTCAGTAACAAGACAGCCCTTGATAAGTCCTAGCCTTCTTCAGAATTCTGTAATGCTTATACAAGCATATTTATTATGTAATAATAATTTCTTATAATCACCATAATTATGTATTCTCTATTGTTTTTACTTGACCGGGATAGTGGGCAAGGAGATACCTAAACAGCTAATAGTAATAATGAACGATGAAGTCTGGCCACATTGAAGAGAACGGCACACGTCTAATTAAAAACTTTATTTTAGAGGTGCTAAAACGTACATCTTTACGAGTCAATGACAGGCAAGAGAAA
>CM063508.1:170833424-170868424 GCA_032207245.1 Pardosa pseudoannulata | reverse complement strand
TTAAGTTTATTAGCTTTAAATTTTATTCGCATAAGTAATAATTTTTGTATGCTCTTGAATAGTTGGAGGAGGTAAATAGCTTTCAAAATAAAAAGTATGCTTCGTCGAAAAAAATTTACGAAATTTTATAGGAATAATAAATTACCAGTTATATGTAAATTCAAATTATTTATTTACTTATAAATTACTTATGAGTGATCTCTTTACTTGATTTTTAGTGACAAACATGGTAAAAATAAAGTAAAAGTCATGAAATTAAGTAAATATTTTTGTTTATAACAAAAAATTATCAGTTGAGTTTTAACATACATCAAAAGACAAGTTAACGATTATCTGTACCTGTAAATTGTTCTTTCCCTTTCTAGTAGATTTTAAGGAAAAAAGTCATCTTTAAGTAAAAATGGCATTTTTATTTTCGCTTTAAATAATAATTTCACAGAAAAATTAGACTTGTTTTGCAACTAATTGTAGTAAGTAACAAGGAAAGTCAGCTTTTTAATGTAAACTACTTAGTTGCTTATAAAGAAAAGAGTTAATTTTAATTTGTAAATTATTCAGTGGTTTACAATAGAAAAGTCAGCTTTAAGTAAAAATTCTTTTCTTTATAAATAATAACTTAGATGGAAAATATCAGCTTTTCCTTGTAAATCATTATAGTAGTTTACAAGAAATGCGTGTTTTTCTTTTACATTATGCAGCAGTTTACATGGTAAAAAATTAACTTTTCCTTGTAAATGTATGTTTATTGAGTAAATATTCAATAGTTTACAAGGGTAAAAGTCAGTTTTAAAAGGAAATGGCGTGTATAATATTTGATAGTATGTACAATATTATCATGATACGGAAATAATATTTTATATTACTATAAACTGCAATAATGTGCTACTGAAATAGTATTGTAGTATCCCGCTACAAAATATATATTAATATGCATTTGTATTTTACTGCTCATTTTGAGTTTTTATTGAACAACAAAAGCAATAAAAAAGCACTAAAAAAAGTTTCGAGTTTTTAGTTATGTCGCTTGCAAATAGATGGCGATACCAGTTAAAAATCTTTCCCATTGGTATTCTAAGTACTCTGAACAATTTTATGAATTTACCAATCGGATTTTTTCCTCCAATCTAATTTTTTATGACTGAGTATTACATTGTCACTGGAGCTAAACCTATCTGCAAAATTTCAGATCCCTAGCTAGTCAGTAAAGTAGTTATAAAATAATTTTAAAATATTAACTTGACACACAATTGAAGTTAAAATACAACGATTTGAAAGCTGTTCATTGGTCAGAGACTGCACAGTAAAATTATTCGGGAAGAAACAGAGCAAACTTGTACATGTTGAAAATGTAACAGATGTAAATTACTATTCCTTTTACCCGACAAAGAATTTGTCCTGATAGCGAAAAATTTTCGATCAATGAAAATCTTTATCATACATCAATCAGAATTAAAATAAATGGGTTGTAAATGTTTCACTATCACTCGAGATATTAGTGCTTTCTTTATCAGGAAAATTTAATGTAAACTGAATCCGCTAATTTTTCAACGCCTACAGGTTGAAATATCATAAGATCTTTACAGAAAACAAATCTTTCTCTGTCGACTTAAACAAACAATGGACCAATCCATATTTGAAATTTTCCTCATGGTTACTGCTAATGAAATAATAATGTAATATATTAGAAGTTTAATATAAACCATATTGCAAGGAATGTTATCAATTATATTTTCGCTTCACAAGGGAAATGTTAAAATGTACTTTAATCTTTTAATTACCTAAGTGAATAAATACCTGAATAAACCATAAAATGGGGAGAAAATGCCAGGAATAAAAAGTTCTGTAATTAATGAATTTAAGAAAATTAATCCCCCTTAAAATTAGTTATCTGTAACTTTCTATAAGGCTTATATTTTAAATAACTTCCATTAAAGGAATATTTTAAACTGGTGGATTAATGCATGTCACAATATCGCTATAAAGTGCGCAATAATCTTTATAAAATATTATTATTATAAATATACTCCTTCAAATTGCATCGGAATAATTTAAATTTTTCTGAACGCAAGTCTTTTAGTATTATGTTTTCCTTTAGAACTGCATGCCTGACAGCAAAAACATTGTATTTATTTAACATTAATTACGAAACCGCTTAAAAATGAGACATAATTAATTTTGCTTTGGCTGGGTTTGTAGATTTTCTATATCTTTTTGGCATTATACTAAATTTAAATTAAGATGATTTTTTTCGTTCAATAAATTCGATTATTCGTTTGTAATATGAAACATATACTTTGGTGTATATATATATATATATATATATATATATATATATATATATATATATTATATATATATATATATATATATATATATATATATATATATATATATGTATATGTATGTATGTGTATATATATACACGTATGTAAATAATATAAATACATACATACATACATACATATAAACTAAACTCCTCGGCGCAACATCCCCTAGGAAGCCAGGGCCTACGGTGCCAATCTCTGTTTAAGTGACCAAGGGCCCTGGGGTGCGAAGCATATGTTCTGGTTAGGTGGTCAATCTTAAGCGGAACCCCCAGTGTTTAGTTCCCAAACACGCTTGGTTCTTATACATACATACATATATATGTATATGTATAAATATAAATATATATATATGTGTGTGTGTGTGTATTTATACATATACATATATACATATCATATATAGATATATATATATATATATATATATATATATATATATATATATATATATATATATATATACATATCATTTATATTTATATATATATTGTTTATGAAATGTTTATAAATATATAACATACATCGAATGCGGATGTCCAAAAGAGTATGGCCGAACGATGATCAAATGATAGAAAACTTCTCTTTGCTCCAGAGTTCGTCTGGTCGAATACTGCTGCTGGTATGGGTATTGGGTAGCTATTCGAAATCAGCTATAAGTAGTAGGCCCCGGTAATCAAAAAGTATACCTTAGCTCTCCAAACTAAGCCAAATAAGAATGAGTAATGTTGAATGAACGTTCATAAAGAATTGTTTTAAAAAACGTAGTTGTTCAGCTTTAAAGAGAAGATTTCTGGGAGTAGAGCAGGGGTGGGCAATTACTTTTGAGCGTGGGCCAAAATGAAAATTTCAAAATGTCTCCAGGGCCGGAGGACTATACCGCGTACGCTGTGCACACGGGAATGCTTTGGGTGGAGTTTTTCCCTGCCCAATAAATTTTTTTACCCAAAACACTATAAGTATCATTTAAAATCATTTGGACACATAAATTTGACAGTTAATAAAAGATAATAGTAATAAAAAATTATCTTACTTAGCTGTATATGCGAACAATTTGTGCCTAGTAAAATATGTCACGTAATTTTTTAAAAATTATGACACATTATATTAAATTAATGGTCATGAAATAAATTAGCTAATGAAAGATTTTATTTTGATATTTATTTATATCTTAACGATACAAATTATTTTATTTTGATCATAGTTGTTACATTTTTATGTTTATATTACATTTTGTACATATAATAGTAAATAGAATTATATAATGCAAAGACAAACACCAAACGTTAAAATAGAATAGTTTTACTTAATGCGAAACGTGAAATCTGAAATGTTCATTTGATATAATTTCTTCAAAATTTGGATCCAAATCACTTGTAGCAATCCTTAATACCCAGTGTAGATTTCTGTCAGTAATTTGTGAGTCAGTTATTTATTTTCGTGTAAAACATTAACGAAAAAGTTCTTTCACAAATATATTCTATACACTACGCACACAAATACTGTTGATTTCAACAAAATCGCATATAAGAGATTAAAAAAATTGTATGCAAAATTTTTCAACGGGTTGGCTTTTGCCCACCTCTGGAGTAGAGTGTGTTCTACTCCAGAGGAAATTGTTTAAAACTCTTTTCTGTTTGTCTTTGTTAATTGAAAACTATTGATGTAATAGCCGTGTTGAAATGAATGTAATGATTCCAAACCACCCTATATAAGAGTTGATGAATGCAATATTATTATTTCTTCCCGCTGAGGCAAGAGTGGCGTTCTATATTTTTAACAAAATAAAAAGAGTGCACAGAAATGGTGTTATGAATCCGTGTGATGTGGATTGAAATTTGCCACAATAAATGTAATTTATGAACAAAGGAAGTAGCATTTATCAGTCGTGAATGATGACATGGTGAACAAGACTAAAGAAACAATATGCAATCACCTTTATTTTGTAATAGACTGTATGCTAGGTGATCCTCAGATCTCCTGACCATAAATAAAACTAATGAATTAGCTTTTACAACGTTTGTGCAAGTTATCTCCCAAACCACTCACAGATCAACTAGATACTCTATGTAAAATCTATGTGGAAATTTATATCTGTGTAGAATTATATGTAAAAATTTGTCTATCTATGTAGTCGTGTATTTCAAATTGATAGAGGGAGAGTTCCTTGAATCATTTGTGACTGGCGGAGACACATTGGTCACCCAGTACACCCCTGACAGTAAAAGACTATTATATCACTGGTGTGGTACATATATAGGTGCAGCGTTTTACACCCTGGATCTTGGAAGACTAAGGTCATTTCATATAAACACATGACTTTTTTTCTTATTCTCTGGTTGAAGAAATATATCAAACAATGTCATACAGATGTTGCCTAATATTGCTCAATGCCACAAAATATCGGAAATAAAAATTTTACACATCTGCCATCAGTGACCGAATAATGTAAAATTAAAATTTGAAATTGTTTAAAATAAAGCATTTAAAGGAGTTATTTGATTTGCTTATGTGAGAAATATTATTAAAAAATGAAGTTTAAATTTGATTTTTATTATAGACGTATATTTTTTCTTAATTTTTTTAACAATTTCATAAAAATGACATTATTTTAACACTATTTAACGATAATTGTTGATATTCTCAAATGTAAATATACTTTTATGATATCCAGTGATATCTTACGACATTCAACGATATTTGACACACATTTCTAAGTATCCAAAAAGGATATTTAGGGACATCATATCACTGGAAGAGATAAGGTGCAACGTTTTGCACACTGGATCTTGGAAGACTAAGACAATTTCATATAAACACATGGATTTTTTTCATATTCTCTGGTTGAACAAATATATCAAACAATGCCATACAGATGTTGCCCAATATTTTCAATGCCACTAAATATCGGAAATAAAAATTTTACACATCTTCTATCAGTGACCGAATAATGTAAAATTAAAATTTGAAATTGTTTAAAATAAAGCATTTAAAGAAGTTATTTGATTTGCTTATACGAGAAATATTATTAAAAAATGAAGTTTAAAATTTAGTTTTTACGATAGACATATATATTTTTTCTTAATTTTTTTAACAATTTCATAAAAATGACATTATTTTAACACTATTTAACGATAATTGTTGATATTCTCAAATGTAAATATACTTTTATGATATCCAGTGATATCTTACGACATTCAACGATATTTGACACACATTTCTAAGTATCCAAAAATAATATCTAGTGATGTGATATCACTGGTGTGGGAAGAGATAAGGTGTAACGTTTTACACACTGGATCTTGGAAGACTAAGACAATTTCATACAAACACATGACTTTTTTTCTCCCAGGTATTTGTCCCAGGTAGAAAAATATATCGAACAATGCCATACAGATGCTACCCAATATTTTCAATGTCGCTGAATGTCGGAAATAAAATTTTACGTATCTGCCATCAATGACAACATAATGTAATATTAAAATTTGAAATTGTTCCAAAATAAACCATTTAAAAGAATTATTTGATTTGCTTATAAGGGAAACCTTATTAAGAATGAATTGATAGTTGAAACTGGATAGTTTTTACGATACATATATATTTTTTCTTAATACTGTTATCAATGTCATAAAAATGACATTGATATTTTAATAATATTCACAGATAATTGTCGATATTCGCAAATATAAATATCTTTTTATGTCAAAAACAAAAATTTCACTTGTAACAATGAATTCCGAATGCTTTTCATTCGTATACTAGACTAATTTTAAAAGTGGTTTTGTGAACTCATGGCTTTAAAACATCCATGTTATCATCTGAATGTCAAAAACGGAAATTTCACTTGTAACAATAAATTCCGAAAGCTTTTTATTTGTATACTAGAACGCATAAATGCCATAATTAACAAAACTTTTTTAACTAGTTAGTAAATTACATTTTAAACAACACATGTGTTTTTTTAGAATTTTATACGCTCGTCTGTTTTAAACTCGATTTCTGAGGAACGAAATCAATATATATCTCGGTCTGAATAGCTTAGAGGAACAAAGTCCATTTTCCATAAATTTAAATTTTCCGAAAATATAAGTTTCAGACACAAATATTCCCCGAAGGGAGAAACTTTCGAAATGTAATTTGAAACTGAAATCGGCTTTAAAAGAATGTCTGACCTTTATTTTTCTTAGTTTGCAATTTCCTCCTGTATAGACAGTAAGTATAAAAGAAAAAAAAATTGCTTGATCAGGAATTTCTTTGTGCCGCAGCTTTTGTTCTCGTTGCCCCTGTTTCCTTTGTTTTTGGTCGGGAACGTGACTATTACTAAAAAGATTAAAAAGGTACAAGTTGGAGTCTGCTAAACATTACGCGGTGACCTAAAACATGCTTTGCATCGAACGTAAATCATTGCTTGTCGGTATTTCTAATGAGGTGTGAAAGCACAGAATGTTTCTCACCTGTTAAACCTCTTAGGTAAAGATTGGGGTTCTAGAGTTTGATTCTAGGCTAGCAGTTGAATCAAGATTTAACCCTTTATGTCCCAACGGCCCCGAATTAAGAACGTTTTCTAGAATGTTAAAATGCATTTTTCCAAGCATATAAAAACTATTTAATATTTAAATCTTTTGAATATAAAATTAAAAATTTATTGACAAAATATAAATTTTCTATCGACAAAGTTACTCATTTTTTATAAGTATTGTAATTTATTCTGTTAAAATGCACTATTTCAAAAATAAAATATTAGCTAAAAAATTCAAATATAAAAAAAAAATATTGGCATATTATAAATTTTCATAGACAAAACTTTATTATATTGTAAATTAAATTGCCTAAAAATATTTTTTTAAAAAGAATAAGAAGCTATTGTTGTTAGAAATCTTTTATTTAGTGTCTTCACTTTTTATAATTAAAAATTTTAGATTTTACTTTAATAATACTTATGTAATCAATTGAGAAATGAAGCTTTTGAAATTAAATTTTGTTTCGGCAATTCGCATGAATTCTACAAACAAGTTGAACTAATTCAATAATTTAGGATAGCAGCAATTTACAAAATCCCTTTTTAAAGCTCTCTGTAAAAACAGGCATAAGTTTTTGAGTATCTTACAGATATGAAACACAGTGATTCAAAAGTTAGTTTGGGGTATATCTTAAGAATAATTTAAAGGTGTATGTGGCTAGAGAAAGGTAGGTAATATATGACTATAGATACTGTAAACGTATTTAGAAATCTTGAAAGCACAAAATGTTTCACAACTGTTATGTAAGGCTGAAGTTCTCGTTTAATATTTTGACTAGACTTAGATTTCTCATTTAATACCGTGGTATATGATAAGAATAGTTTTACTCATTTTCGTTGAGAATGCTGGGAAATGTATAACTGTAATTCCTATAGACATCATCTGGAAATCTACTTAAATATATTTATACTGAGATAATTATGTACTAAAAATAATGATTTCAAAAATGTAGTAGAGAATTAAAATGTTAAATTTTAACAATTTTTTTATCAATTTATCATGCTGTAAAATCTTTCATCGTACGATAATAACATCAGTAAAATGTTATCATCGTAATTTGGGATTCATAGAATAAAAAAATAATTAAATTCCATTTAATATAAAAACTACATATTTCAAAAGTTATTTTGCACTTAACTGGATTTCTATTTTTTGCATTTAGTGTATATAATTTATGTTTTTAAAAATGTATTGCTTCACTTATGAAAAGTAAATAGTTTTTATAAAATTAAACTGTTATTAATGATTTGGAAATTTTTTATTCTAATCATGCAGAACATTTTAGCTTATAGTGAATTTTAAATAGATTATTATGATGAGGACTTTTCAGCTCGAAAGGAATTCTATTCTCTTACATATTGGTATATGTAATATTACATATTGGTATATGTTAACATTAAAAAACATGCACACAATTCTAAAACTTCTTTTGGGATTATTCTATACCTTAAATGTGTAAAAGATATATAACGAATCCTGGAGTAAATTTGAAAGTAAAATCAACATAACTAAGGTGAAATTACATTTTTTTGCCTTTTTGAATTTATGAGATTTAATAGATTTATAGACTTTAAAAATAATTATTCTGACTCTAAAATGTGGATGATCATCAAAACTTTGAAATTTTATTGGCTCTATTATTAATTTTAAAGAGCCAGCAGTATAAGCTACTGCCGTCTAAAGAGAATCGGCAAAAGTGTCGATCAGCATATAAGCGATGATCATAAAAACTTTGAAATTTTATTGGCTCTATTATTAATTTTAAAGAGCCAGCAGTATAAGCTACTGCCGGCTAAATAGAATCGGTAAAAGTGTCGATCAGCATATAAGCGATGATTATAAAAACTTTGAAATTTTATTGGCTCTATCATTGCTTTTAAAGAACCGGCAGTATAAGCTACTGCCGGCTAAATAGAATCGGTAAAAGTGTCGATCAGCATATAAGCGATGATTATAAAAACTGAAATTTTATTGGCTCTATCATTGCTTTTAAAGAGCCAGCAGTATAAGCTACTGTCGGCTAAAGAGAATCGGCAAAAGCGAGAGAATAGAATCGGCAAAAGTGTCGATCAGCATATAAGAGATGATTATAAAAACTTTGAAATTTTATTGGCTCTATCATTGTTTTTAAAGAGCAGGCAGTATAAGCTACTGCCGGCTAAAGAGAATCAGCAAAATCGTCGATCAGCATATAAGCGATGATCATAAAGGCTGAAATTTTAGTGGCTCTATCATTACTTTTAAAGAGCCGGTAGTGTAAGCTACTGTCGGCTAAATAGAATCGACAAAAGAATAGAATCTTCAAAAGCGCCGATTAGTATATAAGAGATGATCATAAAAACTTTGAAATTGTATTGGCTCTATCATTGCTTTTAAAGAGCCGACAGTTTAAGCTACTGCCGGCTAAACAGAATCGGCAAAAGTGTCGATCAGCATATAAGAGATGATCATAAAAACTTTGAAATTGTATTGGCTCTATCATTGTTTTTAAAGAGCCGACAGTTTAAGCTACTGCCGGCTAAACAGAATCGGCAAAAGTGTCGATCAGCATATAAGAGATGATCATAAAAACTTTGAAATTTTATCATTGCTTTAAAGAGCTACTGTCGGCTAAAGAGAATCGGCAAAAGAATAGAATTAGCAAAAGCGTCGATTTCATAACCGGAGGATTGTGAGCTTGAGGCTCGAGTCGGCTAAAAACCCATCGTGTTCTTGAATGGCAGCTGGTGCACACAAAATAAGTTCTTGGTCATAATGTCCTCCAAGTTTCCATCCTGATACCTCTGTGTGGCAGACCAATGCTGGGGGAAGTCTTCAAGTTAATATATATATATATATATATATATATATATATATATATATATATATATATATATATTAACTATGCTCAGATATACATAAAATCGAAAATATTGAAAAAGCCGGGCAAATTCTGATATATATATATATATATATATATATATGAATGAAGAGTTATAATTGGTCAGATCCCTTCTCTGCGGTTGTGAACTGTAGCCACAGTGGTCAATTTATGTTAGTGGATAAAAAGGGGAAAGCAAAAGGACCAGGGAATTTTTGCACTGGGCTTAAAAAATTTAATCAAATAAACTCCCCACTGAGAATTGAACAAACAAGTTACATTTCAATACATTTTAACTATCATAAAAATAAAAAAAAAACATTTCATACAACTTTTCCCTGTACTGTCAACATTATCATTCTGTAAAATGAACTTTAAAATATTATAGCATGTATTTCAGAAACATAAAACACATCCCCTATATAATAATAGTCTACGTTATCTGTCCGTCTGTCCTCGAATTTATGAAGCGGTTGTACCTGGAATGGATAGAGGCATTCATATTGGATTCTTCATGATTTAGGGTTAGCAAAATTGAAAGATAGTTTGAAAACATTGGAAATCAACATTGGAATAAATTTTTTATCGTTTAATGCCATTATTTCAAGCCCTATTTTCCACAGTTTAGACCAAGGGATAAAATTCATAAATTTATCACTCAATAAGTAGATGAAAATAACATTTTTTTTTCTAACATTATGACGTCATTCCTTTAACCATCTCATTTAATCATTTCTTATTTTAAATTATTTAAATATCTGCATTATTTTCGTACGTTTTATCACTGAACTTAGATATTACGTAAATAATATTCTTTTATATTTAGCTTAAATAACAGATTAGGTACATATGTGGTAATTTTAAATTTAATCATCGGTTATTTTTTTGCAATGAAAATTTTATCACCGGTATTAACAGCAAATTCTTTTCATAAAAGTCTAGGAGTCTATTTCAAGGACTAATAAATATCTAGCGTTTAAGTTATATATCTTTGAAAATTAAGAAGTTTGTTCGTTTGTGTATTTGTTTTTTATACATAACCACACGGTTTGCAATCGATTCTCTAAATTTTGGACATCATTCACATATACCGCCAAATAATCACTCAATATTAAAAGCTCTGCTGTTTATCCTATCATGTAATATGAGAAGATAAATTAAAGTTGGCAACTAACGTGCGGTCAGTAAAGATAAACAAATTGAACGTGTACCAGATAATTCTCAGCCAAAAAACAAACCATTTTTTACCTGCCTCACAGGGTACTTTACAATTCTGGAAAATTAAAAATTTACTGATCTCGAAATATGACGAGTTATATACTAGTTTATTAATAATATGAAAAAACGACAAAATATATATGTAAAAAATGTAAAGCACTTGAACACTTTAAATAAAATTTTTGTGACAACTCATTTTATGAAAACAGAATCCCAAAATTATTAAGTTCAAAATAAATGCGAAAGCTGTCAAAATATGTTAAAAATGTCAGAACATGAAATGTCATAAACAAACACTTCAAACTTATTCTTTAAATTCATCTTAATATTTAAAAAGCAAAACGTAAATTTTATTAATAAATGATAAAAGAAGTGACTATTAAGTGGGTGAAAAAATGAAAGCTAAAAACATCGGTATCTAGATTCGTTAAAGTCCGAACTCAGCACAGTTCTTTCAAATCAAAGACCACACTATGCAAAAATCGTCATAAATTCTTTCAACTCAGAAATTATCAAAACAATTCCTCTGTAAGAGTTAAAACACATGGCTATCATCTAGGAAATTAGAATGAAAACATCAATTCGCCAACTCCTGCAATTCAGTTCAGACCGAAACTGCAACGTAATAACAATTCAAAAGATTTCAAACAACACGTTTTCGATCAAGTTGAAAAAAAAAAGGGTGAAGTTGCAGATGTGCTCCACTGAAAAGTTAGAATAATTTTTACTTCGAAAGAATTCCTTTTTTCGAAGGTCACAGCCAATTCACATTATCTATTGGATTTATAGAATAATAATCGCCAACTATCGGAATTAAATAAAATTTTCTCCATACTCAAAAGATTCGGTTTTTAGTAGGGCGCTTAACCTTTTAATTTTTTTCTAGATCGAATTTTTAGGTAGAGGAATCTTTTCTAACGTTAAGCTTGAAATTTTATGCAGAACTAAATTCACAAAGACGACTACTGTAGACGATCTTCCAACCAAGTAATCTAATAATTTTATATCAACAGATGGCGCTGTGACCGCGTGTTTAGAAGCTGAAAAATTGTACCTGTAATATTTCTGTTGTCATCCTTTATTAATTTTTACTTCCAAAGAATTCCTCTTTCCGAAGGTCAGACCCAATTCACATTATCTATTGGATTCATAGAATAATAATCGCCCGCTATCGGAATTAAATAAATTTTTCTCCTTACTCAAAAGATTCGGTTTTTAGTAGGGCGTTTAACCTTTTAACTTTTATCTAGTTCGAATTTTTAGGTACAGGAATCTTAGATTTTCGAACTTTAAGCATGAAACTTTCTGCATGATTAAATTCACGACGACGACTGCTATAGACGATTTCACAATCTCTTTTAGTTAGGGCATTTGGTCTGTTGATTTCAAAGATTACATAGGAAAGTTGTTTTAAAACCGTATAAGATCATCGAATATTGAGACCTTTGGAGTATTCGGATAACAGAAGACCTGGTATCGGACTAGATCGCCAATTTTGAACTTTGGTTGTCTGACTTAGGTATCATATATTTATTTACTTGGTGGTTCCTCGCAGTTCGTTGTCTTGAAATTTTTCTAGCTTCTTCGACTTGTGGGTACATTTCCTGATTTTCGATTAAATTTTATATGGCAATTTTCCGTACATTATATAAGAAGGAGGGTATTTTGTCAAAGTATGAGGGGTGTACTTATATTCATCAGTTACTTCAAGTAATAATTTAGTTCAAGAGATATTGCCTGGAGATGAGTTTCATTTAAATTTAAGTGTGGTTAATAGAATCGTTCATTTTTTCTTTTTGTTCGTTCTGTGGTCTGTGAGATGTAGTTAAAAGCTGTTTAATATTGTTTCTTAAAATACGTTTAAATTTGGAAAAGGTAAATGCAGCTTTTCTATCGATCAACATTTTCTTCAGTACATGATTTTGAAAAATTTGTCTCAAGCAATTGTTATAAGTATCAGTATTTATATTTTTGAAGCAAAAGTCCAGATATATCTTGTAGCATGATCAATGATAATGTGTAAATATTTTTTCGTTGAGTTGTAATAATTTAAATCTCCAACGATATCGATTGCAACCATTTCGAAAGGGGTGTCTGTAGGGTTTAACATTTGTAAAATTCCAAATTTTGGCTGTTTTGGGATCTTATTTAATTGATATACTTCATAGTGGTTAACATAGCTACTTACGCTTTTTGTTATTTCATTCCAATAATATTGGGTAGATAATAAATTTAGCATTGCTGAGACTGCTAGGTATCCATAGTCCTTATGAGCTTTTTCAAATAGTTTTAATCTTAAAGAGAAATTTAATTTTAATTTTGTATAGTTTGTACCACCAACGTTGTGTAAATTTTTAATGTTCTATTTCTTGCAGCATTAGCCCCTTAATGCACAGTTTTTTTTTAGTCCAAAAAAAAATCATTTTTTTTAATGTAAAAAACACAATTTAAAAAATTGAATTTAGAAATATATATATATATATATATATATATATATATATATATATATATATATATATATATATATATATATATATATATATATAAATTATACTTAAATAAGTAAGTGTTATATATTACAATCCCATGTAAATGATAAATACCAATAAAACGATTGTTTTTTTTTTTTACGTAGTTATTTTCGATTGCATTCCAGGGTGAAACATTATAGCAACATAAAGTACAACGCCGATCGAAGTATCTCGAGTGTAGACAGTTTGGCCAGTCTAGCGCGCTCGAGTCAATTCGGGCTTGCACGTTAAGGAGTTAAAAGTGGTTCGAGTACAGTTACATGGTGGAAGATTGGGTTTCTAGTTGGCATTCCTTTCCTTATATGTTAGACCTTTTTTAAATTTTATATCGAAAGAGTGGATAACTTCACCGGAACAAACTTTGTAGCGTAAATGTGAATTTTAAAAAATGTTTCCTTTAGAGTTTAACAAAGATAATTATCTAACAAGATCTGAAGTTGCAAAATACGAAACAGTCTAATAGAGAATTCATTTAAAATCCTATAGATATAATTAGCTTACCAATGATTCATAAATCATGTGCCACGGTAGCTCAGTCAGCAAAGACAGCGATTTCGTAACTGAAAGGTTGGGCTGCAGCTGGCCTAAAATCAGCCGTGTTCGCTAAAGGTGAGTGGTGCATGTATAATATGTTCGTGTTCACAAGGTCCTCTAAGTTCTTAAACGATGTCTTCTGCTAGGTACCGCTCTGATTGGTCTAAAAAAATACCCCCCAAAATAGTTTTAGAATTAAAGTTTTACGATGCATATAAAAATACACATTTGATTATGCATTAATAATTTGCTATTCAGATGTTCTTAAGCAATAAGTACACAAAAAATAAATCGCCTATTAACATCGAATTGAATCGGATTTATTACTACGTAAATCAAAAAAATACCCCAAAAAAGAGTTTTAGAAATAAAGTTTTACGGTGCATAAAAAATGCACATTTGAATATGTATATGAGTATGTACTTTGCTATTCAGATGTTCTTAATCTATAAATACACAAAAAAAATAATTCGTCTATTAACATGGAATTGAATCGGATTCATTACTACGTAAATCTAAAAACATAGCCCAAAAAATAGTTTTAGAAATAAAGTTTTACTGTGCATATAAAAATAAATATTTGATTATGCATTAATACTTTGCTTTTAAGATGTTCTTAAGCTATAAATACACAAAAAATAAATCGTTTATTAACATCGAATTGAATCGGATTTATTACTAACTAAATCTATAAAAGAAATACCCCAAAAAATAGTTTTAGAATTAAAGTTTTAAGGTACATATAAAAATACACATTTGATTATGCATTAATAATTTGCTGTTTAGATGTTCTTAAGCTATAAATACACAAAAAATAAATCGTTTATTAACATCGAATTGAATCGGATTTATTACTAACTAAATCTATAAAAGAAATACCCCAAAAAATAGTTTTAGAATTAAAGTTTTAAGGTACATATAAAAATACACATTTGATTATGCATTAATAATTTGCTGTTTAGATGTTCTTAAGCTATAATACACAAAAAATAAATCGTCTATCAACATCGAATTGAACCGTTTTTATTACTACGTAAACCTTAAAAAATATCCAAATCACGAAATAATCCATTTAAATAATGAAAAAATACATTTCAAATGCGAATTGTTTTCAAATAAAAAAAAATCTGATACAAAACTAAATCCATTAAAAACGTGTTAGTTAGACAGTCATCATTTACGGAGCGTTTAAGTGACTTATAGAAAGTCCCTACTTTTTCCATTAAATTTTGTTTCGACTTTAATACAAGTAATGCTACTGTGTTATTTAATTTGTCCGTGAAAAGCATTTAATGTCTCCCGATTATTTTCATGACATTTCGAATATATCTCTGGGTTTAAAAAATCCTTGAAAGGCCAATTCTCTGTAAATGTTTTAAAATGAAATCTAGAGTGGACAGTTTTTTTTTATGTTGTAATATTTGAGTTTAAACATCTTGAAACATAAATATCTTTAAGCCAGTTTTCTAAGAACATATTTGTATTTAGCTACAAGTTATATTTTATGAACAAGTTATATTTTATGACTGTCGACTTATTTTTGCTTGTAAATGTTGTTTATTTATTATAATTTAAAAATACATTTGTTAAAAAGACTATGCTGTCTCCTGATAATTACCCACCCGTCAACAAGGTTATGGGCCCAGGTCACGTTTAAGTATTAAATTATTACTGTTGCTGTTTTTGTCGAGATACTTAAAGATGGAAGCACCTTTTGCATCGACGTTTTTAACATATCCTAAACTGAACGGTCTAAAGCTTAGCTAAGCTTTAGATAAAGCTGAGCGAAAACTGAATTGTAAACTCAAATCCGTGAGAACAGATAATGGTCTAGAGTTTTGCCATAAAGAATTATAATCTTAAAAACATTAGGTATAAGGGCTGAAAGAACGTCTGTTTACACATCTCAACAGAATGGGGTGGGGAACGTTTTAATAGAACAGCTATGGAAGGCGTGAGAGCTTTACTTCATGATAGTGGCTTACAACAAAAGTTTTTGGCGGAAGCTTTTCAAACGTATGTACATATACGGAATCGATGTGCTCACAAACTTACTCGAGGTCTAAATCGAATGGAGATATGGAGTGGCTATAAACCAGGGGTGTCCAACCTTTTATGTCTTCTGGGCCACATTGAAAAATACAAAATTATCTTGGGCCGCACTTTAAAAAACGCAAAAATGACATGTTTTAAGCAACTTTTATTGATATTTGTTGTTACTTACAATTAGGTTACAATATTTAAAAGTGTAAAAGAAAAGTAACAAAATATTAGTGAGATATTTGACATTGTTGTTTAGAAACTATTCCATCAATATTAGGTTCAATGGAAGTAGTTGTGATTCTTAATGAATTCTCAAGATGTTCATCACTTATTTTACTTCTATTTTTGCTTTTCGTATGCTTCATTCTTGAAAATAATTGTTCACAAATATATGTGCTGGCAAAAAGCGATGTCATGAATAATGCATGATTGTGAAGTGTCGGATATTTGTCTCTGGGATGATAGATCTTATAAAAATCTAGTACAGAGACATGATTAAATTTATCTTTAAGTTGGATTTCACATTGCAGCTCTATGCATTCCATTTGAAACTTTCCAGGTAACAAATGTATGTCAACTGAGAAAGGAGTCGCAAATATACAAAAAAGTTGATCATTTTTTCGAAAATCTTCAAACCTGTTTTCAAATTCCTCTATCAAATCAGAAAGCAAGACTACATATTTTTTACTGTTCATCACATTATGTTTAGCAAACTTTGGAAATGTGTAAAATTAATCTCCTTAATTTGATTTTGCCATAACTCCAGTTTCATTTGGAACGCAGTTATATTTTGGTACATATTGCTAATAAGTTGGTTTTGACCTTGAAGACGCATATTTAATTTGTTCAAATGACTGGTCAAATCTACTAAAAATGCTAAATCCATTAGCCAATTCTCATCGTCAAATTCCGGAATAACTTTTTCTTTAGATACCATGAATAATTTAATTTCATTAATCAAATCATAAAATCTTTTCAACATTTTGCCTCGACTAATCCATCTCACTTCTGCGAAATAAATTATGTCACCATATTTCGAATCCACGCATTTAAGAAATTCTTGAAATTGACGATGATTCAGTCCTTTTGATCGTATAAAATTTACAGTTGAAACAACGATTTGCATTACGTCATCCATTTTTAAAGCTTTTCCGCATAAATTTTCTTGATGAACTATACAATGGTACTTCATTAAGTTTGTGTTTTGAGCTTCAGTAGCATCATTCTCGATTAATTTCACAAGTCCTTCTCTTTTACCGACCATAGCCGGTGCACCACCAGTGACTATACCGGACATATAGGTGATAGGCAAATAAAATCTCTCCAATGTATTTTTTACTGCTTTATATAAAACTGCTGATTTAGTTGTCTTTTAAAGATACTATCGCAGCCATTTCTTCAGTCACATTATATTCGTCGTCAATACCTCTAAGAAAAATAGCAAATTGAGCGGTATTAGTAGCATCATTACTTTCATCCACCGCTAAAGTATGAAATTATTTATTCTTGTATCTTACATTTATTCATACATCATTTTGAATATTTCTTAGTTGGGCCGCATTTCATAGCTGTCTGGGCCGCATGCGGCCCGTAGGTTGGACACCCCTGCTATAAACCCTCTATTAACCGTTTTCGAATATTTGGCTCATTAGCATACGTTCACATACTGACGTTAAAGAGAAGTAAACTAAATAATACAGCTAAAGTTGTAATTTAAGTAGGCTACGCGATAAATACTAAAGGATATGGGATTTGGATCCCAAGGGATAAATGCGTTGAAACTATTAATGTTACTATTGATGAGAGTAAAAATGGGGTAAAAACGTTGTTCGGTAAAAATAAGTGTTGTGAATATGCTATATTCAGAAATGATAGGGAATTAATTTATCCTCAAGAAATAATGTATCCCGAAACAAAAGTTAAAGAGGGAACATTAGATATTTCAAAATGGACAAAAAAAGAAGTTCCTAGAACTTCGAGTAGTCGTATTGATGTATACTATTATCCGCCTAATACAAATATTAGACTTAAATCTAAAAATGAAGTTGAAAAGTACTGTAAAGAGCAGGGAATACAATATGACCCTGATGTTTTTCTTTTAAACCCGAAATAATACCAGAAAGTAAAGAGATTGTTGAGAATCAGGATGAAAATTATAATGTAAATTTAGAGGATATATATTGCGATGAGGTCTATAATGCTGAAGTACCAAAAAGGTATGAAGACTTGAATAATTTTCCAAATAGGAATGAATGGGAAAAAGCTATGTCAGAAGAGATTGACATGATGAATAAAAGAAAAGTTTGGACTTTAGTAACTCCCCCGCTTAATGCAAATATTTTAGGTAATCGTTTGGTTTATACAATAAAAAAGGATGACCAAAATAACATTAAAAAATATAAAACCCGGTTAGTAGCTCAGGGATATAAACAGAAATTCGGTTCTGATTACACAGATACATTTTCCCCTGTTGTAATTTTTGCTATCGTAAGACTATTTTTTATAATGTTAGTTAGTGTAATGTGTTGGAAACATTCTCATTTAGATATAAAATCAGCTTATTTATACGGAACGTTAGAAGAACCTGTATACATGCTACAACCAAAAGGTTTTGAGATCAAAGATGAGGGAAATAAAATTTAAGTTAAATAAAGCAATTTATGGATTGCATCAAAGCAGTAGGGTTTGGAATGCTGAATTAGATTATATTTTAAAGAAACTTGGATTTAAAAATTTACTTTGGTGCGAATGTGTTTATAAGTTAAGAAAAGATTTAGTTTTGTTAGTATACGTAAACGATTTAATTTTATTTGGTAAAACACAAAATGTATTGAAAGGTCCAATCAGTTTGCTTAAAAGTAATTTAGATGTGCATGATTTGGGAAAGATTCACTATTTATTGGGAGTTAATTTTGAATGTATAAATGGAAATGTATTTCTTCATCAAAGTACGTACATAGAAGGATTAATTGAAAAATTTGAAGGATTGCCAAGAACGAGTGTAAACTAGATTTTTAAACCAGAAATAAAATTTTTACCCAAAGTTAAAAAAACTGAAATTTTTGAAAGGCAAGTGATGAAATGTTATCCTTATCGTACATTGATAGAATGTTTCTCATTTATTGCAAGCAGAAGTAGGCCTGATATTTCATTTGCTGTAAATACGATGTCTCAGTTTTGCAATTCTTATACTTATCAACATTGGATTATTGTAGTAGATATTGTGAATTACGTGTTTAACACTAAAGACTTAAAAATAAATTTATCAAAAACAAATAATTCTCAGTTAATAGCATACTGGGATGCCAACTGGGGTTGTCATTTAACTAACAGACATTCTTAAAGTGGATATATAATGTATTTTGCAGGTATTCCTTTTAGTTGGAAAACAAGTAAACAAAAATGTATAGCACTCAGTTCGATGGAGTCTGAATTGATTTCCTTAACTGAAAGTGTGAAAGAATTGATATGGTATTATAATGTAATTGAAGAATGTAAACTCTTATCAAATGTATATGTACCAGTACTATATTGTGATAACCAAGCAGCAATATATTTCTCTAAAAATCCTATTGAAAATACGAAAACTAAACATATTCAAATAAAATACAAATTCATTAGACAATAATTAGAAGAAAATTTATTTGTTCTAAAATATATTGATAGTAAAAATAATTTAGCGGACTTCCTTACAAAACCGTTGATTTTGAATAAACTAAACTTTTTCATGGAAAGGATATTTCGATAATGTTTTGCCAATGGGGCCGAGTGTTAGGTTGGCAGAAACATTATCGATATGCAAATTACTACTTTCGATTAACCAATGGAAACTGCTGCTTCGTTAAGTTTTCTCTCTATATATACGTGTGTATGTCGTACCGAAATGTGTGGAACGGTCGACTTATTTTTGCTTGTAAATATTGGTTATTTATTATAATTTAAAAATAAATTTGTTAAAAATACTATGCTGTCTCCTGATAATTGCCTACCCGTCAACAGTAGCGAATCTGGCTGCCTTTGATCTTTGGAGAAAAATCGCCTCCGAAGCCACAGTCCGCCAAGGCTATTTTATCGTCTGCCGCCATCGGCTACGATAAGCCCCTCCAGACGGTGGTGATGGCTTGCAGTGGGCCATAGTGTGGAGGGGCCTTAAAAAAACTAAACTGGTCACTTTTACAATATCTTGCATGATACTAAAAAACCCAATTAAGTTTAAGACAAACTTATTATTTTAAAACATACTGAAAAACCTAATAGTAATTTTGAACCAAAATTTTTATATATTTAAAATATATATTTTTTAAAAGTATTTGAAAAAAATGAATTTTTCTTAAATATTAAAAGTCTCATTACACATGTATTATTTTTTCATTGAAAAAAAAAATATATGTGTAATGAGATGAACTTCTCGATGGGTGGTCGCAGCCATAGCCATAAAAATGACACCGTTTTAGCAAAAGACATTGTTTCAGATAACGTTGGAGGACGGGTTCCCACTTTATCATAGGGACAAGACAAACTGAGGGGTCAGCTAGCATGAAGTTATATGTACAAGACCCTTAACACATCCAACATCTGTGGGAAAATATCTGCCTCCGATAGCTTGCATCTCATTTTTATTTGGAAATTTCCTAAATTGTCCGCTAAGGCCATATAGAGTTATAATTGGTCAGGCCCCTTCTCTGAAAGCTTAAACTGCAGCCCCTGTGGTCCATTTAGGTTAGGAGTTAAAAAGGGGAATGCAAAATGACGAATTAATTTTTATCCCTTGATTTAAGTTTTGAAAACCCCTGAGAAATTTCCTTACATATATATATTTTGGGAATTAGACATGAAAATTTAGGTTCAATCGGATGAAAATTATATCATATATAACTTTTAAAAATTTCATGAAAAAATGTTAAAAAACTTTTAAAATAACATTCGCGTTACATGAAAAAAACACAATTTGAAAAAAATCAAGTTACAGTTTTTTAAGTTTAAATTTATTTACTTTAAACAGGTGACGCGTGTTTATTAATAACTCCTCTCAATATTGGAAGCTTTTACACGAATTGTTTTAAAATGTTCAGAACTGATATTTCCTTTTTACATATATTTTTTCTGAAAAAAATGAATTTCTTGTTTATTTAACAGTCGTATGACCGTTTAACCTCTTCGCTGTCTAATTTTTTTCGAATATCTGCCTCAAAAAAGGCATTTATTTATAGCTTAAAATTAATATATATCCTATCCTAAATTCGACAATCCAAAATATATATGAAGTGGGTAGTTTTTGCCAGACCTATGGGTGGTCAAACATGTGGTATCCTGTCCACTAATCACCAGTTTTGCCCTGAGTTTCACCAAAGTTTTAAATTTTTAAAAATACGATCTGATACTTTATTTCCAATGCAGCAGGCTATACAGACATTATATTAACGCCTTAACAAAGCTTCAAATCTGTTAGTCATTTAAAACCACCCGAGGAACACGTGTAGCTTAAGGTACGTTACGGACCCCAGTAACATTACCCCCGCTGGGTCCTAGTAATTTAGAAGCAGGAACCAAGCAGAAGACCCCCAGGTTTGGCTTGTCACCCCAAAGGTATCGTTTGAGAACTTGGAGGACACTGCGACTATCAACCTATTTTAAGTGCCCCAATCACCATTAGCTAACATGGCGGATCAGCTCAGAACCCCCACCCTTTCAGTTACTAGATTGCTACCTTTGCCGACTAAGCTACAGCGGCTCTGTAACGAATATTAAAAACATGGTTACGGAACGAGAAATGGTTTGAAAATGTTCAGAAATGAATTAACTACGATTTTTTTTATGGAAAATCGAATTTTTTGTCAATTTAACAGTCGTAAGATCTCTTAAAGTTGCTTCAAATCTGTTCCATTTTAGTTTAAATTTTGGGGGGCATTATTAAATCATCTGAAAGTTTCTAAACCGTATTTATTACTAAAGTAAAGATTCAACTTTCTGCTAACTAAAAATCTTAGTTAACACTAGATTTACGGACCGAGCCAATTTGATTCATTAAAAAATTTGATCACTAAATATATATATATATATATAAAACTTTAATATTACTTTTCAAAAACATGCGTTGGTTTTTAGTTAAGTAATAAAATATATGTAAACTTTCATTCCTCTGCCCCGCAGACCCCTTCCTTTCGCAATATCAAATGTGGTATACCTATTTTCACGGTTGTGAGCCAATTGGACTCATAGAATGGTTTCCCAGTTCTGTATAAAGAGACGATTCAAGTAAATATTTCACGAAAAGGTTTTATTTTCCAATTGGCTGAAGAACTAAGACGTAAATATAGAGAAGAAGTCGAGAACACTTCCATTTCAATGACAGAAATTACCAAGGTCAAGGTCAAGGTAATTGGGTTTAACGGAGTACCTAGTGAAGTGGAAGGTCTTCACTTTAACCTCCGAACGTAAGCAGATCAAAACATAAATTTAGGCCTCAAGGCAAAAAGTAATCCAAACAAAAATTTAATACACTCCAGCTCGCAAGAGAGCGAGGAGGTGAGAACGTTCTCATAAAAAATTATGAGTAACCAACGCGTTGTCTAATTAGAGGATAATTAGACTGTAACCTTGACAATGACCAATTGGTATGGTAAACAGCATTACACAGATTCTACAACATGATGCTCATAAAATAACATAGTTAGGTAAAACAATAAACAAAAATAAGGGACTATATAAATTGCAACTTGGTACAACAAATAAAAAATAGCAAAAGTGACAGCACTAACAAAAAGATATGTTTTTGGATTTTATAAAATTTTAAAATTTTTATTAAGCATTTTTTCAGTTTTTTTTTTAATTTTTTATAACATAAAACAAGACGATACATTACAAAAGACAAAAAAAGCTAGAGCAAAGTAGAGGAGTGATATGATACCCAAAAAAATTGGAAAAAATTAAATAAAAAAGCCAAAAAATAAAGAAAACGGTACTTCACTAATAAAAAACAAAAATCAATTTAAAAAGGTTAAAAATACAAAAAATCAGAAAATAATGCTGGTTGAGGTCGTCACCGGGGATCGAACCATCAACCGCAGGAATGAGCGAAAATGAGTGGACACACTACCAAGCGTGCCACTCGGACTTCGGTCACTCGGAGAATCAAGCGTTAAAAGCAAAGTTGACAAAAATTTAAAAATGAATTATTCTCCTCTCCTTCTCTTGCCGAACAATGGCTGAATGGTTAGGGTGCTGCCTTCGGAACCGGAGTTCGTGGGTTCGAATCCCACTGTGGCATGGATGTTCGTAGCCGTTCGGAATCGGCTTTAAGCAGTAGGTCCCGGTCTCATCAGCCCTCGTGTTGCAAAAAGTAGACCGTAGCGCTCCAAACCAAACCAAGCCTCTCCTTCTCTTAGAAGGAGGAAGAGCCATATCAGGACGATATAATAAAGCTCTAGGCCTCTTTGCCGAGCTAGGAACAGCAGGATTATACACAGGAAGATTGTGAAGTACAGGATTCTGAATAAAATCAATGCTACGGTGAAAGCGCAGCGCAAGTCTTTTGAACTCAGGTAAAATAGGCCTGACTTTAAGATTATTATGAATCATATCATTCCTCACGTACCAAGGAGCAGAAACACATTTTTAAGGACAAAATTTTGGACAACTTGAAGACTCTTGAGATAGATAGTTCCCCATACAGGACAACCGTAAGTCATTATGGGTCTGATATAACTTTTATATAACAATAACTTTGTTTTCGTATTCAGACGACTTCGATAATTGAGATATAAATTTAGAGTGACAATTGCAGCCTTCATTTTTCGAACAGTGTTTTCGATATAAAGTCTCCAATTTAATTTTGAATCTAGGATAACACCTAGGTATTTATAAGAAGACTCCCAGGGAATATCTTCATCGTAAAGTTTAAAATTATTGTGATCAATAAAGTTAGAAACATTTTTCGTAGTAAAAAATGTTTTGTTTGCGTAGCCGAGTAGGTGGCTTTTTCGACTCTATCGTGGAGGTAGTATTATTTTTGTCTCATGGCTGGCTCGTTGAGTTTTTTTTATAAGTTGATTTAAGTTCTATTTATTTCATTTCTTTTTATTTTATGTTAGTAGTAATTAAATTCAGTTATATACTTTTAGCCGTGGTTTTTTTTTTTTTTTTTTTTTTTTTTTCTTTTTGTCATATCGAGCCATTTTTATTTTTCCTTGAATATGAGTTAAACATATTAGAGTTACTGTCTCAAGGAAGTAACAAAAGGTTATGGGCCCAGTATCATAAGTAAAATGACAGGCGATGTTTATCTTTTTTTGTAATTCGTAAACGCAGTTTATATATTAATCTTTTTAGCAAAAACCGTGTATTTTTACATATCGGTCCTTGTAGATGTTTGCGACGGGGGGGGGGGGGGCGGTATGGTATGTGATGTCAGTTTTAAACGTGAATATTTTTTTGTGCAAAATCTTAACTTAAATCCTGTGGTTTTTTTTTTTTACTGTTAAAAAGATAAAGGCGTGAAAAAGATGGCTTATTCACAAATTAATATTCCCAAATTAAACGGTACAAATTATCCTAATTGGAGCTAGGATAGGAAATATGTTCTAATGGAATGAGGTCTTTGGGGAATAATTACAAAGGAGGAATTACCCCCTACTTCAAAACTTGAGAAAGCAGATTCGTCCGCCATTGAAAAACTGCCCTTAATTATCGCTAAAGATTTACGAGACTTTAAAACTCGTGCAAACATGGCACTTTCTATAATTTACCTAAACGTAGAAGTAGAATACAGGCGGTAGCATGGGAGGTTTTACGTCAACATTTTTACCCAGACTCGCGAGCTTACCATATGAAGCTTTTCTCAGATTTATGTGAGTGTAAAATTAAAAATAACGAGCCAGCCGACCTCTACGGAGCACGACTGTTGCGAATAGCCGAACAAATGAGACATTTAGACAAAGAATTTAACGAACGGTATTTCAGCTTTCAGTTGATCAGGTATTTACCTGAATCATTCGATTCTGTAGTTCAGGCAATTTTAAGATGGCCGGATGAGAAATTCGTGTTTAAAGATATTGTAACTGAACTGATAGCCGAAGAGTCGCGTTTAAAGTTACGTGAGGTTGATTTAGATGACACACCCAAGGGGGATATACTGAGCTAAGTAAGCAGCAGCAAATTATTTGTTTCAAGTGTGGTAATCCTGGCCACTTGAGACGACAGTGCCGACTAAGAAATTGCCGTACTTCTTCGCCGAGTCCAAGAAATTATTCTGCTGACCGAGAAAGTGACCACGTCTCCAGAAGCAAGTCTAAGAACTTCTTTACTTTCGGAAATCCTCAACGCCGATGTAGAAGCCGCAACACCAAACTCCAATAATCCAGACAGTTAAGCTCTCAACGAGATTATTCACAGATGTCGGAGCAACAAAATAGACAGAATCCTTTTAAGCATCCTAATACTAATTATATTTCCTTTACAGGCTCAAAGAAAAACCTTAAAAATTGGGCCAATTTCCTTGTAGAATCAAACTTAAGTAACATTAATGAAGGTACGGAGTGGATATTCGATACAGCGGCGTCACATCATTGTTGTAAAGATAAGAAGCTTTTTGTGGATTACAAACCTTTAAATGGGGAAGAAATGGCAGTAGCTATGGAAGGGGTCACATTCCCAATACTAGGTAAAGGAACCATAAAAGTTAAATTTGGCCAAAGAATTTTATATTTCCAAAATGTAATGCATGCTGACAATTTAACACATTCGCTGCCGATCACGCGCCAGCGCGTGATCAACATATAGGAAAATGCATATATGACGTCAGGTTCGGCAGCGAATGTGTTAAGGCGAAATTTAATTTCTGGCCCCAAGCTTGACTTGGACGGACTTTCTTTTTACGGTGAGAACGGGGAGGTAAATGCGTACAGTAAAGGGCAACCACTATTTAAAGCGATTTTGAAAGGAGGGATCTATAGAATTAATTTTCGTGAACCTGGCCCAAGTAATAGGCGAGTTAGATTTGAAACAAGTGAAAGTCATGCCATTGAAAGAAATAGTATAGATGTATAGCATAGAAGGTGTGCACATGTAAACCCTTCTATTTTGATGCAAACAAGCAGAAGTAATGGAGTCAGGGGGTTGCCAGTTTTTAAAGGAGATAAAAATTTTAAATGCGAGTTTTGTAAATTATGTAAATTTAAAAGAAAGTCGTTTAAGCTAACAAAGCATATTAGGTCCAAATACCCACTGGATTTACTATTTACTGATGTATGGGGTCCATGTCGTGTAAAAGGCCGTTCAAGTGAAAGATATTTTTTATCAATAATCGATGATTATTTACGAAAAACCGCTCTTTACCCAATCAGAGAAAAATCTGAAGTTTTTGGTATTGTTAAGCACCACATAACAAGAGCAGAAACATTTCTTGGTCGCAAGGTCAAATCGTTTCGTTCTGATAATGGGCGAGAGTTCGTAAACAAAAACTTTAAAGACTTTTTTGCAAATAAGGGGATTTATCATGAATTGACCAACGCTTTTACACCTGAGCAGAATGGAGTAGTTGAACGTTTCAACCAAACAGTAACTGACGGTGCCCGTACAATGTTAAAAGAAAGTGGATTAGAATCTAGTTTTTGGCCTGATGCCATGTTACATTTTGTTTATACCTGGAATAGACTAGTACATAAGGATTTGAGTAAAACACCTTTTGAGCTTTACGGAGGAACCAAACCCTCTATACGACATTTAAAGCCGTTTGGAATTCGAGCCTACGTAGGAGTCCCCCGTCAACAACGATCCAAGCTTGACGCGAAGGCCAAAGTTGGCGTTCTCATTGGTTAAGCTTTTCGAACCAAAGGATATAGGATTTTATTACCAGAGGAGGAAAGGGTAGTGGAAACTATTAACTTTTCATTTGATGAGGTTTGGTTTGGTTTGGTTTGGAGCCCTACGGTCTACTTTTTTGCACACAAGAGCTAATGAGACTGGGAATTACTGCTTAAAGCCGATTCGGAACTGCTACGAACTTCTACTCCACAGTGGGATTCGAACCCACGAACTGCGGTACCGAAGGCCAGCACCCTGACCAATCGGCCATCGTTCGGCTCATTTTATGAGGATCAAGGGATTGAGGTTGGACAAAAAGGAGCTGTACTGGGCCCTAGTGAGGATTTTAACTGGCTTTCTCCCGTCGTTGGAAGAGATGCAATTAGTGACGACTTCGAACAGGAGAGCGAAGATTGCCCCTCAGAAGACTCTCAGTCATCCTCTGCTGACGAGGAAAGCCTTAGCACTGATGAATCTCAAGATTCAGAAACAGAAGCCGAAACACCTGACTTGAAACAGGTCAGATGGATCCGAAAAAGGAGACCCCGAGCTCACAGTTCCAGAGTCGATATATATTACTATGAAGAAGGTAAAAACCAAAGACTTAGATCTGAAAACGACGTAAAGAAATATTGCCTAGAAAATGGTTTGTCGTTCAATCCTTTAATTTTTAATTTTAAGGGAAATGACAGGTATCAAGGTATAGTAACCGATCCCAGTAATAAAAGCTCGAGCCTAGCTGAAAGCAGCTGACTAGAAGACATCCGTATTCCAAAAACTTATAAGCAAGCATGTAAAGCGGAACAAAGTAAGGAATGGTACGAGGCGATAAAGATAGAAATTGACACAATTCTAAGAAGAAAAGTCTGGCATTTGGTGGAACTACCGACAGGAAAAAAACCTGTAGGGTGCCGTTGGGTTTATACTGTTAAAAGAGATGAAGATGGGAGGATAGTTAAGTTTAAAGCAAGGTTAGTAGCACAGGGCTATAAACAAGTAAAAAACCAATCGTATGACGAAACGTTTAGCCCAGTCGTTAATTTTAATGTGTTACGATTTGTTTTTACCCTCCTTGTCTCGTATAGTAAATGGTACCATATACAGTGCGATGTAACAAGTGCATACCTGTATGCCCCTTTAGAGGAGAATATTTTTATGACTCAACCCCCAGGTTTTAGCGTCTTGGACAGTAAAAGATTTTTCTGTCGGTTAGATAAGGCGATATATGGTTTACACCAATCCGGTCGAATGTGGTTTTACGAATTAAACAAAACTTTATTATCACTTGGTTTTAGAAAATTTGATAATTGTAACTGTGTGTATGTTTTAAATGCAAATGTGGTCTTAATCGTATACGTAGATGATATTGTTATTTTTGGTAATAGTAAACAAGTAATAGAAAAGGCAATAAATCTACTGAAAACCCATTTTGATTTAAAAGTAATGGGAAAGACTATAAAATTACTGGGTGTAGAGTTTGAGGATACTGAAACCGGGTTATACATACATCAGCAACGGTATATAGAAGATGTTTGTGAAAGGTTTAAAAAGTATCGATTTCCCATATCCTCACTTCCCATAAGTAAGAGTTCGGTATATTCTAAAACTAGTTGTCCACATTCGGATTTGAAAAAACAAGAAATGGAGCAGTTCCCGTACCGTAGTCTTTTGGGCTGTTTATCATCTATTACCAATCGTACCCGACCAGATATTTGTTACGCTGTAAATATATTTTCCCAGTTCCAATCAAACCCAGGTGTAGTTCATTGGCAAGGTCTGTTAAAGCTACTTGGATATCTATTCTATACAAAAAACTTGAAACTAAATCTGTCCTGTAAGGACGCACAAATAACTGCATATTCTGGTGCTGATTTCGCAGCAAATAGAGCTGACAGGACATCCATGGGAGGTGAGCTTATTTTATTAGGTGAATCACCAATTGCTTGGAGAACTTTTAAACAAAAATGCGTCAGCCTGTCAACAATGGAGTCGGAATTCGTGGCAATGACTGAAGTAACTAAAGAATTAATCTGGTTAAATAAAATCTTAGGCGAGTGCTTTGACAGGAAAATAATCACGGGAAGCAAAAGCAATTCAAAACTGTTCGTGGATAACCAGGCAGCCATTGAATATGTTAAGTCCCCGATTGAAAATTGTAGATCTCGTCATATTGATGTGAAATTATTTTTTATAAGAGATTTAGTATACGACGGAAAATTTGAATTACTATTTATATGTTCTAAAAAGAATTTAGCTGACGCATTTACTAAACCTCTCACCAAATTTGATCTTAAAAAGTTTATAGACCATATTTTATAAGAATTTTTGTAATAAGCCTATATGTTTGTATACTTAGTGTATTGAAATTGTTTATTAACATAGTATAAACTGTTATCTAGTTCATCTGATGGCATGATAGTTGTATGTCTGGGGCCCCAGTATGTGTTGTATGAAAGTTGAATGTCTATGTTGATATCTAAGTAATCTGTAACTAAAACAACTGATAAAATCCAGTGTAGAAAGTTTTTTTTATATATATTTCTTTAGTAATTCTATATACAGGCTAAGTTGTTATATACAAAATAAGGATGTTCAATTTAAATGTTATGTATTGAATACCGTATATAAAAAAACAGAAACTTGTATAGTCATTTTAAAGCTAGAATGTTTATGTAAGTGTTAAGTTGATAAGTGTTCCAGGTAATCAATTGAATGTATAATATTGTGTTGATATGTATTACATGTGCTTAAATTGTAAGAACCAGCCATGAGCATTGTCTAAGAAATACTGCAAAAAGATAAGAGGGGGGGCATTGATAGACCCCATGGTTAAATCTTATCTCTTGCAGTATGTCTTCCCCGAAGCGTCATTCCGGGAAATTCGTATTTTGTATAAATACTGTGTTTTGTTTGCTTAGCCGAGTAGGTGGCTTTTTCGACTGTATCGTGGAGGTAGTTTTTATTTTTGTCTCATGGCTGGCTCGTTGAGTTTTTTTTTTTTTTATAAGTTGATTTAAGTTCTATTTGTTTCATTTCCTTATGTTTTATGTTAGTAGTAATTAAATTCAGTTATATACTTTTAACCGTGGTTGTCATATCGAGCCATTTTTATTTTCCCTTGAATATGAGTTAAACATATTAGAGTTACTATCTCAAGGAAGTAACAAAGATAATGAGAGAAAATTTTAATAAGCTGGGGGGGGGGGAATTTAAGTTAATGAGCTTAAAAATTGGCCCTTCCAACCAGATTTTGTCGAATGCTTTCGCAATGTCTATGAATATAGCCACAGTGACGTGTTTAACTGCATTAGCAGCATGAATTAGTTCTGCAACCCTCCAGAGCTGATGTTGAGTGGAGTGATTGCGACGGAAACCGAATTGTTCCGGTCTAATGATGTTATTAATATTGCAGAACTCGTCCATGCGCTGAGCTAAGATATATTCATAGACTTTTGAAATACCCGACAAAAGACTGATTGGACGAAAATTTGAGGGTACGGTGTGGTCGAGTCCCGGCTTCGGCAGGGGTACCATTACCGCTTTCTTCCAGACGTTGGGAAAATAGTTTAGATTGAGTAGACTATTGATAATGAAGGTGAGGGAGATTAAAAAGTTAGCTGGAAGATGGATAAGCATATTAGTGGAGATAAAATCAACACAGGAGCCTTATTCTTTTTGAGTTTCCTCAGGTAGATGAGAATCTCAGAGGGGTACGTAGGAGTGAGTGTTGTCTGTAGAAGAGTTTAAAAACTGTTCAACAACAGAGTTAACGTTAAGTAAAGTATCTTCATCAAAAATATCTGAATTGGGAGTGAACTGACTTCTAAGACTGTCAGCTAAAAGCTCAGCCTTATCAGAGTTTAAATGAGCCACCGAATTGGGTCCATTAAGGGACGGAATGTGTGTGCGTGACGTACGAAGACGTGAGGCTGCCCTGCAAATGCTGTTGTCAGAAGCCGTAAACGACTCAACATAAGTAGTCCAGCGTTCTCTACTGCAGATCCTGATCTCTTTCCGGACCAGGGCTTTCAAACGATTTAGAGAAACTTTGAGATCAGGATCACGAGAATTCTGCCACTCCCTCCTAACAGAGTTTTTTCGTTGATTAAACGCCTGATATGACTAGGAAGACGATAATAATCGATGGTTTTGACATGAGGCTTGGTAGCTTCGGCGTAAGCAGCAAGAATATAATCTCGAAACTTACAAACCGCATCCTCAGCTGACTCAAGAGAGTCGATGGAATGGAAAGGAAAACCTTTCGTGCTGAGAATATGCTCGTAGTCCTCCCAGTTGGTACGGAGGGTGTAAGGCGAGCGAATGTCAATCCCACTGATATTAAACACCAGCACAACAGGGAGATGATCAGACGAAAGATCGTTAATTGTAGTAATTCCGTGGGGATAAGGGAAATTGCGGGTTATGGCAAAATCAATTATAGAATAGGGATGGCCAATATAGGTAGAAGAATTTGGGGCGATAATTTGAGCCAAAGTATTATCAGCCCAACGACGAATTTTGGAACCGCGATGATCAAAATTGCGACACCCCCAAGAATAGTGGTGCGCATTAAAGTCACCCGCAATAATAAAATTTGGATAATTTTTGGTAAGAATTTCGATATCTGGGACCAGCAGAGTACTTCTACCATTTCTAGCATAAATAGCTATCAGCGCAAACTTAGGTAAATTTGGAATATGAATTTCAACAATAGTGGCTTCAGTTTTGAAGCCGAGGGGTAGGGATCCTAACATGAGAAATAGTGTTTTTGAGGTAAATACCAGTGCCACCCCAAACAGCATTATTGCAACTACGAGGCCTGTCGTCATGGTAAAATTCGTAGTTCGCTATATGACAGTTAATACCCTGGGAGATGTGAGTCTCAGAGACTAAAAACGCGTCAAAGTTATTGTCACAAATGAACTGCCTGACCTGTGAAATTGTGGGATGAAGCCCATTAGCATTCCAGAAGCCAATATTAAGAGCGTTCAAGTTAGAAACATCAAACACAAAGCCGGAAAAAACAGGGGGGGACAAGTCCCTAACATAAAAAGAGTGTACCGAAGTACACTAGGCCGAGAGTGTAACAACACTCTGATAAATTATGAAAATCCTGTCCATAGGGTGCGAGGCAGCCCTAAGGTCAGGGAGTGCAGCTTTAAATGCTGCAAGCAGAAGTTTTTTTTATCGTAGTTAGCCTCAAGGGTAACAAGATATTTTAAGAAGTCGACATCTGTCTCACAACTGGGGGTCAACGAATTTTTAGAGGGCACGGGGGGAGCATCCTTGGTAGGAGAGGTGGCTGCCGCATAGGACAGACCAGGTTCAGCTACTTTGCTGATGAAAGGCTTAGGCTGCGAGGACTCAGGCTTCCTAGCAGTAGACTTTGGATTTGGTTTGGTAGATTTCTTATCTACCGGCCACTTAGGGCATCTGCGAAAATTCGCAGGATGAGGGCCACCGCAATTCGAGCACGTGCACTCATCTTCAGGTTGTTTTTTACAAAGTTCCGAGCCAGTTTGGTGACCCTCACCGCATCGGACACACTTCGGGGCTAGGTGGCAGGAGATACTAGAGTGAAAGAATCCCTGGCAATTAAAACATTGCGTGGGACCCTTACTACCCCGGAATTTCTCGACATGGATTTCTGTTCCATAAAAATCAGTAATATTATAGATCTACAATACCCGTTCAGATTTTGCAACCTGAACGTGAAAGAGTGGCATTGGGATACTTTTGCTTTTGGCCCCTTGGCCATGGCAGTAACCTTTATATTTGTGAAGTTTTCTGATTCAAAAAATTTTTTGATCAGTGCCACCGAAGTGCAAGCAGGTAAGCCTCTAACGACTATCTTAAAAGGCTTGTCTTCATCCAACATGTAGGTTTTGTTTTGAATTTTATTGGCTTCTAAATATTTGGAGAGCACACGATATTCATCGGCGCTACTGGTGGAAAGCCTGAGATACTTTCCTCTCATTGCAGAATATACAGATGGAGCAATATGTGCTCTAATTTCTTGCAGTTTGACATGCCAAAGGAACCCTGGAATAATAAAGATAATCGGAGGTTTTTTCGCCTTCTTCGGAGCTTCGTTGCAGGTATCCATAGTATGAACAGTATCGGGGTCTACGTCGACAACCGCATTGGGGTCTAAATTAGAGGGAATACCGTTGTTAGGTTTAACAACAATCGGAGTGCGGCGACGGTAAGCATTACGCCCCGACACTTTCTGAAAACCCGTCTAAACGGACCGATTTATCGGCAGGTACGGAAGCACCGCCGGCCAATCTCTTAGGTGCGCTCCAAGAAGGGCGAGCATCGGTAGCGCGCATGCGCTAGAACCCGAAGTGCCAGCTGCGGAAGTATCAAGGGATGCGCGCGCAGTCTGAATTGGTGGCGAAGCATTAGCGCCGTTCTTATTCCCAGTTGAAGGGGCCCCGGGAGTAACAGTAGAATTAATCTTAATTTGAGCATCAATAGAATCATGTAAGGCTGAAAACTTACCAAGGGTAATATCCAGCGCCTTCTTGATGTCGGGAAGAAATTTCTGTAGACTTGTAAGCCTTGTAGCTTAATTGGGCTACAACGTTAGTAAGTTGTCTTTCCATCTCGAAGAGGGAATCAGCCGAGTATTGGGGTAGATTGGCGAGGCAAGCATCATTGAGCCGATGAAGAAACTTCATAGACTCTATGGGAAGGCCGGCCCATATGTCCGGCATCGCAGGAGGTGCAACATTAGCGTCCTCAATCGTCAGCATTCACAGCTAGAATGAGTGGAAAAAAAAAAAGAATCTTGTCAATTACGACCCCGCTGATGCTAGCAATAGAAGAAGGTCTTTGGCCCTTCTCGCCAAAGATCCTTATTAATTTGTGTTGTTTTATATAAAATAAAAAATCCACCAAAAATTATAAAAAATATTAAAACTGTAAGAAAAAAGTTTTAAAATGTTTAAATTTGGCCATACATCATTTCTCGTATTCTTTGATGCCTAGTGTCTTTAATGTTAGAGTTTTTTGTGTTTTTGGCCCACTTCTCCCAGAGATTTACTTAAAGATAGAAGCAAGGACAAATATAGGTGTATTAGATTTAGTTTTATAACATTTAGATGGTTTCTGTAATAGGGGTGAGCGGTACAGAACTTGACCACCATTCGCTCTGTTACCACAACTACAGTTTCCACATTTCAAATTTTCAAAGTCACAAAAAGTGAAAATTTAAATAAAAAAGAAAACTTAAAACACACGGTGCTAGAATATTAAAACAGAAAAAGTACACGGTGAGACAAAAAAAAAAAAAATGAGGATAAGATCAAAGCGATGTGAGAAGAGAACAAATCAGGTTTGTCGCCACGTATTGGATGGCAGCGTGATTGGGAAAGTTTGTAGCGGAGAAATTAATGAAGGAACTTGGCTAGAAAAGTTAATTAATCATAACGGTTCTTGGCCGCTTTCTATGCTTAGCCTTATCCTCAGCAACGTCTCTCTTTCAGTAGAATGGTATTTTCGGAACACCTGTTCCTAACGAATATATCTCCAGTAATGAAGGTACATAATATGACTAGTCAACAGACCACAATAAAAAGAGGAAATAGATAAATAAAATAGATAAAATCAATAAATGGTTTATAAATGATATTTTTGCACCTAACGAGCCAACACATCACACTAATAATAGCAGCAGCGTTATCGACTTTGCTTTAATTAAAGGTATTCCAAATTCTATCACTATCGAAACCGTATGCGACCTCTCCTCAGATCACAATCCCGTTTTATTAAAAATATTTATTAGTAATAACCCTTATACTTTTAGGCCACAAAAATTTATTAATTGGAAGCAATTTAAAGATCATCTAAATTCTAAAAATTTTGACCTCCCTAATATTAATAATACTAATGATTTAGAAAATTTTATCACTAAAATAACTACTGATATTAATGACAGTGTTACTTTTGCTTCCACCATCATTCCTGACGCAGACAAACGCCACCACGACAGGCACTTAAAATTACTAATTAATAATCGCAATCGTGCCAGGAAAGCCTGGCAGAGAAATAAAACGCCGCTTAATAAAAGAATTTTAAATAATGCACAACAAGACCTCAAATATTATATACACGATAAAACTAATACCCAATGGGATAATTTTCTAACTTCTTTAGACACTACTGACAA
>CM063508.1:170738906-170833324 GCA_032207245.1 Pardosa pseudoannulata | reverse complement strand
TTTTAAAAATTACAAAGGATATTTAATATTAAAATACTAAACATTTAACCCCTTAACCGGTTTGCCCATACAGTATTTGTGCTACCAAAAAATGGCCTCAGCTGGTTTGCCCGTACAGCCTATAGGCATCGATATTTTCTCCTTTTCTTTTCTGGTTTTCCAGTATCTTTTATTATTGTAAAGAGACTACTTAGTATTATTTTTTAACAGATGGTGTGACTTCTCCATGTAGAAAAAAAAAGAAAAAATGTCCTTATTATTCTTATTCTTTTAAGTATGGTACTTAAATATGCAATAAAAATATGCCTTTTTTGGAAACATTTCTGGTAAAAACATTGACTGCTTAAAGGGTTAAGGAACACTTCTTAAATCCTTGACCTCCAAAAATAAGTATAATTTTTTTTCTATCTCATGAAGACCTAAGTAAAGAACTAAGCTAGAACTATTTTGATAAATTTTGCAATAACTATTAGATAAGCAGTTCTAGATAGCTAATATTTTATAATTTCAACTGAGAAACGAATATGATATAAATTTTGAATAGGCAAATGAATGAAAATTTTTGAATACGTCCAAATTCCCAGGATTCAAGATTAAGAGGAAAAGAACAATTTTGACTAATGACTATCTCACACTATCTCACAAAGATTACTCATAAAAACTATCTCACACATATCTGTAGCACACATATGCGCAAAGTTTTTTTAAATTTAGCACCTTGAGAGATAGTCTATCTTACTATAAATAAATTTTATTAACTACTCCTGCAGTAAGATTTATAGTTAAGACTATGAAAAACAGGCTCATTATGTTTATTACTGTATCCCAGAAATATTTTACCTTTTATTTTTGCAATAATACATTACTATTTCTTATTACTATCATTAACTCCATTCTTACACTGCTGCATGTTTCATATCGTAAGTTTTTAATAATAAAAAAAATTAAAGAAAATAATGGTACAGTAACTATAAATTCACACATGAATATAATTTCAGTTCATTGACTATTAAGATTTATATTAATGTATTTCAGCTGCAACTTAAGAAAAGTAACAGAGGAAAAAATTAGAACATAAAAAACTAATCTAATTTTACTAACAATAGCGATCTAAGGCATGGAGAAACCAAAAAAAGAATAACAAAGAGAACCTTGGATATAAGCTTCCCCATTAGATAGTTAAATATAACTATAAGAGAAATCCAGAACTGTTCAGCAAAGGAAAGGGAATAAATAACCAAGATTCTATAAGGATAATCGAAAAAATATAAATAAAATTTAGCTATAAAAATTTGTGAACTGATAGTTCATTTCAGTGTACACTGAGAAAATGATTCATGGGATAAAAATAAGAATAATTCTAATTACTTTCTAAAATCAAGATATTCTATAAAACAATTACAAAAATATACCTTCCTACATAAGATTAGTGATTATAATAAATTTGAAAAATGAGGATAAACACTACCTTTATCAAAAAACTTATGGCAAAATAGGAAAAAATGACTAAGTGAATTCACAGACAAACCCAAATTTTTCTGCAAATCAGTAAGTTAGAGTGCCTCATTCATAATTAAAGTGATAGTTCAATTAAACTAACTCCAAACAATTGTGACAATATTATCAGCACAAATTTAACAGCTGACATGACACCATAGCTTGGAGAGAGACAAGTGGAGTCCAGTACAATACTCCAAAGGATAGGTGAGTGATCCTCACCCGAAAGACTGCCAGAAGTTGCCTGAACTACTAAAATTCCTTGGTGCAACAGCCCCTAGGAGGCCAGGGCCTGAGGTGCCAATTTCTGTTTCCAAGGCCTAGAGCCCTGGGGTTCGAAGCATATGTTCCAGTTAGGTGGTCAACCGTACGCGGAACCCCCAGTGTTCAGTTCTCAGGCTTGCTTGATCCTCAGTTTGTCTACCCACTGAAGGGATGAAAGGATGAGTCAACCATGCCTAGACAGGGGATTGAACCTCTGACCTGTGTTGTGGGAGTGCAAAGTGCTACCAGACTGCCCCTGAGCTTCAGCTGCCTTAACAACCTTGCTAATACCTCAAGGCCCCTACACACTATGGTCTACTGTCTGAAGGGGTTATGTGTAATAATGCAAACATAACTTAACTGTGTTTTTAACTGATTGTTTTTTAACTGTACCATGTAACTGCTAATTTCAGTGTGTGTGTTAATAAAAATGTGCTTGCATGTCTACCTGCACAAGAGATCTTTTTGTTAAGATTGCTTCCTAAGAGATTGAGTTAACATAAAATTAGCAGGTTATGGGCCTAGCAGCTTTGAGACTGAACTTTACTTTAATTCAGTATCGGCTCAGATCAACTCTCTCGAGTACGCCTGAGTGATAGTTCAGTGGAATCTATCTGTAATCGCTCTCTTTTTTTTTTTTTTTTTTTTAAAGAACATTCAATATGGACTTTAAGACGCAGATTGAAAAATTAGAAGGTTCGAAAAACTAGACGAAATGGAAGCAGCAGGTAGAATTACTACTTGTGCATCATGATGTGCTTGATTTGATTACCAGCGATCCTGTTAGGCCTAACGACCCGGGAATCGCTGCTACTCCAGAGCAGCGGGAGAGCTTTGAAACCAAGGTCAAAGCTTTCAAGAAAAGTGATGCGCTGGCTCAACTAATTTTAGTTGGAAGCATGGACAATGCCAATGTTGAATTAACTTCAACATGTAACTCCGCCAAAAGCAAGTGGGATAAATTAATTTCAATTTATGAGCTGAGTTCCGGACAGCGTGTCGATCGACTGATGGAACAATTTTTCACTTTCCAGAAAGATCCCTCTGAAGATGTGGTCACACACGTTGCACGATTACAACGAAATTTCAGCGAACTGAATGATGAACTGAAACGGTTAGTGAAAACTGAACTTCCGGAACTGTTACTCATGAGTAGAGTAATGTCAACCCTACCTAGTGAATATTTTGAATTCAAAAGCGTGTGGGAAAGTGTTCCTGTGCAGGAAAGGTCAATTAATAAATTGACTGAACGTCTTCGTCTTATCGAAATGAGACTGCCTGCAAGACAAAGTGATCATTGTGCTTTAGTTGTTAAAATCCATGAGAATAAAAAGGTTAGTAAACCTAGGCAAGAAAAAGTAGAGAAAAAATGTTTTAAGTGTCACAAGCCTGGACACCTTGCGAAGAATTGTTATTAGAGAAACAATTACAATAAACAACCAGAAGGAGATGCATTTATGTGTTTTGAGGATATGAAAGATAAAGATGTGTGGCTTGCAGATTCTGGTGCTTCTGCCCACATGACACCTCACAAATAATACTTTTTATCCTATGAGCCTTTTTCTTCACCGAAGGAGGTTAAGATTGGAAATGATGGGACCATATTTGCCTTTGGTCAAGGAACAATCAACGTTCAGATGTTAGTGTCTGATAGATGGGAAAACAACCATCTAAGTGAAGTATGGTTTGTTCCTGAAGTAAGTCGAAATTTATTCTCCATCGGTAGGGCTGTTGATAAAGGCTATGATTTTAAAGTTGATAAGAATGGTTGTTACTTATTCAAAGACAAGCATGTTCGCATAGCTGGGAAAAGGACATCTCGAGGACTGTATGCATTAAAGATGAAGGTTTTAATTCCTGAAAAATCTGCAGATGTTTTGATGGCAGTAGCAGATACTATGCAGCTGTGGCATGAAAGGTTGTGTCACCAAAATAAGCACCATGTTAAAAATATTATGAAACAGCATAATATTGATGTCTCAGCAACCACCGATTTTTGTGAAGGTTGCATGCTTGGTAAGCAACATAGGGATACTTTTGGGGTGAGAAAAAAACCGACCAACAGTTGCTGGAGGGAAGATAAATGCTGATGTTTGTGGCCCCATGCAAGAAATATCTCTAGGAGGTGCAAGGTACTATGTATGCTTCAAAGATGATTTTACAAAGTTTCGCAGAGTGTTTTTTGTGAATAAGAAATCAGAGGTTGTGAATTGCTTGAAAACATTTATCAGTGAATCTGAATCAGCTGGACATAGAATTAAAGAACTATTAAGTGATGGAGGAACAGAATTCAATAATTCTGAAGTAAAAGCCTTCCTTGAATCTAAAGGAATAATGAACCGAATTTCTATGCCATACACTCCTCAGCAAAATGGTGCTGCTGAGAGAGAAAATCGCACATTAGTAGAATGTGCTCGATCTCTCATTCACACTAAAGAGCTTCCAATCAAGCTATGGGCTGAAGCAATTAACACTTCTGTATATGTATTAAACAGAACTGCCAAGACATCAGTACCAGGTAAGAGTCCATATGAACTATGGTTCAATAAAGAAAAACCATGTATCGATCACTTACGAATTTTTAGAACTGAGTGTTATATCCATGTGCCAAAGCAGCAGAGAAGAAAATGGGATCCGAAAAGTAAGAAAGGTCGTCTGGTTGGGTATTGTGGGGACAAGGATGGGTACAGAATATGGACAAACAATGATAAAGTTGTTTTAAGTCGAGATGTTGTCTTTAAAGATGAACAAGTACTAGGAACTGTGTATTCGAATGTGACTGACACAAAATCTGAGAATAATCTAGAGCTTACTTTGCCTACAGAAGATGAATCTTCAAACTCTGATGTTCTAACAGAAAATCTAGGAGAGTGTATGGACACAGTAAATAGTATATCCAATGCAAACAGTGATTTGTCACTAAGTCACTCTAGAAGAGAAATTAAAAAGCCTTTGTACCCGCAAGATTACATTTTAATGTCAGAATTTTCAAATCCCGATTCTTATGCTTCTGCTATGGCTTCAAATGATGCTGATAAATGGAAGCAAGCAATGGATGAAGAGATGAATTCCTTAAAGAAGAATGATTCTTGGGATCTGGTTGAGTTGCCTCAAAATAAGAAAATCATTGCAAATCGTTGGGTCTTGCGAATAAAGACAAAAGGAGATGGCTCCATTGATAGATACAAGGCGAGACTAGTAGCAAAAGGTTACTCTCAGAAACAGGGCATTGATTACAATGAAACTTTTAGTCCTGTGGCTAGATTTGACACTGTTAGAATGCTTATCAGTATTGCAGCCAGTGAACAACTTAAATTCTTGCAGTTTGATGTGAAAACTGCATTCTTATATGGAGAGTTGCAAGAGGAAGTTTACATGAAACAACCGGAGGGTTATGATAAATCCAGTCGAGTGTGCAGGCTTAAGAAAAGCCTGTATGGACTAAAACAAGCTCCTCGTTGTTGGAACAAAAGGTTTGTTGACTTCATCCATAATCAAGGCTTGAAATCTTCTCATTCAGACCCATGTTTATTTATGTGGGTAAATCCTACAAGTAAGCTGCTTGTAGTTATTTATGTGGATGATGGTCTTGTTGCTGGAAACGTAAAAGAGGAAATGTCAGAGTTTATAAACAAACTTGGCAGTGAATTTCAAGTGACTGTGGGCTCACCAGACTTTTCTTGGAATGAGCTTGAAACAAATGGAAAATGGATCTATTTTTGTAGAGCAAACAGCATATACAAAAAGGATTCTTCATCGTTTCCATATGGATGAGTGTAATCCTGTGGCTGTTCCTATTGAAAAACATAATTCAAGTGAAACTGATGTTTAGATTGGTGAAAATGTTCCATATCGAGAAGCAATGGGCAGCCTTATGTATCTAGCTACTGCAACTCGACCTGATATTGCTTACTCTGTAAGTGTAGTGTCTGAAACACTTGATTGTCCAAAAGTTTCCAACTGGAATTGTGTAAAGAGAATTTTTAAGAATCTGAAGGGAACATTAGACTATGGGCTGTTTTATCCCAGTGGTCATTCAGTGAGACAACTGAAAATTTACACTGATGCTGACTATGCGGGTGACAGCAAAACAAAACGCTCAAGAACTGGCATGGTCAGTAAATTTGCCAACGGTACTATGTCTTGGACAAGTCAAAAACAAAAAAGTGTTGTTCTCTCTACTACTGAAGCTGAATATGTAGCAGCATGTGAAGGTTCAAAAGAATGTATTTGGCTCAGTAGACTACTAAGTGAAATTGGTGCATCAAATGATCTGCCTGTGTTGTACGTGGATAATGCAAGTGCTCTGAAACTTGTGAAAAATCCAGAATATCACAAGAGATCTATGCATATTGATGTAAAGTTTCACTTCATTAGGGAAAAATTCCAAGAGGGTAAGTTCAGTATTGAACATGTGGACAGTCAGAATCAAATTGCTGACATCCTGACTAAACCTTTGGGACGATTACAATTCCAGAGACTGTGTCAACAATTGGGACTAAGAAACAGAAAAGTTTTGTTTGAGAGGGACTGTAATAATGCAAACATAACTTAACTGTGTTTTTAACTGATTGTATTTAACTGTATCATGTAACTGCTAATTTCAGTGTGTGTGTTAATAAAAATGTGCTCGCATGTTAAGATTGCTTCCTAAGATATTGAGTTAACCTAAAATTAGCATTATGGCTTATCAAGGTTGACAATGGCAGACAATAAAATAGCCTTGGTGGAGGAAGGCTTCGGAAGCAGTTTTTCCCTAAGATCAAAGACAGCCATCATGTGCTACTAAAGTGATAATATACCCAATGGATGCAACTATGCACTCTGCTCATTTAGGGGCCCAGTGTGTGGATGAAACTCGAAAACCATCAGCCAAGGTTGTCATCAAAACCAGTACTGGAGTGGTGAACATTTTGCCATAATGAGAAGGCCACATTACAATATTAGCATAAACCTACGTGGTGGTCAGCAGTTTCTTAATCTAGTTGGAACATATTAGGTTTGTACCCTTTTGAAGAAAGTACGAATAATAGTAACAATGAAAAATCTATCTATTTAGATATCCCCCACAACCTAAATAACCATGCAACAGCAATTTTCTTAAATTAATGTTTTATCAAAAGAAAAGAAAGCTCATAAAGCGAAGAACAAGTTCTGCATTGTTCATATGCATGTTCACAAGGGATCAGTAGCAAGGACAAGTCCCTAAACTGTCAACAAGTTCTTATCAGGTTTTCAGAAAAAGACTGAGTCATATGGGTAAGTCAAGATGACTGACAGTAATAACTTAGAGAAATCATCAAGCAATGACTTACAATTACAGGAAAATGTAATTACCTGTGACAAAGTTAGACAAATGCCAAAATGACAATGAGAAAAGGACAGCCTATGTTGGGAAATCTTTAAGCAATGATTTTGGATTTAAGGGCAAATGTAATGTGTGTGTTAAAATTGGGCAAATGGCAAAATGACTTTGATTATGAGGCTCTAAAGGCCAGTCTTCTATGAGGACAGAAATACCAAAAGAAATTTCCTTACTTGAATCAAATGCTCTCCATAAAATTAGAGAACTGCATGTTTAATTATATTTCTATTGTTATGTTTTTGCACTCATGCACATGAAGATGTATGATTCAGTAGGTAATAAATTTGTTTACTTTAATTATTAAATCTTTCAGAGCAATTATTGGATCTGTCTTACGAAAACAGTCCAGATCTAAATCCCAGAACAAATGGAATCTCTATTGGAAAAAATATTCAAAATTTCAACCATACAAATTTGCCAGAACTATGAAATACTATTTACATGATACAATGGAATTTCTGAAAAATTTCTTTATTTTTGAAGGTAGAGATTTTAAGAAGTGTTCCTGTGAACCATCCAAAATACAATGTAAAAAATATATATATATAAATATATATATACATACAGCACATAACCTGTCATACGACGGGATCAGTAGAGCTTTGGTTGCTGCAGCTTTGGCTGTGTCTGGTTGACATGCTGAGAATGAAATGATATTGTTTTGAATTAAATTGGAATGTTGTTGCTCAGAAGTGAAATAAAATGATGTTGCTAAGCAGGAAGGGCAGCTGTTTGTTTTACTTGGCACCTGATGGTGAAGTGTGGATGATTAGAGGGAATTTCATAAAATTTTTAACATGGCGTCACATGCTTTAATTAAGTGTTTGAAGGACTGAACTGAAAAGATATCCTAATAAAGAATGTCACATATCCATTATTCAGAGAATATTGAATTTTAAGTAAAAAAAAAAAAAAAATATCTGATCATTACACAAAATTTTCTGAGAAAGTAAAAGCTACTAATTTACAATAAAAATTATACTTAATTTTTGTTAACTTTATTATTAACTATTATCTTAAATATTTAATTAATTTCCAGGTGTAATATAAATGAAATTAGATGAAATCCAGATTAATATTTAATTAATTTTAAGTTAATTTCCAGATGTCGGAAAGAAAGCTGGATGACATCTGAATTTTAATACTGTAATATATTGTTTACCAAATATCCATATATCAATATGTTCTAATATATAACACATTATTATAGAGTTGCAAATATAAGAGTGTTCTGTATATAATAATACAAACACATACATCAATTTGTGTTAACTTTTCTTATAGGTGATGTTCCAATATATTAAATGCTTTAGTTATTTTATGCATTTATATTATTAAACAGGTAACATAATATTTAAAAAAAAAAAAAAAAAAAAAAAAAAAAAAAAAAAAAAAAAAAAAAAAAAAAAAGTATTCTTAAACTGAACAAAGTACTTGGACACAGCACATGAACACATACACGTTGATTTTTTAATTTCCAATAAAAAAAACACAAATTATAAAATCAGAAAATTACATATTTGAAAAGGAATTTTATCACAATTTTGAAATTTACTGATTGAATACTGAAAGGTATGTCTGGTCTAGTACAATGACTAATATACAAGAATGCGGCAATAAAATTTATATATGTAGAATTCAAATATTAAAGTATGATTTAAACACTAAGAAAAATATGAGTCTAAAGAATAAGTGATTTGAAAAATACATGTAAAAGCAAATTAAGGTCATTAAAAATGATGTAAACCATAATGCAAATGATATGAGAAAATATTAAATTATGTAAATAAAAAAAAATTATTTTAAAAACTTAAATTTAAAAAAATTAAACTAAAACTATAAAAAATTAATTTAAACTATTTACAAAAAAGCCTACCGCCAGACGTCAAGAGGAGACTACATCTAAAAAAGAAAAGATTCCTGTAGCACAAATTGACAAGGTACACACATATATAAGCAAACATACATATGTAATACATATATATACATGACACATAAACATATGTAAATAAGAAACTAATGAAAACAAGTAAGACTTTTAAAATATTCAACATTTAATCTGTATTCATAATAAATTGTTGCAGATGAGCCAACACGGCCAGAAGCCAACCTATACTGTGATGGTACGTCAATCCAAGCTGAAAGACCAAAAAACATTGAAGAATGGGAGGGAGGGGGAATAATCTAAGCTACATGGGTGATTCTAAGAAAAAAAATTTTGAACACAACACAAAATTTTCTGAAAAAGTACTAATTTAAAATAAAAATTAAATTAAGGTTAACCTTCAGATGTGGGAACTAGAGCAGGATGATATCTGAATTTTAATAATGTGATATAAAGTTTACTGGAGAACGATATATCAATATGTTCTGATATATAAATTTAATTATAGAGTTATAAAAATATAAGTGTTCTGCAAACAAACACATATACAATAATGTGTGTGTTGATTTTCTAGGAAACAAAAATTCAATTCGTTAATCTTGATACATAAATTAAAATTTCAGCACATTTATTTTGAAAGGAAAGGATAATTTCCCTACTTATTTGATCTAAAATATATTCAAATAGCATATTATTCTAAATTGAAAGAAATTAATCAGATGAAACAAAAAATAGATATATTTTCTTGTTTCATTTCATTCATATCATATATCTAGTTTCTAAGACAATAGATACATTAAGTGAAAAGGATTCATTTTTTTTTCTGAAAATTCTTTTCAAATTTTTGTTAAAAAAAATAATTCTTTAAAATTTTTGGAACAAACCCACTCAAATATACAAAAATTTCGGATCAGAATCATCCCTCCTAAGGTAACATCAGAATTATATATTAGGATTAGGATAATGGAAGGTACTTTCATGGTCCATTAGTCACGTTTTCTGGTCTGTCATATTAACAAGTGACTGCGAATATTCCAATTTTCAAGAGAAATCCTAGCTCCTAGAAGCACAGTTGGATGGAAAAAAGTCAGTGGTGTAGATGTGGTGTGGGCAATGCTTTCATCAAGCCCATTTGGACCATAATCCATTCATTGCAGACCATTACAGACCAGCTTTGCCCATTCATGACAACAGTCTTTCCAGTGGGGGATGATGTTTACCAGCAGGAAAATGTACCATCTCACAAGGGTCAAATTGTCAGGGAGTGATTCAAGGGACATTTCAGTGACTTTCGAATCCTGGTCTACAAATTCACCTCAAGTTAATCAAATAGGTTTGGTTTGGAGCGCTACGGTCTACTGTTTTGCACACGAGGGCTAATGAGACCGGGACCTACAGTTTAAAGCCGATTCCGAACGGCTACAACATCCATGCCAACAGCGGGATTCGAACCCGCGAACTCCGGTTCCGAAGAGCAGCGCTCTACCATTCGGCCATCGTTCGGCCAAGTTAATCAAATAGAGCATTTGTGGTTCTACCTGGAAAACCAAATTCCTGCTACAATCATGCCTCCTACCAATGTGCAAAGATTGTAGAACTAATTGGTCTGCACTTGGTACCAGTTGCCTCAGACTACTTACCAGCACTTTGTGCAGTTGATGCCATGCCGGGTGCTGGCAGTTTTGAGGGATAAAGGCAATCTTCTACATGTTATTAATTCAATCACGACCAACACATCACAGACGCGACACAGCAATTCCACTCTTACCAGCCCAGAATTGCCTCTACCCAAAGAGATCCAGTTGATATTGAGAGACCAGCATTGCATATGCATAATTAGAGAAAGAGAAATTTTAGCTGAATTTTTAAATGCTTGATTTAATTACTGGATAGCATTAAACTGCAACATTTTTCACAATCGTCAACTTGTATAGCATTTATATGCTGGTCCTCCAGCGATTAATAGAATGGTCATAATGTAATGGCTCGTTGGTGTATATAAACAAGCATATATATACATACATACACAGACATAAATATACGTGCATGTAAATACATATATATATATATCTTCATACATACACATAAAACATATGTATGTACAAATGATTATATACATAGGATAAACATATACATGTATAAACATAATTGAATGTGTGCAGAATGAGTGGAACTTACGTAAAGGCACTGGCGCAATTTACAGCACTGCCTCCTGCGGCCTGCACCTCCGAAGCATGGCATATCCATGCAAGTTGCACAGGAGCCACAGTTAGCAGTGGAGCAAGCTGCACAGTTCTCACACCGTCTCCTTCGACGAAAGGGGGTATAAGCTCCAGCTGGCAGCTGCTGTTTGGCCGCTCGTGGCGGTTGCTGCCGGGAAGGCATAGCCCTGGCAGGTGGCTGGCGTGTGGCAGTGGGTGCTGCTGGTGGAGGCTCTGGGGATGCTGGTGGTGACTGCTGGTGCTGGTGACTGCTGGTGACTGGGGTGAGGCTGATGGAGTCTGATGGCTCCATCTCATCCAAACGTGTGTCTCGGATGAGACATACTTTCAAGGTCCTTGTCCTCCGGAACTAGAGAAACAAATAATTATGTTAGAAACTATTTATATATAAATATTGACACCATACTCATATTACTTTATTATGGTTATTAACAATGCAAACTTTTTCTTAGGTTAGGTTTGGAGTGCTACGGTCTACTTTTTGAGCACGAGGGCTAATGAGACCAAGACCTACTGCTTAAAGCCAATTCCGAACGGCTACGAACATCCATGCCATAGTGTTATTCAAACCCATGAACTCTAGTTCCGAACGGCAGATCCCTAGCCCTCGTTCGGCAACTTTTTCTTAGGGAAAAGGTCTTAATGTGTGAAAGCCTTTATTTACATTACTCACTTATTAAAGTTACCTTCTTGCCATCCCACTTTAGGACATTTTTTAAATCATTACAGATTAATAAATCATTAAAAGATAGGTACCAACTTACGAAAGAGAAAAATCTGTAGTTTATCGCAGTTTCTGTATATAGATAAAAATATAAATTTTAATACGAGAAAAATGGGGATAAATGGCAATGCTAATTTAATCTATGAAAGACATTTTAATTTAGTTTACACAAATGCTTTAAAAGTAAAAAAAAAAAATTGTAATTTAATAATATACATTTTTAGTGCAAATATAAAATATTATTAAAAAGTGAAAAATGGTAATACTATTTATCCAATATATAAACATGGATGATTCTATGTAATGCACATTTTTCTGAACATCCTACAAAACTTTAGGAAAAAGTATACGCTACTAATTTAAAATAACTATATTAAGGTTATTTTCTGGATGCCAAAACTAGAACTAAATGATATCTGAATTTTAATATTAAGATTTGTTGTTTACCAAATGTCAATATATTAATATGTTCTAGTATATATATATATATATATATATATATATATATATATATATATATATATATATATATATAAATGTTCTAATATCTTATTACAGAGCTGCAAATATAAGTGTTCTGTATGAAGTAATTCAAATACACACATATCAATGTGTATGTTGGTTATCTAGAAAAAAATTCCAATTCTTTAATCTGAATACATAAATTTAAATTTTCACATATTGCTTTAAAAAAAATCATATAACATATTATTACTGTTCTCAGGTAGAAAAAAGATTTGTGGACATGGCAGAAAGGAAAAAAGGGTGAGAAAATATATAACTTTCTGATTATCTTCCAAATTCATTTATATATTTTATATCTGAACCAGAAGATGGTTTTAAAAAACTTTAATCTTAATTTTCAGAAACAGATTTTTCAGAAAATTCTTTTCAAATCTTCATTAAAAAATAGGGTTTTTATAATTTTTGGAATAGGATCATGCAAATGTTCGGAAAATTTCAGATCAGAATCACCCCTAATATAAAACAAACATATTAGTCTTTAGCATTTACAAATGTTGTACAAAATTTTGCTTTTTTCAAAAATTGTTTGTCTAACACCTTTTTAAAACATTTTAAACTTTTACTCCATTTCACAATTAACAACTATTCTAATGTTTGATTTAAACAAAGGATGTCTAAAATTTGTTTTTTTTTTTTCATTTTGCTGAATATTCACTCATTCACTTTCTACTTTTTTCTTAAATACAGAAATATTGGTAGAAGGAAGAGATTTGTAGGGAAATTTTAGTGATTTTAGATTATATTGCTGAAAATCAAAAGAATTAGTTTTCCCAGTCAGAAGATAAAAAAAACTCCAAATATTCAAATAACTTTCGAGTATATTGGAAGCATTGGAGTAAATATATATAAAAACAACTTTTTAAAAACAATAAACTACGCAATTATATAAGAATTAAAGCTTCTTTTAAAATGAGCAATTAGCAGAAGAATATCTTAGGTAGACAAACTGACTCAAAAAAAAAAAAAAAAAAAAAAAAAAAGTTAAATATATCCAGAGACCAGAGCCATAACAGAATGTGGCAAAGGTGGCACCCCCCCCCCCCCCCCCCCCCCCCCCCGCCCCCCCCCCCCCCCCCCCCCCCCACCCCCCCCCCCCCTTTGCCCCTGGCAATTCAGTGTTAGAGGTGCCACACTGTGAAGAAAATGTGGTCCGAAAAGGGATGATTTGCCTGAAGTAGAAATAAAGAAAAGTTGAAAAAAGCCTTTTCTTATTATAAAATCTAATGAATTTAAAAATTTTTTTCATAAATTTTCTTATTTTTTAAAATGCTTCTAGAGACTAAAACCTATTATAGATTCTTGCAAAATGTTTAACAAATACTAATAATATACGTTAATAAAATCCTGGGTTATTGTTTTAAAATTCTGAATTTATTAAAGCTATTAGAACTAAACTTATATTTAGAAATTTACCAATCTTTTACGGAAATTCAACATATGAATAAAAAATAGTCCCCTGAAATAAACTATTCAGTGTATCAGCCAAATAATAATCCCAAAGTGTTCAAAAATATTTTTCAGTAAGAAATAGAAAAAAATAGAAAAAAAAAATTTTAATTAATATTTTAGGAACATTTTAAGAATTAACAAAATATTTGTGAGTTCATTTTGAATACATATATATATATATATATATATATATATATATATATAGAGAGAGAGAGAGAGAGAGAGAGAGAGGGGGGGTAAAGAGAGATAGTGTGTGTATGTATATATATGTATGTATGTATATATATATAAAACATGTTTATGTATTTTATCACAATATTTAGTAGCATGGACGCAGACTAGTTTTTTGCCACGGGCGCTAAAGAGCCTAGTTACAGCCCTGAAAGAGAAACAAATTAGTGTTCATCTATTTATAAAAATTTCTAAAGGACTCTTTAGTGCTTGCAGTTGATCACCATACTCTTCATTTAATTTTAATAGAGTTTGCATACCTCAGATTTTGCATGTCATTTCTCCATTCACTAAATTAATTAGTCTCTCATTGAGGGTTCAGAATGTTCAGCCAGCAAAAGTCAATGTGATAACTGGAGGATATCAACAAATATTTGCAGCAAATATTATATAAAAGCAAGTGCTGCCACACTGGAAATAATATTAACAACTAATTAATGCTGGTTACTTTGCAACTTACTGAAAAGCATCTGCTTTTGACTATTCCCAACACAGTGTTTGACCTGTCTTCTTACCCAGCAATTTTCCTGACTTTAAATTTCAAAATATATTGGTTCAGTTCTGGTTTTTGCTTCATCTTAAGTAATGGTTTTCTTTTCAGATCCAAATGAATAATTTTTTTTTCATGTATATTCTTATTTGTACCAAAAATACTATTCTATTATAAACAAAAAATGTAATTCTATCAAAATTTAGAAGATTTTATTCTTTTTTAAATTGGTACACTATGTGAATGGATCCAATTAACCAGCATGTATGATACGAGCATTGAGTAGAGATCGGCCTCATTATCCATTATCAATACTACGTTTAATAAAGGAACATTCAAAAGAATATAAATCTACCTCCTATTTGTAGTAGTTTCATGTGAAACTGTAACAAAAAAGTACTAGTGAACATCAAAACAGGAAATTGAGAAGCAATGTACATGTAGTTAGGGTTTGGTTTGGAGTGCTACGGTTTTCTTTATTGTAACACAATATGTAATGAAACTGGGACCTACTGTTTAAAGTCGATTCCAAATGACTGTACATCCATGCCACAATGGGATTTGAACCCAGAAACTCTGGTGTGGAAGAACAGTGCCCTAACCATTCGGCCATCATTTGGCACAATGTACATGTAACAACGATAATTAGGTGGGTGTTAAATTAGAGAATATTAATAAGTTAGTTGCAGTGACAAAACGACTGAACATATATCGAAACAAAATAAACCGATATTTTTTTTTAGTTCAGTTCCAGTTTTCATTCCAATCAAAATAATTTTTCCCAGTTTTGCATTCTGTCCTGGTTTGATGCCCTGGGCAGAACATCTGCCATTTTTAAAAATAAAACCCACAACCGCTTTTAGCAAATTAACGAAATAAAATAAGAATAACCAGCTAACCTGCTCAGCCATGTAATCCACAAAATTACAACCAGTGTTCACACAGAAATACAAACAGCAGTACAATAGCTTTAAATTTCTATCCTTATAACTTTAGAATTATTATGTAGCAGCACTCTCACTTATCCTTGTGTAAATACCCTACACTTAAATATTGAAATAAATAATCAAGCAATTTACTTTTATGTATAATAAAAGATTCTGAAATTATTTAAATTTAAGGAATTCAGAATTCTTTCTTTAAAAACAATATTATCAATCAGCTTATTAGAATAAATGGATTATGCTTCACAACAAATCAGAATTAACATAAATTTTAATGAATTTTTTAATGTAATTTTTAAATACCTATAATAAAACTAATATTATTATCATTTAAATAACATAATTAATGCAACTTCTTTTATCAGTTAAATATCTAGTAAATCTCTTTTTTGATACAATAATCCCTACACTGGACTATCATCAGACACAGAAGTTAAACATTACCCCACACACATGCAGAAACACCCAAAAGAATAATGAGAATGTCCATTGTAACACTACACTTATAAATCAATAGCTCTTCAAAGGTCAAAGCCTATAGTTCTGAAAATCACTTCCCTTTAACCCCTCCCCATGATGACTGGAAAGGCTGACTGTAATAGAATACTCTCTACAGCTAAAAAAAAAAAAAACAACTTTTTTATAATGAAAGTTTGATGAGAAGCCCTTTTAATTTATTTATATATTTTGTTCTCTGTTGAATTCAAACTAACATGGTGGAAATTTTCAACATGTACAATATTATTTCCAAACTCAGAAGTGATACTTGAAAAAAACTGGAATTTAGAATACCCCCAGGGCACAATCACTTCCATCAACACCACATGTTTTATACATGCAACAACCACACAATCTTACAATGTAACCCAAATCCATGCAATCTAAAATTAACTCAGTTACCCCATGTAACTATATAATCTAACAGAGCAAAAAAATAAGACTCATACAAGTTAGCATGTATGTCAACTAAACCATAAAGATTTTAATGCCTCAGGGACGTTTTGTTGTTTCTGTTTCCGATACCACTTGATCAAAATAAGAACAATCATGCCATACACTACTCGTATCAAGTCAAAGGGATGTTCCTTTCATTTCAACAAGCACCACTAGGATGAAAGAATGATTATGCTGAAGTGGGTCCTCATAATTTAGAAGCAGGGACCAAGCAGAAGACCCATAGGCTTGGCCTGCCTTACCAACAGGTATTGATTGAGAATTTAGAGGACATTGTGACCACGAACATATTTTACATACCTCAGTCACCTTTAACAAACATGGTGTATGTTAGTAACATTTGCTTAGTTTAACTCCAAACCTGCAACCCTCTAGTTACAAGAATGTTGTTTTTGCTAACTGAACAAAGGTGTCTAGTGCTGACTAAGCTAAAGTGCCTAGACACAAAGGGATGTTCTGTTTAAACTTTGTTGTTGAATAAGGAGCAAAGTTTGGAGCACATAACCAGAGTCAGAACGCTTTGCTTTAGGCCATCACACAATAAATGCACAATTTAAATTTTAAAGAAACAGGCTGCTTGGTTTTTAAATGGCATTAAAATGTTATGGGAAATGAAATTGTTCGAAATTAATACTCACGGGCTCTTCGTGCTCCTCTCGGAGGCACTGCCGCTTACGGAGGCTGTCATCCTGCAAAGAAAGATCAGATATGTGTGAATTTATGTCAGTTTATATAAATGAAATTGTTCAAACACATATTGTTAACAAGTAACAATGCAAAGAAATACAAAACAATTGTAAATAAGGTTTTGGAATTGTAATTATCAAGACAGTACTCAAAAAATAATTTTGGTGTAGGTCTCACTTTGACTTATTCAAGATATAAATTTAAAATCTTGTTTCAATGTTAAGATTCAATTTATTTTGTTAACCAACGACAATTTCACATTTCACCTCGGCCACCCTCTGGGTATGGTATTGGTAATGGTTGATCCAATTACATATACCAAGAAAATTACTTAACCAGGAGTAAAAGCATAATAAATGAAAAATGTATAATGTAAATTGTTTAACTAAGCAAATGTTACTTTTAAAGTATAGTACATAATCAAGATAAATAGCTACTCAAAAAAATAGTGACCAGTAAACCTGACCTAGTAGTATTCTGATTTATGTACCAGTTCTATTTCATGGACTGGTTTTGGGCCACATTGTGAAATATTCTGTGTTACACATTATGGAACTGTTTAGAGATACAAACAATTTCATCTACGTCTAATTTTTTTTTTTTTTTTTTTTTTTCACAAAGTGGTTCAAATGAGCAAATCAAAATAACATAAGTTACTTGAGTAAATATATTAACTACATTACCTTAACGTTTGCCTTTAAACTTTATCAAACTTTATTTTATTCAATATATATATATATATATATATATATATATATATATATATATATATATATATATTTAACCTAAAAAATTAATCAACATAAGTATATATATATATATATATATATATATATATATATATATCTTAATACTACTTCCAGTCAATTCTATCCCTTTCTCACAACTTGGTTGAATATCTTTGTTTTTTCATATAATTTGGTGACTTCAACTGTGGAACTTCCAGTTGCATAAGTGCTTTAAATAACCCGTCATGATTAAACTTTGTTATCTGGCAATTAAAACTTATGATTGGTTAGCCCATGCAATTATAAAATTGAGATGTGTTTTTTGAACAGAAGTCTATGAGAGTAGTTGCCTCAGTAAACTCTGTTCATTTTGATCCTATACATTTTCTTTGTTTAATGATGCTTTAGCCATGTCTGCATCCGATTAAAAATGGACTCTCTTCCCTTTGTAATGGGGCAAATTACTCATTACATATATGTATATAACAGGTAAAGCACATTAAAAGAAAAAAACGAAAATAACCCATTCCAGGCATTAGTTTTATTCCAATGCAATCTATTTTCTTTGCAAAGAAGAAACTCAATCTGACATCATATCACAAGATTTTACTGCTTTCTCCTGAAACTTGGCACTATTTTCCATTAAATAGTAGAGTAAAGGCATCTTATTCTTATGCCAAAGAGTTCACTTTATTTTTCATAAGGCTTTAATTTCTAACTTTTTAATTCCAAACATCAGATATAAGTATATAGTCATAAATAAAAACAAATTTTTTTGGTCTCCCTGCATAGATTTATGTGGGATTGAAGTTTATGGCAAACATCTGCAAATGTATTTTGATGTATTCATTGTATATTAAATGTAAATTCAAGTTTAAGGAGACATGCCAAATTCTCAGTGTTAATCACCCAATTTTAGATACCACATTTCTGAGAGACCTTAGTAATTATTCTAGTTTGATATATTTTACAAGTTTTTGAATGATTAAAATACAGTTACTTTGCTTAATGTGATCAGTTTGGGACACTGATTTCAACAACAATAACAGATTGATAATGGTAAACAGTATGCAAAATTAGATAAATTCCCCCCCCCTCTAATTAACACATACTAAATTTCAAAATAAAGTAAAAAAACTCACCTTATATATATGTACTGTATATTACCCTTTAATGTATAAGAATTGTATGCATAATAATTGCATACATAATAAAAAAAATTGATCAACTGTTGACTTTTTATAGTTTTTTTTAAGCAGCTCATTGATAAATTGTTCTTAATGATAATGTTTTTTAAAGTCATCAGAGCAGTGTTGTACTCCACGTTTCAACACTTTCAATGCATTTCTCATTTCAGCACTTGTAGGAGGTGGCTCAATATCAAGACTCTCTCCATCTGACTCATTAGTTCGATCAACCTGTCATAATTATTTAAAATTCTGATCTTTTGTTTTAATGTTAAATCATTTAGCTTTTAGGTTTCTATATCGACAAGCTGCATGTAAGTGAGCAAGATATAAAATGTGAATACGCTCCTTCTCAGTTCCAATAAGAATGTGCTGCCTTCTGCTTATCTGACAACCATTGATCACAAGCAGAGTGTGCATATTTCTGAAAAATTCCAGGAATGTGTAATTTTCCACTCCTTTGTCTTTCCCCATTTCCCTTGGTTGAAGAAGAGAATTCTCAAAAATTCAAATAACAGCGAATTGAAAGAAAAGAATAGGTTCCTGAATACATTGTGAATATTCCTTTGCCAGTTAAAATGAGGTTCGAAAACCGATTTAACCATCACATAAAGCGATAATTTTAACATACAAATAACTAGAGAAAATTGGGACCAAGTGATTTCGATAACTATAAATGATTTATAATATTAACCGCAATCACATTAAGCAGAGTCCACTGTATTATTTCTTCTTTTATTACTGAAATATTGCTTAATTTGTTTTAAATTATTTGATACTAACCTACAATTTTTTCAGTTAATAAATGTTATCGCATAAATCTATTACCAAGTGATGCCATATTCTTCACAACATGTAGTACCACCAAGCAGTATTGTTTACTATAAGATATAGCTTCTTCATTAACTTTTAAAAGATTTTACCACCAGTTAATGTCAAATGTATTACTAAGTCAGGTTTACAAACTGAACAAAACATGTCATTTTTGGTAGCCATTTTTAATAGTCAAGAATGAGTCACCTGGCCCCCTAACTTTAAATTTGGGATGAAAGCAATGGAATATTAATTGAGTCAATAAATATACATTTTTATATAATTTAACAACTGTACCTCAGAGTCAGAAGATGCAGGCCTCTTTCGGCTGGCAGTGCTGGCCCTGTAAATACAGAAAAACATCAATATCTAATGATGTTGTCAAATATAATATATTTTGGAATATATATATGCACATATATACACTGTCTAATAAGTATTTGGACACCTGGGATCAAAAAGAAAAACTAACAAAAAATTCAGAAAAAGTAAAATGTTTTTGGGCTAAGATTATCAGGTGTGCACGAAAGCACATGTTCGCATTTCCAGAACTGCAGATGGAATGAATATTGAAATAGGTTTACCAAAGATTTTTTTTCTTTTTTAACATTTTACTGTAAATATTTAGTAACAAAATGTATTTTCCTTTTTCCATTACTTTTTGTATCTCAGAATAGTTCTCATAAAGTTTTGTTTCATGAATATTAATTGTATATTTCACTATTTAAAAAGGAATGATTTAGAACATACAGGGTATCTGCCAAAATAAAATTTTTCAAATCCATGACTTTTCATGACTTTCCCTGATTTAGCGGATCATTTTCCATGACTTTAAAAAGTTTTTGTTAAAGTATATATGAATAAAACTTCTGATGTACATACAAATAAAATATATGCTTTTAGAGAAATTACAGGAATTTTATCATAAAAAAAACTATAAACTATACAACAGTATATTATTGTTGTATCTACATACCTAAGTTTAATCATATAGCAATTTTTCAATCAAAATGTTTCCAATTTGAATTCAGGGTACTTTGGTATTATCCAGGTGACTATGAATAATAGCCAAATATAACACTATAATGTTTAAATACATTTTCCCTAGAGATAAACTTATATTTTGTACAAAAATCTTAACTAATTTTTATTAAAAATAATTATTATATTAATAAAATTTTAATCTACAATTTAAGTAAAAACCAGAATAATATATATTTACCCACCCATTAAGCATTCTTCCTTTGAATTTCCTTGGTGAACAAATTTTACTTGGCAATATGGTCAATAAGATAATACATAAATACCAAACTCAGTAACTTCAGCCAAATGACAAGTAAAAATAGAATTAAACAATTCAATGCATTTTTATTTAATCGGTAGATTAGCAGATCCATGACTTTCCATGACTTTTACTCATTTTACTTGAAAAATCAATACTTTCCATGACAAAATTAATCGATTCTCTGAATTCATGATTTTCCATGACTTTCCCTGACTTTCCAGGTGTGCGGAAACCATGTCTAAACCACTCAAATTAACTTAAATACATACACAAAATTTCATGAAAATCAGTCCAGCTGTTTAGGAGGAATTCTTTTACAAACACACAGACAGAAAAATTTTATATATGAAGATATGAAATAGAAATAGCGACATACCTGGCACTTCCAGAGGACGCGGGCCTGGGTGGGCTCCTGGGGCGGTACATGGGGCCGCTCCTGCGGCGATACTGAAAAAAAAAAGTTACGTTTATGCAATTTAAAGTAAATATATTACACTGATCACAGAAACTCAGAATGTTAGAAGATATCATTTCTACAAAAAAAAAAAAAAAAAAAAAGAATACACAAAATTTCAAAATTATCAGGAGAAAGATTTACAGACTTTTAAAATTTCAATTTAAATTACATGAAATGTTAAAATAAATTGCAAGATCCTTTCCTTTTAAGGTTTGAATAAGCAACGTTTTATAAAAGCAAGCATAAAAAGTTAATAAACATTTGGCAGATCAAAATTATCTAATATTATAGTTCAATAAGTACAAAAATATATAGCATACTTTGATACTAATGTGATTAATAAAACTGCATTCTTTATCCCACATTGAAAAGCAAAAAGTTCATTTGATGATTCTTTAATGTGTGCAAAATGTACGGACTTCATGTGAACAATTTTAACACATGTAAGTGCTTATTACTAGTCAGCAAGAACCGCCAAAAATAGCTTTAATTTTTTTTTCTGCTATTATGCTCTAGAAATTCTCCTATTCTTCTTCAGGTAATAGAAACTAATTTTTTTTCAATACATATATATTGATGTATGATAAGCCTTTAATGTAGCCTCTACACTATGACCATTTGTTCACCACTTCCTGATGGTTACCTCAAACGATGGTTCACGGGTCGCATCCACACGCTGGCCCATTAAATGAGCTGAACGGATTGATTTGTAGATAGGGTCTACTGCGCACTTTAGTTGCCCATCTGGCTGCCTTTGACCTTTGGAGAAAGCCATCATCCGGCAAGGCTATTTTATCATCTGTCACCATTGGCCACGATAAACCAAAGCCCCTTGAGACAGTGGTGATAGCTTGCAGTGGACCATAGTGTGGAGGCACCTTAAGAGTTCCACTATCTTTCAAATGACCTATACATGTCCAAATTTTGCATCCATTCCTAAAGGAAACATTTGAAGCAGACAAGGCATCATTTTAGGTGGCGATTTCAAGCATTCAGAAAAGAGTCACCTAGACACTAAACTTTGATTCTGCCAATGCAAATAAATGTTCAAAATTTAAAAAAAAAAAAAAACACTTATGTATTGAGAGAATTTTGCAATCGAGCATTTTTAAAATTGAAAGTTATAAGTAAATCCGGGCTGCATATCACACTGTTAAATGTTACATGACATTATTACTAGAATACTAATATAGTCAAAGAACATAAAATTTAATATAAAATTAATAACTATACCTCCACAACCTCCGGCTCACTGGAGGAACTGTAAAACAAAATAGATAAAAATGTCAACAATATCTATGCATGTTGCAAAATATAAAACATTGGACAGAGAACAGAAAAAAAAATTATGTATATATACCCTATATTTCCAAATACAAGCCTATCTGTATACAAGCCGAGGATGCAATTTTCCTTCAAAAATTTACCCCAAACTCAAAACCTGTATATTATCCATAAGGAAAAAACAATTTCTAGAAAGTTGAATTCTACCAAGAAGGTAAAACGGGAAAAATATTTTCCAATCAAAGAGCTTTAAGGTAAAATACTACAATAGTACAAGAAACAACTTACATTTTAAATTTGAGTTGATTTTAAGCTGTCATTATCAATTTCACAATTTTACACTAACTTATCTAGATTACTGCTGCATTGTAAGGTGTGAAAATTGCGACATCAGACCATGCAGCCAATGTTTTTATTTAGATGCTAATGACAAGGTTGAGCTTTGGTAACCCTGCATAACTTTTTCAGAAATTTAAGCAATATAAGATAAAAAAAGGAAAAACTTTCACAATTTATCATTTGCGACAATTTATTAATTACGTAGAATTACATTTACTTGAAGATTAACCTATAGGTTATCATTATTGTAATGTTGTTTCACAGCAATTATAACACAGGTAAGAGTCCCCAAAAATTCATTTTACAATCTTTTTTGTTTTTCTAATCTCAGAATTTTTGTTAACTTACATTACATTTTCATTTTTTATCTTTGCTGTTTCTTTCAAAAACCGTTTTTTTATTGCCAGTTTGATGACTTTTTATCACAAACTTCAAAAACAGTCACTAAAAAAGATTACATCTGTTCCATAGATCCATATGTAAACTAACTCCCCACCCACACACACTTTTTAATTCTTTAAAAAGCCTAAAAAATTCTTGTCTTGTACACAGAAATGTATGGCATATATATATAAATATATATGTTTGTTTATGTGTCTGTGAGTGTGTATATATGTGTATATAAATATATATATATTTATAAGTATGCATAAATTCATAAATGTAAGTATATGTATGCATATATATATATATATATATATATATATATATATACACTCACACATATACACATATACATATATATGTGTGTACATACATATATGCATGCATTTATATATATAAATGTATATATATATATACACATTTATATATATAAATGTATATATATATATATACGTGTAACAATAAAAATTAAAGATGGTTGGGATTCTAAATTATGAGGTTTGGTTTTGGAGTGCTACGGTCTACTTTTTGCAACACAAGGGCTAATGAGACCGGAACCTACTGCTTAAAGACGATTCCGAATGGCTATGAACATCCATGCCATAGTGGGATTCGAATCCATGAACTCCAGTTCCGAAGGCCAGCACCCTAACCATTCAGCCATCATTTGGCATTGTTCTAAATGACAGTGGGGTAGTTGTGTTTCTAGTTTTGATGGTCACGTGACAGGATGAGAGAAGGCATTCCAGGGAGGGCAGTTGACTTTATACTTTAAAACTTTTCAGTATGCGAAAGATTATTTATTTGTCAAATAGGTTTTCGAGATCTTGACCATAAAAAGTACTAATAAACTAACAGTATTTTCATATTTTTTGAAGGATATCAAGGAAAGGAATTTTGAATTACTACAGTAATATACTGACAACATATTTGTATTTGAGGATTTTCTTTATTATTAATACTGCACTTTAGGCTAGAAAAAATGAAAAGAATAAAAGTAAAATGTAAAAGAGTGTTATGAACATTAACAAATTTTTATTTACTATTTACCAAGAAACTTCCAATAGTGTAAGTTCACATTCATAAATAATTAAATTTTGGAAGTTCAACCCCCCCCCCTTTTTTTTTAGAAACTTTTTTGCTCAATTTCTGTAACCCAGCTACTTTTTCTTTTATATCTTTCCATGGAAGAAATTGATAGCATTCCAATTTAAAAATTAAGACGTTTGAGGGCCTTTGACAAAAATTAAGTAGTTTTAAGTGCCCTTAAAAATGAAATCTAAAATTAAGCAGTTCTTACGGACTTATAAGGAACATGGGACCCTGTATATATAAATTTACATATACAACATCTAGGAATTTTGCCCTATATTATAAATAAATATATGTATGTATATAATATATGTAAATAATTGTACTATATATATATATATATATTAACATATAGCATATTATATATATGTATGTATATATAAGTAAAATTCTCAGGGTTTTCAAAACTTATGTCAAGGGCTAAAACATCCTGCGTCCTTTTGCATTCCCCTTTTTAACACATAACCTAAATTGACCACTAGGGCTACAGTTTACAAGCTCAGAGAAGGAATATTAACAATTATAATTATACATTGCCCTAGCGGACAATTTAGAAAACTTCCAAACAAAAAGGAGATGCTGTTGGAGGCAGATTTTCTAGAGATTTTCCCACAGATGTTGACCAGGTGTTAAGGGCCTTTTTACATATTACTTCATTCTAGTCCATACATATAACTTCATGCTTCAGTTTGTCCTGTCCCTATAATGAAGTGGGAACCCGTTCTCCAACATTATATAAATAAAGGTCTTTAGCTAAAATGGTGTTATTTTTATGGTCATGACTGCAACCACCCATTGAGAAGTCTGTCTTATTATATATATATGTGAATATGTGTTTCATTGTTATAAAAATATATTTAATATTTATAATATTTTAATACATTTTTAAGTAATTCTACTGCATTATATTAATATAGCAAAATATGAAAAGAAATAGTATCTTACGTGGAGTCTCCAACGACGAAATCGTCGTCCATGTGCAGCTAAAACAGAAATTATATAAAGTAAATGAACAGAAATTATATAAAGTAAATGTAAATGAAACAATTTAAAGTAAATGAATAGGACCTCTGAATGGAAAGCATATCTTCAAAATTTAGAATATATCATTTCAACAATTACAATATTTTAATATACAAAATTCAAAACTTATCAGAAAGATCATACACAGTTTTAAAATTAAGATTTAAATTCTATGAAAAGTTAAAATAAATTTTAAGATCTCGACTACAAACATTTCTAAAATTCACAAATGGCACTGTAGTACTTTTTCGTATCAAATTCAAAACTTATCAGAAAAACACACATTTTTAAAATTAAGATTTGAATTGTATGAAATTTTAAAATGAGTTTTAAGATTTTGATGGCAAACATTTCTAAAATTTGGGAAGGGTACAGTGCAACTTTTCAGTACCACTGCTGTCATGGATATATATATAGCCATTCAGATTAGACCATAGTTGTTCATAAGGTCCCATTTAGCCATCGTTTACTGTAGTTATCTGTAGTTCCTTACAGTAACGGAATTCTTAAGCATATAGATAAAAATTTTAAAAAGGGAAAAGTTAGGGAAAATGGAAAGATTAATTTAATCTATGAAATATATATTAATCTAGTATCCACAAATGCTTTATAAGTATTAAAAAAAGTCTATAGTTTATTGAAATAACATTTTTTCGTGTACATATAAAACATAATTAAAAAGTGAAAAATGGCAATACTGTTTCTCCAATATCTAAAACATTAGTCTGTTGTTCAAAATTTTATTTTTTCAAAATTTCTTTGTCAAACTCATTTCCAAAACATTTTGAACTTTTAAACTTTAACTGCATTTCACAATAAATAACTGTTCTAATGTTTCATTAGAAAGAGATTGTATAAATTCTGATTTTTTTTTATTTCGCTGAATACTCACTCATTCTTATTTTACTTCTTTCTGGAATACGTAATTAACATTACAGGGAAAACAAAGCAAGAATGGGATTTGTTGGTAAATTTTAGGGATTCTAGAACATATTGCTGAAAATTGGTAGAATATGTTTTCTGTTTGGCAACATACAGAAAAATCAGAAAACTTCTGAGTATATCGAAAGCATTAGCACCTATGCTAAGGGAACTGAATCCACTTAAAGGATTAAAATTCAGAACAAGTTTAAGAAGACAAGTGTTAAAATTTCAATTTTTAACATTTTGTATTTTAAATGGTAATTTTTTAAAGAGAATATAAAATGTTACAAGAAACAATATAACACAATAATAGATTAGGAACGAATTTATTTCATTTGATTAAAATATGTCATTTCTATGATCCTTTAAATGTGTTAAATCACTTAACAAGATTGTTGAGAGTTGTTAGCAAGAGATAAAGAAATTGCAATAAATCACATACCGGCATGAAGCCCTGCTTGTATACCTGGGTAAGGGCACGAGGGGTGATAACCCCGCCCTGAGAGCTGCAAAATACAAATAGTAAACTTTAGAAAAAAAATTACTTTTATTTATCAAGAAAATTGCATCTAAAAAGTAAAATGTTGTTTCATGAATTAATATAAATTAAATTTAAATAAAATATTTTCTTGAAATTTATGTTATTTTTGAAAATGCATCTTTCACTATTTGATTTGAAAAATATCATTAAGAACTTTCACACAAAAAAATTAAATTACAGTTTTTGTTAACCAATAGCTAATTCCAATATCCGAAGTATTAGTGGTATGAATTAGATCAGATAATAAAGGTTGTAGAGGAGTTTATATCTGTATGTAACATGTAAATATGTATGTAAGGAAAAACTAACTAAATATGTAAACAAATGAAGAGATTTTGTATAAAACCCTGAAGCCCCTTAAGGAATATACTATCAGAGAATAAGGAATATACCATGGGAGATAGTTTAATTGTGCCAAGGTAAATTTATAAGTGGAAATCTCCTTATAAATCCTCGGGAGTTTTCAAATCGATAGTCAAGGGCAAAAACTGCATCTCCTTGTTTTGACCCCTTTTAACCCCTAATCGAAACTGACCACTAATGCCATACATAATTGTTATTGTACATAATTTGTTTGCTTAAAGTTAATAGTTAAAGGTGAAAGAAGTTAAATAACATTAATTTGTTTTCATAATTATACATTACTTTATTGCGCTAATTTTATCTTTTAAGTTTACTTAAACCCTACCTCTTATGTTATACCTACACAAGTAGAATTGTAAACAAAAATTTAACTGCTTCAAACAATTCAGTTATGTCACATTTGTTTCTTCATTTTTGCATATATTTAACTAGTGTTAACCGTTTGGTGTTACTGCATGTGTGTATCCCTTTGCCTTCTTTCATAAACCGAGAGACACCAGCTACTGGTAAGGCAAGTTTACGTATGAGGTAAACCAGATATTGTACTTGGAATTCCACTTTAATCCTAGTGAGGATACTGCAAATGAAGCACTGGAAATATTGTTGTTTATTTTATTAAGTAGAGCTACTACTTCAATAAGTTTTAACAAGTAGTAAATATTTATACTTAAGTTTACAAGAAGACTATGTGAGTATATTTTGTACGAGCAGGAGCTAATGGAAACTTTGTCAAGTTCTCTATTAATAAATTATTGATTTGAAAATGTATTTTTTTTTCGTATTGTTCAAGATACATTCATGTATCAACATTTTTCATGTTAGCTGATCTCTCAGTTTATCCTGTCTCTTGAAAGAAATGGGAACTCATCCAACTGACACTCTGGCAATAAATATATTTCAGGCTAAAAACAGTGTAGTGTTTAACCAGACCAACTGGCTATGCCTATAAACCACTCGTCATGCACTCCATGTTAAAGCATAATACATATACAATGGACACCGCTTAATGTGATCACAGTTAATGTTATCAATCACTTATTGTTATCGAAATCACTTGGTCCCAATTTTCTCTATTCATTTGTATGTTAAAATTATCGTTTTATGTAATCGTTATATGGGTTAATGCTATCAGTTTCCGAACCTCATTTTAACTGGCAAAGGACTATTCACAATGTATTCAGGTGGAAGCCATCCTTTCTTTTCCTTCATTGTTTGAATTTTTGAAAATTCTCCCTCTTCCTCCTAGGGAAATGAGGAGAGAACAAAGGAGTAGGGTCTTAAACATTCCTGAAATTTTTCAGAAATACCCACACCCTGCTGATGGTCAGTGGTAGCCAGATAAGCAGAAGGCAACACATTCTTATCAGAACTGAGAAGGAACATATTCACATTTTATGCCTTACTCGCTTACATGCAGCTTGTTGATATGGAAGCCAGAAAGTGAAATGATTTAACGTTAAAACAAAAGATTGAAATTTTAAATTGTTTCAACAGGTTGATTATCATTACAAACAATTTATCAGTGAGTTCTTAGAAAAAATTGTAGACAGTCCAGAATTGATCAATTTTTCTAATTATGCATACAATTCTTATGTTTTAAAGGATAATATACATAAATGCAAGATAATATAAGGTGTGTTTATTCATTTTGTTTTAAAATTTAGCACATGTGAATTAAAGAGGGGGGGGTAAATTGATCTAATTTTGCATATCATTTATTGTTATCAAAATCAGTGTTCCAAACTGATCACGTTAAGCAGAGTCCACTGTATATGTTATACACATACATGCCTCACACTTTGTCATAACTGTACGAATAACAATATTTTTTATTAAACTTGAAGAGGAGTAGAAAAAATATCTGAGCAGATTGACATATAAAATAAAACCTTTTAAACAGGTGTCTAAAGTGGCAGGTCTATTCATAGTGCACCCTGGTTAATGCAAAATCTGCTACATCAATGTTGCGCTCTTCCGAGTTCCTTTTGAGAATGGTCTTAAAGGAAATTTGGGAAACCTGATATACATGCTAAAAAAAGAACCTTGATAATTCAATGCATGAATTGCCCTCTTTTATTTTGTACAACTGTTTGTTAATCCGACTCTTAAGAGATGGAGGATTTAGGGGAGAGAGCTGTTCCCGAGACAGACTGCAGTGGCTATTTTGAGTTGCCCCTTTCATTTCATACAACTAAACTGTTTGTTAATCTGACCCTAAGAGATGGAGGATTTGGGAACAGAGCTGTTTCCGAGACAGACTGCAGTGGCTCCTTTGAGAGGTCTGACTGGACATGACTGTTTACAAAACCATTTCTATAGGGTAAGGATGGTGGATTCACCAGATTGTGTTTTATGCGACTCTGGTCATCCAATAACTTTTGTGCAGTTAAATAATTGTGTTGTTATTTCTCTGTATGAAGATATTGTTAAAAAGTAAAAGAGCCCACAAACTAATGGCTTTGGTGCTAACTGTTCAGCATTTGTAAAATAAATAAAAATTTTAAATTATTTTTAAAGTACAAAATGGCTTGCTGACATTAAAAAAAAAAAAAAAAAAAGCCTTAGCTCTTGTTTTTAAGCAAAGTGCACTCAGCCAGTACGAGAAATTATGCCAAAGTTAGGTTTCAGCTACTGACAATGAATCAAAGTAGCCCATAAGCTCAAGAAAAATGGATCTGCTACATGTTGATTGCAAGTCTTTTCATGGAAAGTAATTGACATTTCATTGAATATAAGCAAAACGTTTAATCAACACCCCTACAATTGAAATATCAACATAAAATTTGGAAAAATACAGTACCGTAATTTCGCACGTATAGTCAGCACCATCGTACAGTCCGCGGGCGCGATTTTTTATTAAAAATATTTCATAAATCATTAGATAGTCCGCGGATTATACGTGCAAAAACATATTTTAGTATGACAATATTAAATCATTTTAAGAATAAAAACTAAGTACAGTAGAGTGCCGAAAAGGTCTGGGTTACACTCAATTAATGCCAACTTTAAAATTAGAAATTATTTTTTCTGCCATTGCCTCGGAGACGGATTTTAACGTAAGGAACAGAGCGGCCTACATTTCCCTGTTCGAGAACAATCTACGTAAATCATCTTGTAATGCAGGCCATCGTATTTTTCCACGACGTATGGATCTCTTTCTTCTCATTTTTAATGCTTCCTTTTGCTTGCGCCTATTTCTTACTGATTTCTCGTCGATCTCAATGTTGACCTTCTGAATTAATTTCAGATAGAATTCAGTAGTAGTACTGCGACGATGTTTTAAAGACATAATGACCAATATTACAGCAAATCAAAACTTTGAAAACAAAACACTGTTACGAGTGATCCTCGTGGTGAAATCACCTTCGATCTTGAACCCATCCACTAGGTGTTGTCAATCGGAGCTGTAAATAGTGACTCGATATTTTCCCGTACTCCAGGACACAATTTAAGATTGCGCTACTTGCTACTACTGATTCATTCTGCTTTATGGGTTGAATATTTTTATGGTTTATTACCGATACGATACGATGTTTTTATGATGTCTCGTGAGTCGAGCTTTAGTTAACATTAGATCATCGGCCATTCACGAGAAGTGCTTCCCCCCCCTTCTAATGATTTTGATAATTTGAGCAATAAACAACCAGCAGATACTCCTTGCCGGTAGATAGTCCGCGGCGGACTATACAGCAATTTCGCGCAGCGTCACGAACTACTACAATGCCCTTCCCATTATTATATAATTCATTTTCACGCTTACAACAGCCATTAGGCAAACAATAAACTGCCCTTCCGCTTGAAACTAAAGCCAGAATTGCCATAAGTTGAGATGTGCCCTGCTGTGTGAAATCGTGCGAAATTACGGTACACTTCCTTACATTCAACTATTTAATTGATAATAAATACAACAAACGAAAAAAAATTAGAAAGAATTCAAAAGAGAAATAAATGAGGCTAAAAAAAGACTTCCTATTCATATCAGATTAGTGAATTTCCTGGCGATGATTATGACATATCCGTCGTCTCAATTCTCATCTAATTGTTTTTCAATCTTGACTAAAATATGGATGATTACGATTATAACCTACAATGCATAAGAATTTTATAAAACTGATAGCTGGTTCAAAGGTTGCAGAACTGCACTTTCTGAGGAGAAATATGCGTATCAACAAACTATAAACTGGTGCTTTTTAAAAAAAGGCAGTTATTGCATTAAAAAAGGTATCTATAACATATTAAATTTGGATGAAAAGTAAAAATAAAAATCTCATTCTAAAACTGTTTAAACAGTGAATATCAAGAAATTGAAGTCTCTGATCCTAAGAGAAAATCTGCTGATTGAAAGATTGAAATTAGGAATGTCTTCTGGTACTGTTAGTAAAATAATTCAAAAAGAATTAAAGAAGTTAAAAAAAAAAAGTTCAACTGCTTTTTTTAGCATATTGCTGAAAAAACTAATGAAAACACCTAGATGCTGTAAAATGTAAATTTGTGGTAACACTCGATGAAGCAAGTGACTGTAATAAAACAATATCACTTTTCTGACAAGTAATAGCTTACTGGAATGTTCCCAAAGGGATTCATGGTACGCTGCACATAGAGTTGTGAGCAGTGGAAAAAACTGGGTTTTTTAATAAGGGAATTTTGAAAATTTCCAAAACATGGGAATTTTGAAGTATTTCGAAGTCACCAATTCACTGAAACACAGTGAGAACCAACATTTTTTTGTCTTTGTTGTAGACCTGAAAAGTTCATAATTTCACAAAATTTAACTATTATATGCTATGAAAAAAAAAACTGAATAATTGGGATTAACTAACTGTATTTGGCAAGGTATTGTGTTTAGCATGAAAGTGTGAGTAAATTTTTCTTTTGAGAAAGATCCAGTATTTTTATTACATAAATATCAGGCAATATATATATATATATATATATATATATATATATATATATATATATATATATATATATATATATATATATATATATATATGTATATACATATAAAGTGTGTGTGTGTGTGTGTGTGTAGGAATTGGACACAAAATGCAAGTGTCATTTGATTAAACCTTTAAGTGATACATGCATTACAAAAAGTAATAAACTGTTATTTTGAATTTAAAGATATTTATTTTTATATTATAAAAGGAGGGGAAAAAGTTTAGCATAAAGCAATTTACATAATAATGATAAAAAAATAATGTATATAATTATATTAGCAATTGAAATTGAAGCAACCAGTTATGTGTTTGATAAGACTAACAGGGTAATTAATTACATAAGTACTACTTTAAACAATTTAAATGCTCATTGCTATTATTTCTTGAATATATATATATATATATATATATATATATATATATATATATATATATATATATATATATATATATATATATATATATATATATATATATATATATATATAATCTCCAAAAGTAAAAAAAAAAAAAATCTCTTAGAAATAATATGCTAGTTCTTAAATGGCCACTGTTGAAAAAATAAATGTAAACATTGTTAAAATGATTTCTTCCCAAAGTTCCCCAAATTCCGGGTTTATTCCCCAAAATTCCCGGGTTTATTCACACCTCTTCAAAATTCCGGGGGTTTTACATCTCTAGCTGCACATGTAATCGTGCTCATATTTTTTTGCAGATAAATTCTCATTAAATAGTCTAAAAGAAGGGCAGACGTTCAATCACTTACGCTGTGACCTTTTTGAGCTCAATCATCATTAGGTCCAGACCTCTCCTAAAGTACCCGTATACAGCATCTTCAAAATCCGCTGCACCTGAGTAAAAAAAAAAAAAAAAATTCTGATCATACAAAATTTTCTGAAAAAGTAAGAGCTACTAATTTAAATAAAAATTATATTAAGGTTAAATACCTAGAAAACATAAATTCAATTTCTTAATATTGATGAAAAAATTTAAATATTAATAATTGTTTCCCAACATTTGGCCCAATCACATTTCAGACCCCTTCTTGTTTATATACAGTTGTAATATTAATTGATACAGTGGACTCCACTTAATGGGATTAATCACTTATTGTTATCGAAATCACTTGGTCCCAATTTTCTCTATTCATTTGTACGTTAAAATTATCACTTTATGTGATCATTACATCGGTTAATGTTTTCAGTTTTCGAACCTCATTTTAACTCGCAAAGGAATATTCACAATCTATTCAGAAGAAACCCATCCTTTTTTTTTGTTGTTGTTTGAATTTTTGAAAATATTCCCTCTTCCAACTAGGGAATTAGGGAATGAACAAAGGAGTGTGATGTTACACGTTCCTGAAATTTTTCATAAATACGCACACCCTGCTGGTAGTCAGTAGTTGTCAGATAAGCAGAAGGCAACACATTCTTATCAGAACTGAGAAGGAGTGTATTCACATTTGATGCTTTGCTCGCCTCCATGCAGTTTGTCGATATGGAAGCCAGAAAGCGAAATGATTTAACATTAAAACAAAAGATTGAAATTCTAAATCGTTATGACAGGTTGATTATGATTACGAACAATTTATCAATGAGCTTCTTGGAAAAAATTGTAGACAGTCGATTTTTTTAATTATGAATACTATTCATATGTTTTAAAAAATAATATACAGCAGAGTATCTTCCGAAATAAAATTTTTCAAATCCTTGACTTTTCATGACTTTCCTAAATATAGCAGATGACTAAAAAGCTTTCGTTAAAGCATATATGAATAAAACTTCTGATATACATACAAATAAAATATATGCTTTTAGAGAAATTACAGTAATTTTATCATAAAAAAAACTATAAACTATACAACAATTTATTATTATTGTTGTATCTACATACCTAAGTTTAATCATATAGTAATTTTTCAATCAAAATGTTTCCAATTTGAATTCAGGGTACTTTGGTATTATCCAGGTGACCATGAATAATAGCCAAATATAACCCTATAATGTTTAAATACATTTTCCCTAGAGATAAACTTATATTTTGTACAAAAATCTTGACTAATTTTTATTAAAAATAATTATTATATTAATAAAATTTTAATCTACAATTTAAGAAAAGACCAGAATAATATATATTTACCCACCCATTAAGCTTTCTTGCTGAGTTTCCTTGGTGAACAAATTTTACTTGGCAATAGGGTCAATAGGATAATACATAAATACAAAACTCAGTAACTTCAGCCAAATAACAATTAAAAATAGAATTAAACAATTCAATGCATTTTTTTTATCGTAGTATAGCGGATCCATGACTTTTACTCATTTTACTTGAAAAATCATGACTTTCCATGACAAAATTAATCCATTGTCTAAATCCATGATTTTCCCTGACTTTCCAGGTGCGCGGAAACCATGTATACAGTACATAGATACTTCGTGTTCGTAATTTAGTTTGTGTGAATTGTTTGTGAGAATAAAAAATGCACTAAATGTTTGGAAAAAAATACATAACTTTTGTAAAAAATAGAACTTATAATGAAAATGAGGCAAAAAGGAAACATTACTCTTAATAACTGTTTTAAATTAATTAGATTTTCAAAAAACTAATATAAAAACTGTCATAATTTCATACATTTTCACATAATTTTGGGGCTTACACTGTGCTATACAAACGCTCAAATCTGATATCCTTCAGAAACAGGACTTTTGCTTTGAAATATATGCATAGTATAAGAAGGTTTATCAAATTCTATAAATTTTTAAAATCGGATTGGCTTTTGCTATTAGCGATAATTTGCTGCTATAAAGTCCCGATTTCTCAGAAATCTACTAAGATTTCTAAGAAGCAAAATGCATAAAAAAAAGTTCAATTTTTGATTTTAAAAATGTATAAATAATTTCTGATCGGAGAAAGGCCTTTGAAAATAAGATTTTTACCGGCTCCCTGAAGTTAAAATGTCGTAAACCTGATTTTAAAGGGAAGTGTAAAAAATTACGATGTTTTATTAGCTTCTGGTACATAACTTTTTTTTTTTTTTTTTTTTTTTGGGGGGGAGGGTACTAAAGTATTCATATCGGCAGGGGCGGACTAAGGCCTAGACAACCTAGGCACGTGTCTAGGGCTAGTAATTTTGGGGGCCCAAAAATTAGGTTTTTAATTTTTATTTTTATTTATCAGAAAAACGTGATATTCCTAATTATTGCTGAAACGTTTTCCAAACTGTGCCGAATCGTTGATTGATAAAGTCGACAAGTGTGGACCCGTGCTTATGCATCCATGCCCGCTAGTGTCGATGTGTGCAAATACGATCGAAACTCGTGCTTTTCAAAACTATTAACAATAAATTCAAAACAATTTTTCATGAGAGTGACGTTAGAGACTCTTCAATATGGGAATTAAAATGTTATGAACAAGATTTAAACCTAGAAGAACTGAAAAATAAATTATTACAATTTAAGACTTTTATAAGTAAAGAAAATATTTCGCCTGTACCCATGTGGTCATTTATTCAAGAAAATAATGTTATTACAGCATTGTCTAATTTAAACATAATTCTGAGAATTTATGTAATTCTTCCAATAAGCAATGCAAGCGATGAAAGATTATAAGTAATGGCCAGAATAAAAAAAAAAATTAAGTTCCACATTAGGCCAACAAAAATGAAATAGTTTATCATTACTTTATGTAGAAAAAGAATTATTAAATAATTCTATTAATTATGACAAACTGATTGACGAGTTTGCAGAATTAAAAGTGAGAAAAAAAGGCAATATAACTAATCAATCTGGGTATATTTGTTTAAGTATTATTGTTTGTTTCAATAAATTCTGTTTAATTTTTATACACGTATATTGTTTTTTTTTTCTTGGAATCCTATAATTAAATAGAACTACATTCTATATGCTTTAGAACCAAACTACCAAACGCAAAGTATGTGTCATGGTTGAAAAATAGGCCCGGAATTACAATGTTATGTTGCCTAGGGCCTGCTTTAGCCTTATCCGCCACTGGATATCGGTGAAGAATTTTTCAATGCAAGTGCGAGAATCCAAACGCTTTGGCGCCAAAAAAAAAAAAAAAAAAAAAAAAAAAAAAAAAAAAAAAAAAAAAAAAAAAAAAAAAAAATACCTTTCCGATTTTCTTAAAAATTCAAAATTTCCAGTCTAGGGAGCTTGAAAGCTACAGTAGACCTCTACAGCTGGTGATCTCTACTATATATTTATTATTTGGGGCGGAAAAAGTATTTAAATTATCTTTTTAATTTTTAGAAATAGACTTTCCCAATATTCTTTCCAAATTTTCGGAAAAATCTGAAATTTTATAGTTTCTGAACAGACCCACATAAATTTTAGGATCAGAATAATTCCTAAAGTAATCATTCTACTTACCTTCCTCGATCCTCATGCCGTTGTCCTGAAGTTTCCCGAAGACGTGGTATTTCATCATGTTTATTTCCCTCTGCAAGAAAAAGAGATGGGATTATTCTTCCATTTAACACTTCCAAGACTCACAACAGCTAAATGCCATCAGTAGAATCTCGACTATTAAAAAATGAACATCTGAAAAACACGAATTAGCATCATAACTCAGACATACTACCTCCCCATTCTTGCAACTGCTGAGGTACTTTCAAAAAGGTGAGAAAAGTGACAAATAATACAGAATAAGTGACTAAAAAGTGACTAAACATTAAAAAAAAAGCAATTTTTTTCCTCCTCTTGATTACAGATGCTATTATTAAGATTTTTCTATTTATTTTACCTCTAAATCAAATTATTCATGCAAGACATGATTTTAGCGTTGAATACAAAAAAGGTTAAAAATTTTGTTTAATACAACTCAATATTGCTTTTTATTCAAGAAAATCTATAAATTAGATTTGAATACGTACAATACATTAATATTATAATCACAATTTTCTGCATATATTAGTGATGTTTTGAAATATGCACATAGCTAAATTAGAGTATCTAAACAAAAATTGTGCAAAAGAAAAAGAAAAATGTGTGCTTTGAAGTAAATTACTTTAATGTATTAAATGTACATTTCAGGAACTTCTTTACGACTTTTTAAAATCACTAAATTCTGAAAACCATATGACTAATTACATTTTAATAAGAAAAATAAGATTAGAGCATCACATTTTTGGTCTTTATTAAAATATTTTGTTATTAATTCAGAATTTCTTTTTTCAACAGCAGACTTTTGCTGTGATACACCATGAAAAAAAGTGACTAAAAGTGATCAATTGTAAAAAAAGTGACTGAAGGTGAGAAAAGTGACGGAATTGCAAGCCTGCCTCCCTCATAATCTCAAAGCATCGTTATAAATTATTTTGATCCCACATTATCTATGTGGCAAAAAACTGTTACTAATATAGAGCAAAATATGCCAGTCTATTAAATGTTTAGATACATTTAGTTTAAAATTAAAATCGAAGTTTTGAGAAGGGGAAATTCTTTTGCTTCGTACAAAAGGATATCGTGCATAATAAAAGAAAGTTTGGAAAAAAAGCCCCAAAACAGAAATTTAGAGGTAATTAATTTACTAAGGACTGTGAACTTGCACGACTCTGTACTTGCTGTAAAAAGATTAACACTGTTTATAAGTGACACATCTGTAATTGTTATAAAAAAAATTTTATTCTGAAAATGATAGATTGGATTAGTTTGGAGCGCTACAGTCTACTTTTTGCAACACGAGGGCTAATGAGACCGGGACCTACTGCTTAAAGCCGATTCCGAGCGGCTACAAACATCCATGCCACAGTGGGATTCGAACCCACGAACTCCGGTTCCGAAGGCCAGCATCCTAACCATTCGGCCATCGTTCAGTAAAATAATAGAAAAATATGTTGAGTACAAAATTTGTGGTAGAAGTGTTGCCATAAAAGTAAACAGAAATAATTTTTTTAAATTATATAAAATTCAAACTTTAAAGGCGTTTTACCTAAATGATGTTTTTTGTACTTGCGCACATACTAAAAGAAAAACTGTTGTTTATATTATTTCAAAATTTTCAAGGTAAGCATATTATAGTAATACAGTTTGACTATACCTACTTTTTTCGTGGTTTATAATTTTACTTGGTATTTGGAGATTTTTTTTATTAAAATTTTTGTACGTTATTTTAGATTTTTGAAATAGTCTTATTCTTGGAGAAAAATTTCTGAAAACTTTTAAAAATTAAACAGGTAGAGATTCATGCCTAATGATATGAAGTTACAAAAAGTAAAATTATAAATGAAACTCATGATTTTGTTGTAAGCCTGTGCGCAGTGCGTCATCAAAATTTGGAAAATTTACAAACAAGCACTTCAAAAAATTGAATTATTATTTAAGAAAGAAAAAATTAAGGTGAGAAATATACTTAAATAACTATAGAGAATGTTGAAAGTTTTATGCATTTTAAATAACAATAATAATAAAAGTTATACAAAGTCGAAATCCAACATATATTCTAACTTTTAAGGTTACTTAAGAGTGATGAATCCCCTTAACCAGGTTTGACAACTTTTAAAAATTCGTTTGCTTCGGTTGATCAACAAAATTTTACGGAATTAATGTTGTTTCAGGAAAGCAAATATCGAAGGAAACCCGTAGATTATTTACAGATTTCCATACAAAAATAGGAAAATCGAATAGAAAAATTGGCACCAGGTTTGTCAACGGTTTAAAATTTGTTTGCTTGGTTAAATCAACAATATTTTACGGAATTTATGTTATTTCAGGAAAGCAAATATCGTCGGAATACCATAGATTACTTAGATTTCCATACAAGAATAGGAAAATCTATTAGAAAAATTAGCAGTTAATTTAATATAATTCATTTAACATTTTTTGGTATTATTAAACCTTCTATGATACACTGAAACATAAAGAATGCTGGAAAACCCATCTACTTGTCTAAATTATCTGCCTTCATAAAACTTTAAGTCTAAGGAATGTTAAAATAAAACCCACAACTGAGCGCTCCCAATATCTTAGGTTCGGATGAACGGAGTGTTAGTGTGGAAAATTTCGGAAACAAAATTGAACGTTAACACTGAAAAAGGAGTTATAATATGACATATTCTAGAGCAGGTAATAGAGAATTATCACAGAATTCAATACAAAAACGTAATATACAAGATAACGTAATATATAAGTTTTAAATACCACACCCAAAGCATACTACATGTTCGGTTTTGTTTGCTATGCAGTTGATCTCAAATAGACCTTGTTTTTGATGCCACTTGAACACTATTGAGGCATAGGATATTCGTAATAAGGCAAAAGGCCTTTCGTTTTAATGAGCACCGTTAAGGTGAAGGACCACCTTCTCTCAAGTGGATCCTCGTAATTTTGAAAACGAGGACCAAGCAGCAGACCTACAGGTAAAAGTTGTGATCAGTGGAAAAGACCCGGTTTAAACCCATAAAAAAAACGGGTTTGAAACGTAAAGAATTCGGGAGGACCGATCTACCTGTCTAAATTATCTGCCGTCATAAAACTTTAAGGAATGTTAAAATAAAATCCACAAGTGCGCGCTCCCAATATATCTGGTTCGGATGGACGGAGTGTTAGTGTGGAGAATTTCAGAAACAAAATTTAACGTTAACACTGAAAAAGGAGTTATAATATGACATATTCTAGAGCAGGTTATATAGAATTATTACGGAATTCAATGCAAAAAAGTAATATACAAGATAATGTAATATATAAGTTTTAAATACCACACCCAAAGCATACTACATGTTCGGTTTTGGCTGCTATGCAATTTATCGCAAATAGACCTTGTTTCTGATGCCACTTGACACGATTGAGCCATACGATATCGTATCAAGGCCTTACATTTTAATGAACACCGTAAAGGTGAAGGAACGACATATCTCAAGTGGATCCTCGTAAATTTTGAAAACGGGGACCAAGCACCAGACCTACAGGTAGAGTTGTGAGCAGTGGAAAAAACCCGGTTTAAACCCGGGGAAAAAAACGGGTTTTTAGGGAAGAGAATTTTGAAAATTTCCAAAACATGGGCATTTTGAAGTACTTTGAAGTCTCCAATTCCTATGACACAATGAGAACCACCATTTTTTTCTGTCTTTGTTGTAGACCTAAAAAGTTGACATTTTCACAAAATTTAACTATTATATGCTATGAAAAACAATGAATAATTGGGATTAACTAACTATATTTGGCAAGGTATCATGTTTAGCATGAAAATATGAGTATTTATTTTTTCAACTAGCATATAGCCCGTCATATGACGGGATCGGTAAAAGTTTTAGTTTTTCAGAATTGTAAAGAACCCTTTGAGGCAGGTAAAAAAATGGTTTGCTTTTTTGGCTGAGAATTATCTTTCAACAAAATAATCGATTAAAATTATCACATATGTACTAAATCTATTATTTAAGTCAAAAAAGAAAATTATTTACGTAATATCTAAGTTTAGTGATAAAACGTATGGAAATATTGCAGAAAATATTTAAATAATTTAAAATAAGAAATGATTCAATGAAATGGTTAAAGGAATGACGTCATAAGGGTAGAAAAAAATTGTTAATTTTACCTATTTATTTTGTGATAAATTGATAAATTTAATCGCTTGCTCTTAAAATGGGGCTCGATATAATGGCATTAAACGCTCGAAAAGGGGACGGGGTGGATTTCGAACGTTTTACAGAGGACAGTATTTTTCGCTGTGATACGAAACCTATTCATACCAATTCACTTCAGAATTGGATCTATATTTTAGGAAAAGATAAACTTTACTCGCTTTGAATTTTGCCAACCCTAACTCATCAAAAATCCAATATGGATGCTCTATCCATTCCAGGTCCAACCGCTTCATAACTTCGAGGACAGACGAGCAGATAACTTAGGCTATTATTACATTATGGGAAGAAAGTTTAAGGATACACAACAAAAAATGTTTATGTGGCCAGGGACTCCGTAAAGCAATACGTGAATTTAATAAAATAAAAATAATAAAAATTATAAAAAAAGGTGATAAAATAGTAAAATTTATTTTTAAAATAATAAAACGACTTTTAAAATAATAAAACAACTTTCGGAATAAGAATTTAAAAGAAAAAGCAGAAAATATTAAATTTATTATACATTAAAAAAATTTGACTGCGTCGGGGATAGAACCGTCAACCCGAGAAGTACGACGGACATTCTGCCAAACGTACAACACCTGCACGTTGAGAGCGAACTAATTTGAGTATATGAAGGTTTAAGTAGAAACAGTCCAGAAATTTAGATATTACTCTCTGCCTTTGCCATCCTATCAAGAATGAATTTTGTATAGAATAAGAGGAAGGATAAGGCTTGAAATAGCATTAAACGCTCGAAAAGGGGATTTCGAACTCGCTTTCAATTTGCTAACCCTAACTCATGAAAAATCCAATATGGATGTCGGAATCCATTCCAGGTACAACCGCTTCATAAATTCGTGGACAGACAACTTAGGCTATTATTATATAAGGGATTCCTATGACACAATGAGAAACACCATTTTTTTCTGTGTTGTAGACCTCAAAAGTTTATACTTTCACAAAATTTAACTTATATGCTATGAATATATAAAAAATTAATAATTGGGATTAACTAACTATATTTGGCAAGGTATCATGTTTAGCATGAACGTATATTTTTCTTTGAGAAATATTCATTATTATTATCCCCTATATAATAATAGCTTAAGTTGTCTGTCCGCGAATTTATGAAGCGGTTGTACCTGGAATACATACAGGCATCCATATTGGATTTTTTTATGAGTTAGGGTTAGTGAAATTTAAAGCGAGTTCGAAATCCACCTCATCCCCTACTTTTCGAGCATTTAATGCTATTATTTCAAGCCTTATTCTATATTAAATTCATTATTATAGGATTGCGAGGGCGGAGTGCAATATTTAAATTTCTGGACTGTTTTTACTTGACCTTTATATATTCTAACCATTTCCTTCACCACGTGTAAGCTGGGACATAGGGTAGAGTGTCTGTCCATTTGATCGTCGTACTTCTCAGGTTAATGGTTCTGCCCCCGACGTACCCGAATTTTTCTAAATGTCTAATTAATTTAATAATTTCTGCTTTTTCTTTTGAATTCTTATTCCTAAAGTTGTTTTATTATTTTTAAATTTTTCAAATTTTTATGATTTTTTTATTAAATTCACGTATTACCATTATTATATCAAGCTCCATTTTAAGAGCAGGTGATTAAATGTATCGATTTATCACATAATAAATAGGTAAAAATAAAAAAAATTTCTAGCATTATGACATCATTCCTTTAATCATCTCATTTAATCATTTATTTTAGATTATTTAAATATCTTCTGCATTATTTCCATACGTTTTATCACTAAACTTAGATATTACGTAAATAATTTTCTTAAGGTAATATTTTGTTGTAAAATAATTCTCAGCCAAACAACAACCCATTTTTTTTACCTGCCTTAAAGGGTACTTTACAATTCTGGAATATTGAAAATTTTATTGATCCCGTCATATGACGGGCTATATGCTAGTATATATATATTGCCAAAAGTTAAAACAAAATCTCTTAAAAATAATATGCTAGTTCTTAAATAGCCACTGTTGAAAAAATAAATGTATACATTGTTAAAATGATTTCTTCCCAAAGTTCCCCAAATACCGGGTTTATTTCCACCTCTTCAAAATTAAGGGTTTTATACATCTCTACCTACAGGCTTGACCTACTGTGTGGATTGAGAACTTGGAGCACATTGTGACCACGAATATATTTTAAGTGCCCCAGTCACCTTTAGCGAGCATGGTGGGTCTTAAACCGGCTCGAGTTCCGAAACGAGATTGCTACCTTTGCTGACTGAGCTACCGCGGCTCGCAGAGAATATTTGGAAAGAACCAGTTTTTAAATTCGTAAACAGACAATTTCTACAGAACAACAATTAAAATAAGAAATACAAAATGAGTGGATTAAAATCAGTAAAAAAATTACAAACTTAAAAACAACAAAACAATCCACGACAAAAAGGTTATATGTATTTTAAAATCAAAAGTCAATCAATCAAAATATGAACCTTTTTCTTTGAAACCGGTGTAAGTTCATTTTGACAAATGATTAGTTAATGATAAAAATGAATACAAATTACTATAAACTTTAAATAAAAATAAGTTTTACATAAATTTTCTAGTATTACTTCTAGTTTTAAAACAAATGTAATAACATATATCAAGATTTTTCAAATTATTCAAGTGCAAAACCTTAAATAATTCTATAAAATAAAATACTCTTGCACCACTTTCAAAGAAAACGGCTCATTTTAAGAAAATTTTCAAAATAAATTTCCATGTCTATTTTTGACTTGAATTACATTGAAGAGGAAATTGTATTTTACGGAAAGAATACATACTATCGATATCCTTTTTAATTTACAAAGTCAAAACAAAAATTCGTAAAGAGTGGAAGAAAATTAGAAGTAAACAATTATAAATTACCAATCACAAACAAGTTAACTCTTAATGAATAAATACTATCGATACCCTTTTCAATTTATAACCTCAGAACAAAAACTCGTGAAAATTGGAAGAAAATTAGAAGTAAACAATTATAAATAATTTAACAATTAATAATCCATTCTATAGAAAATACAAACAGAAATAAAATACACTGACATTTTATAAATAGTTTAATAAACTCCTCTAATTTGATATGCTAATTGTTCTATATTTTTTCTAATCAATTACGAGAAATATTTTCCCAATTTCACAACAAATGACTTCGAATAACTCGCAAACTTTTGTATAATTTTGTATTGAATAGTCAGATACATAGGTGATTCTAAGTTAAAAGAAAAAAAAAATTCGAACATCATAAAGTTTTCTGAAAAAGTAAGAGCTACTAATATAAAATAAAAATTATCTTAAGGTTAATTTCCAGATATCGTCACTAGAGCTGGATGAATACGAGTTTTTAAATTGATACATATAGTTTACCAAACATAGATACATCAATAAGTTCTAATATATATCACCTTATTATTGAGTTGTAAAAATATAAGATATAGAAAAATATACGATAAATATCTTAATAATTTCAGACATGCCAACAATCAGGCTCTTGTGTCAGGAGCAACAGTATGGTTTGAAATTTTATTCAGGGTATCTGCCACACTAAAATTTTTCAAATCCATGACTTTTCCTGATTTAGCGGATTATTTTCCATGACTTTAAAAAGCTTTCGTTAAAGTATATATGAATAAAACTTCTGATGTACATACAAATAAAATATATGCTTTTAGAGAAATTACAGGAATTTTATCATAAAAAAACTATAAACTTAATTTATAAGTGTTAATAAACTCACATACATAAAAATAAATTGTTTTGTCTGCATACCTAAGTTTAATCATATAGCAATTTTTCAATCAAAATGTTTCCACTTTGAATTCAGGGTACTTTGGTATTATCCAGGTGACCACGAATAATAGCCAAATATAACCCTATAATGTTTATATACAATATCCCTAGAGATAAACTTATATTTTGTGCAAAAATCTTAGCTAATTTTTATTAAGAAATAATTATATTAATAAAAATTTAATCTACAATTTATGAAAAAACCAGAATAATATACATTTATCCACCCATTAAGCTTTCTTGCTTTGAGTTCCCTTGGGGAACAAATTTTACTTGGCAATATGGTCAATAGGATAATACATAAATATCAAACTCAGTAACTTCAGCTAAATGACAAGTAAAAATAGAATTAAACAATTATCAATATGTTCAAATATATATCACCTTATTATTGAGTTGTAAAAATATTAGACATAGAAAAGTATACGATAAATATCTTAAGAATTTCAAACATGCCAACATTCCGGCGCTTGTGTCAGAAGCAACAGCATGGTTTGAAATTTTATTCTAATTACATATTATAGAACATACATTATAGATTTCTGTATTCAAATTGAATTTAAAATAATTACAGAATAATAAATTGTAAAACGTAAATTAAAATTTATGCATTGAAAATGTAGGAGCAGCTTTTTTAGCTTTAACAATTTATGTTTCAGAAGTGTTTTTCGTAGTAACATTGAACATGAATAAAATATATCCATTTATATATCTTCAGGCATTCTAGAGTTTGTCTACTCAAATTTGACAAATTCAGTTTAGTTTTTTTAACACAATACTGAAAATGCAGCATTACTGTGTGAAAAGCAGCATTATTATTATTATTATTATTATTTTTTTTTTTTTTTGCAAAACTTTGTGTTTAATTGCTGAATAGTAATCTTTTAGTTATACAAAAGTTTAGTTATTTTCCTGAACAATCTGAGGAGTTAGCAATTTTTCTCATTTTTCCGGAGAATCCGGAGTAGTTGGCATGTCTGAAATTTAAAAAACTGATTTTTAAGAACTGGTTAAAAATAATAAATTAAAAAATTCATACCCCAGGAGGAATATTTTCTTGTTCGTAGGTGATTAGAGTTTGTATAGCTCTAGTATCCGAATACATGGTTTGTAAGTTTGCAAGAAGCAAGAGACACAAGATATCGCAAGATCATACAGATCACTGATTAGCGAATTTTGAACTTTCTGATATATACCCTCCAAGTGAATCAGGGTTGCCAAGACAAAAATTGGCGATAATATGTCCAAATACCTGATTGGTGCACTTGAACAAGCACCTCCTTACTATACGGTCCGTGTCTTGTCCAAGAAAAGGGGTGGTCTTAATTATTGGCTTACTTGTAGGTAAATCCGGCTAAATGTGCAATTTTTGGCTAGAAAACTGTTTTTTGGCCACAATCATATTCAGAAAAATAGTGTTATCCTGTATACGGGGCTTCATACTGAGAACACTGTTCGAAAAATGAAGACTGCTGGTAAAACTTATTTTTCGTATAGAAGTCGCCTACATACTAAAACAAAGTAATTGTTATACAAAAGTTACATCAGATTCATTATGAGTTATGGTTGTTCTATTTGGCCTGTTAACATCAAGGGTATTTTATATTATGCAAATTTGAATTCTAATATTATAAAAAGTAATCCATTTCAAAAAATGCTCAATTAAAAAAGAATACGAACATAAAATAATTTACAACACATTTATATTTGACTGTCGTAACGTTATTTTAGTTTGGTTTCTCACATATCTAAGAATAATAAGTGCCGTCTAAATACAAAAAGTAAAAGGTTTAAAAAATTACAAAGTAACATCTACAATTATTGAAACATTTTAAAATTAATTATTTACATTTAAATTATGTTTTAAATTAATTACTTCTAAATTAAATATATCGTTACAAACGAACTTCTTTTAAAGACTGCGAGTGTTTGGTTACTGTGCTTCCAAATTACGTTTCGGATCTTTATTATTCGGTTTGGTTTGGAATGCTACGGTCTACTTTTTGTAACACGAGGGCTAATGAGACCATAATTACATAATTACAGTCCTATAAAAATTATAACACTGAATTAGCAAACAGATTTAAAAAATTAACATTAAAGTAATATTCAAAATCAAAAACACCAAATTTTTATTTTACTTAATCATTATTATCTCTGTTTAGCCATGCTAAAAATTAAGGACTTTTAAAGACCTGGAGTGACCCACTTTTTTTACTTACCTTGTCACACACACAAGCTCTGTAGTGCAGAAAATAAATGATAATAGAATTAAAAATAATTTAAATTGATGAAATGATTTAATGGTTTATAGTGGTTCGTTGCTAATAATCTGTCTTATAAATATGCAATAACCCATAATATAAAAAGAGCACCAGGTTCGTTGAGGGAATTAATTATCAGATAAATAACAGTAAAATGAAAGTAAATAGGAAACAATAGAGTTCATGACAAACACAACTGCCTCGTACAATAATTTATTAAAACTTAACGATGGTAGCGTATGTTTGCAATTTTTCTCCACTTAATATGTGTTTCAAGCACTCGACTAAATTTTCGTGCCCAGGGCACGTGTTCCAAGTGCCCGTGCGATAATCAAGCCCTGAACATGGCAAGAATTTGCACAAGACATTGACGACAATATGGTTCGAGCTGTCGAGTTCAGCAATCGCGTTGACGGGGTTATGTTTTTGTACAAGGGGATTTTGAAGAAAAAGGGCAAGCACAGACAACAACTACCCATCACCATGTTTCTCACCAAGATAAAGCCCCCTGGCTCTACCGTCAGCAGAAGAGTCTCCGAAGGACGTACATTTCCCCAGCCCCACACCTACAGTTTTCGTTAGTACCGAATTTAAAATAAATTAAAATTTTTTTTTATTGCGGGGCTGGGGAAATGCGAGCCCCGCACCTATGGAATTCCCCCCTTTCAAAGATGTCATTCGATAGTACTTCGTTATTACCGGTTAGTACCGCAAAAATTTTCGTTAGTACCGAATTTGAAAAAAAATTATAGCCGTTTTTCTTTTCGGGGCTCTAGAAAGGTAAGCACCGCAACAGCATAATTTTGCTTATATTTCCAAATTCAAAGATGTCATTCGTTAGTACTTCGTTAGTACAGGCAATTACCGCAAAAAATTTCGTTAGTACCGAATTCAAAATAAAATTATTGCAATTTTTTATTACGGGGCAAAGCATTTCCCCAGCCCCACACCTACACGATCCAGTAAATTCAAAGGTGCCATTCGTTAGTACTTCGTTATTACCGGTAAGTACTGCAAAAATTTTCGTTAGTACCGAATTCAAAATAAAATTATTGCAATTTTTTATTACGGGGCAAAGCATTTCCCCAGCCCCACACCTACACGATCCAGTAAATTCAAAGGTGCCATTCGTTAGTACTTCGTTATTACCGGTAAGTACTGCAAAAATTTTCGTTAGTACCGAATTCAAAATAAAATTATTGCAATTTTTTATTGCCATAAAAAGTATTTCCCCTAGTCCCGCAATTTTCCAAAAGCTTTTTCTGTGACCGTTTCAAAAATTCTATTAGTGCCTGTTAATTCCGAAATTAAAATAAAATTATTTGAATTTTTTATTTCGGGGCTGTAGAAACAATTTTAATTTGCTTTTGCATTTCAAAATTGTCATTAATTAGTACTTTATTAGTCCCAATTTATATTATACAAATTTTCGGAAATTGTTTCGAACTATTTCTTCTGGATTTTAAAGGTTTAGTACTTTAAGAGGAAGCTTGAGTTTTTCAAATATTTTACAGCAATCCTTATGTTATCAATCCTAAATTAAAAAAAAAAAATGTACTATTTTTAGATTAGAGACATTTTGTATTATAAATATCTCTGTTTGTCTTATTATTTTTATTGTAGAGTAATGGTCTACGTAATCTGCCCCATTTACCCTATTTCTGAGTTCCACGTACGGGGGAGAAGTTGACACTGAAGTGTCTCCTTGTTGACATGTTGAATTACCTCTCACCTCTATTCATTGGAGGGTAATAAACTTCCAGACTTTCTCGCTCTCCCCACAATCACACTGTAATTTGACTTGTAAAATCTATTGGCGCTTCAAGGTCACACTTTCTCGTTTCCCCAGTCATTGGTTACTATGGTAACGACCAAGAAGCATGTGCATTCACACTTATTTTCAGCACTTCAATTGCGGATTTGATTCCAATACGTTCAGACGACTTGCTTTTCTTTCTTCTCGTAGATATTTATTTTGCGCTTATCTGATATTACCCTCTCATTTTTTATCTTTTAGTTCATTGTTTTATTTAAATTTTGCTTCATATTTATTTAAAATTTTTACTTCATAAAATATTTCCTGTAATGGCTAGTTTTGATGTTAGAAAACAGTCCAAAATACTGATATTTAACGTGTACAGGTACTTGAAATGTCTTGTTAAATCTAATCCAGTTGCTACAGTTTTGGAATTATTTTCGCAAACTCAACAAGCAACTGAGGATGCCCGTGGTATTTCTAAAAAAAATTTGTGCCGATTCAGAACTGCGACAATATTAAAAAAAAAGTTCACATAAAAGGCGCGTAACAGAATGAGGAATTTTCACGTTTTCTAATTTTGATTTTAAACGATAGAAGACAAAAAAGTAAGCAGGACAGTAGCTATTTTTCTTTCATTTGGGGGCCTAATGAGTGATTTCTAATGGGTTTTATAGCGGACTCTTTAACGTCTCTCAAAAACGCTACTTTATCTCCGCCGAGTTTGTGACGTCATCGTTCATGTAAACACCGAGCTCCTATGCTGTTTACATGTTAAAAGGCGACTTTTAAATTTGTTTTTTGTGTAAAGTATCGCATATAATAGCATTTTTTTGTTATGTCTGGCATTAAAAAATCATACTCTAAATATTGTATTGTGCCACTCTGTAAAAATACAACAACTAATTGCAATGAGAAGATATTTTTCAGCGTCCCAAAAGACCCACATACACGTAAAATCTGGACAACTGAGATGAAAAGGGATGAGAAATTAAACCTCAAATTATCATATAAATCATCTCTATGGGTTTGTGAAGACCATTTTTCGGTAAATAAATGCTTGCATTTGTTTAAATATTACTATTTTAGAACAATTAAAGTATATAAAATACATCTATACCTTTAAAAGGATTGTTGATTAACCACTGCTATTTAACTTTTAAAACTGCTAATTTTCGAGTATTATCACAGAGTTCAAGTACAATAAATATTTTATAAAGCATATAAATATCGAAAAAACATATAAATATCTAAAGCATATAATTATCTAATAAATAACTCGGGGGAGGGGAAAGTTATGTATTTTCAAGGTATTATAAATATTTTCTTCAGAGATGCATACTTTCTTATGTATCAAATGTAACAGTGATATTTTTCGATTAAATTGGTGACTAATTTGAAAAAAAAAAGTATAATATTTTTAAAATACTTAATAATTATATTACTTTAAAAATTAAATTTAATTTGAGAAATTTTATACATTTTTTAATTTGACATTAATATTAAAGGCAATAAAATTGTATTGCTATTTAAAAATGTATAAATAATTAAGTAAAGCCATTTAAAGATTTTAAATTTCTTTTCATCATATTTAAAATATCTAAGAATTGATTTTGTTTTGGTTTGGTTTTGGAATGCTACGGTCTACTTTTTGCAACACGAAGGCTAATGAGACCGGTCTCACAAAAAATACCTCCTCTAATTTTTATTTTAATATTACATCCGTCTCTATTTATAAAAAACGATGCAACTACAAATGTGTATGTATATGATATATGTATATTTATTTGACTTGTTTGTGTTTACAAACAAAAGAGCTGTGTTTAGCATGAATAAAGTATTAATACATGTTAAGTAAAATTGGAAAAAAAATATAAATGATTTTACACACCTTTGGGTTTTAATTCCTCGTATTTCTGCTCCCATAAAATCCGGGTTTTTTGCCAAGAAAGAAAACATTGACATGCTGTCAATTTTCGGGAGGTTGTCTGATTGGTAAATCCAGGTAGAAGAGACATTTATGACAAATTGAGATAACTAAGCTATCTAGATCGATAAAATAAACCTTCAGGTTTAAATAAAAATAAATTTTGATAGCTAGAAAATTTCAGGAACTTGCAAAAACAAAATCGGAAAATAGTGCGCGCTTAAAAGCAATACAAAAATATTGGTCTGCATGAACGATGACATCACAACCAATCACGGAGCTTTTTGATGTCACGTGATTTTCGCTTAACTTTAAAATTAATTTTTTAAATGATGGACCCAGTTTTTTACATTTTTGAGAACATTTTTGGAATCTACGAGTCTGAAATTACCAGAAAAACACTAAGTTGTCCATCACGGAGCTTTTTGATGTCACGTGATTTTCGCTTAACTTTAAAATTAATTTTTTAAATGATGGACCCAGTTTTTTACATTTTTGAGAACATTTTTGGAATCTACGAGTCTGAAATTGCCAGAAAAAACACTAAGTTGTTCGAATCCCCCACATATGTGCAAATTCCTCATTAGATCAGAATTGATTTCGACAAAAGTGTCACCTTTTCTGCCTTTAAAATGCCATTTAACTAAAAAACAGGAAATATTTTTTATTTAGTTTTTAAAGCTTTTTTAAATAAATTTAAGTACAGTTTTTTTTAACAAATTACTAATTATAAGCAAAGTTAAAATTATCAGTTGTGCATAAAAACTATTTACATAAAGAATAGTTTAACAATTTGTATAAAAAGTTTATAATAAATCATAGATGTTCTTGTAAAAATACAAAAATTTATTTTAATTTAGAATTCTTACTAAAACATTAGGAATCTGTACCTTCTAAAGAAATTTTCACTTTCTAAAAATGTGTCAACAGACTATAAATCCTTAAATATATAATAAAATTATACAAAATATTGTTATTGCATTAAGACCTCTTTCAATTCTTGTAAAATCATAAAATAATTAATACAGTGCAATTTTGGAATAGAAAGTTTACCTCCCCAAAAATCAGTGACCTTAAAGTGCCTATTGAGTTTACACCGAGTATAGCTTTGAACTGGCTAGATGTGTGGTCAAATCGGAGTCTGAAGAATTGGGAGTGGAATGAATGAACACCTGCGTGTTTTCATTATAATTCATTACTACTTTTTTAGTTAGATCTGTGGACAGATGGGAAGGCATTTTCTGGCTTTTTCAGAAAAATAAAACGTTCCTCAGAAAAGCAATCCAATCTTACTCCTGACATTTTTTGAATGGCTAATTTTTGTTTTCGAAAACTCAACTGATTTTCATTTTAACAATTTGACTTTTATTTGAATGATAAAAAATAAATATTAAATAATTCAAATAACAACTGTTTAAAAATATCTGGAATTTTCATATTATCATAGTTATCAGAAAAATATATCAGGATATTTTATTAAGGAAATAAGAAAAAAGTTTACATTTTTAATTGATATTTTACATTAGTACTTAATAATTTGCCCTCAATAATTGTTTGCTTCATTATGTACGCTAGTTTTAATACTTCATCATCTTCTTCTGATCTGGTTCATAATGAAAAATGAACCATGAAATTTGAAATGAACTAAGTGTTAATATATATATATATATATATATATATATATATATATATATATATATATATATGGTATATCTGATATGGGTACCTTATGTTTTCCTTGTATTCGTATTACACTATGCATTTATTTAATAGACTAAACTTAAGCTTATTATATTCAATGTGACATAAGATCTTCCCTTTTTTTTTTGTAAAGGGGGCAGTTACACAGTTGCTAAAGAATTTTTTTAATAATATAAAAATTTTATGCAATATATAATTAACAATGATTAGTAATTGTATTCAACAATAAGTTGTATATATTAGTTAAATGAGTACATATCACAGGCTGTCATTTCGCAGTTTTATTAACCCCTCGCCCTGTTCGTGGGTTCGAATCCCGCTGTTGGCATGGATGTTTGTAGCCGTTCGGAATCGGCTTTAAACTGTAGGTCCCGGTCTCATTAGCCCTCGTGTGCAAAACAGTAGACCGTAGCGCTGCAAACCAAACCTTCAATTATGAAAGTGAACATTTCGAAGTATCCAATCTGTTTTATCATCTATAAATCTCATTTGATCAACATACTTCATCGTTTGATCATTTGATCATCGTTTGAAAAAATATATAAGAAAATATGCAGAGAGTGAGTAACTGTATGGATTTTTGAAAATGATCGTATGAACTATAATTCATTCGGAAGAACGTCGTTAGATCAAATTCGATCAATCATTTTTGGCATTTGATCAACACTTAAAGTGTCCCAAAATCACCCCCAAAGGTGTCCTAAAAGTCCCCCCCCCGTGGTCAAACACTCGGTTCAATTTATTTTTCATTCCAAAAAGCTTTGTTAGATTAGGTTTGAACAACAGTTTTTGCAGTTTTATCATCATTGGATATGCCACCACAGGTATCCCCAAACTATACTGTTTGCCCCTTCCTTCCTGCCGGAATTTCGGACAATTTCATTTTCATTCCAAAATAAATCGATAAATAGGATTTGAGTAAGTATTTATGGCGTTTTATTTATTCTGCTTCGCACTCTAGCCAAATTATTATGCATGATTTGGTAGCACTAGTTTAGTATGAATTTTGGAAATCCGGTATGACAAATATGTAAAAAAGTATATAATGGCCCAAATATAAATTGAAAGCAACAATTAAAAAGAAACTATAATATAAAGAAAAATGATTATAAACAAGTTAATTTTCTTAAGATCAATAATACGAACAATCTATCTGATGAGATCATCAAAATTCAGAGTTAGATTATCTAATACCACTGATTACACTATTCAAAAAAGTATATAAAGGCACAGACATGAAACAAATAAATGCAACAATTAAACAGAAACTAGAGTATGAAGAAAAATGACTTTAAATGGTCCCAAATGAACTTTCTAACTAATATCTATGTTCTTTAAATTTCTTTTACCTTTTTGGAATTAAGGAACTTATTTATGCAGAAAGAAATATTATTTGTTGAACTAGTTCGAGCAAAATAACTCAAAACTACTGATTATAATAATTATACAGTATATATTAAGCATTGGCATGGTACCATTTTGAGTCTTTGATTATTCTTTCTTTTGGTGTTCAGGTCGTTATAAAGCTCCCTCTGCTCGTTTGGACGCTTACATAAAGCTACATAGTGACCAATTTCATCATAAAGAAAGGGTCACCTTGAAAGCTGACAATGACTCTTAATAGATACTCTTGACTAGAAATGGCAATTTTTTTTTTTTTTTTTTTTTTTTTTTTGGGGGGGGGGGAGTTCATTCAATGGAAATCTTAAATCCTTCATTATGTCACTATCACTATTTAGATTTCGTAATTTTTGAACTAATTCAATTATTATGTGTTTAGAGTTTGCTTCTTTTGTTCTTTTATTTATACCAACACAGAACATTCCGTCATTTACAATCTCCGTGCAGTGGCATTCTACATCTTTTAATTCTTCATTTAAGATTGCACTTAAGTTTTTTACTTGATTTTTTGATATTAAACGGGAAATAACAGGGCGTTTGAAAATACAATTCTTTTTACATTTTGTACATATTGTTTTCTCTTGTACCGATGGATACTTGGAAAATATATTTTCGGCTGCTTTCCTGACGGTGCTTGCACACTGCAATTTCAAAATATTATTCGGTAATATTTCAGCAGAGCAAAAGGTTTTCATTATAATAGCACGTATAAAATAAGTTCTTTTGTTTATACGTCCTCTTGCAATGTCCCCTGTAAGTGCAAATAATCCTTCAGGAGTGAAGAAATCTTCTACATATGATCTATATCAGGGGTCGGCAACCTGTTTGTTCTTAAGGGCGCAATACTAAATTTGAAAATCACCGACGGCGTATATTTTACAGATAATCAACAGGTTTAAATAGGCATAAAAAAACAGATTTTTTATAACTTTATTTTGTTGGTGTCATACATAATGCTACATATAGTTCAGTATGAAACTTGAGTGTCCATATTTTCAGCTAATTTCTTATAATTGTTGATATATTTAGAGTTCCCGGTCCTTAAACAATTATCTAAATGTGAGTCATTAAGCTTTGTTCGGTATATTGATCTCAAATTTTTCATATTTGAGAACAAAGACTCGCAATTGTATGTTGCACAATATGAATAAATTTTTAGCGTACATTTCCTTAAAATAGGATACTTATTTTCATCGACTAAATTCCAAAACATTTTATCATAACTATGCGCTTTTAAAATAATATCACTTTGCAAGTTTATTATTTCTAATTCTAGATCTTCGATATTATGAAGCTCGAAATACACTGAAACTAATTCAAGGACATCATCTTCAGTAACATTGAATGGATTTATGAAAAATCTTAGAACGGGTTCTAATGCTGCAAAATCGTCAAATCTAGAAAAAAATCTCTTCTATTAGCTTATCTATAATTTCTAAATATGATGTAGCAGTAAAATTTTCGTTATTCAAATTTAAACTCTCAACAGTATATTTTATATTTGGGATATGTGATAATGGTTTTTTCAATAGATGGGATTTCAACAACACTAACTTGCATTTGAATGTCCTAAACTCAACTGACTACATGCTGTATGTCGCCGTTTGACAAGAATAAGTAAATCGCTCTGGCTATCATACATTTACTTTAGTCCAGCGAGGGCGCATTAAAAATCCATCGGGGGCGCCATGGTACCCGCGGGCGCCGCGTTGCCTACCCCTGATCTATATACTTCACTATCTACAAAAGAAGAGGCTAAAATTTGAAATAAAGAATCATATGCACATGTATTTGTTAAAATATAGTTCAAACGTTCAAATTTCAGTGGTTTTAAGTTTAAGTTACTGTTCCGTAGTAGGCCAATTTCCACCGACGATTTTTTAGAAGATAAGTCTATGAATTCAAATTCTCTTAGAGGCTCTAGATAAGACTGCCTTTTTTTTTTTTTTTTTTTTTTTTTTTTTTTTTTTTTAAGTGCAAGGTTTTTCCAATTTTCTAAAATACGGTCTTCCCTTTTCATTGTTACTTGACTGTGACATTTTCTACATATCCTTTTATCACCGTAGCCATCAGCTAAGTCACAGTCAAGTGGTTGTGACTTAGCTGATGGCTACGGTGTAATATCTAATAACACGCAGGCATTTTTTGTTAGTGTAGGATCGTATTTCGAATAGACCACGCGTAGATCGTGCATTTAGAACTACCAAGTAATCCGAAATAATTCTTTTCTTTCAAAACCCTTCAGGGATAAATGTAAAAGAAAATAAAAACATTATTTTAACGATGAATGGGAACATCTATATTGTTTCGTTGATTACAAAGGGAAGTGTATTTGTTTGTTGTGTAATAATAGTGTTGCGAATCCCAAGAAAAGTAATATTGAACGACATTTTAAGACCGTTCATACCAATTTTGATAGTGACTATCCAATGAACTCTGAAATTAGAAGAAAAAAAATTATTTCTTTAAAATCTTCAATAACTAACCAGCAAAGTTTTTTTACTAAACCACTGCAACAACATAAAGCAGCAACGATCGCGTCATATAAAATATCGCATTTGCTAGCTAGGAATAAAAAACCATTTACAGATGGAAAATTAGTGAAAGAAGCCATGTTAGAAGCTGCTGGTTCACTTTTTGAAGAATTTAAAAATAAAAAAGAAATAGTTTTAGCTATAAACACGTTGCAATTATCAGCACGAACTGTTACTAAAAGAATTGAAGTAATTGCGGAGAATTTGGAGGCAGAATTAGCAAATGATATGGAAAATTGTATTTTCTACGGTATATTGATATAAGCAGTAGCCCTCGTGTTGCAAAAAGTAGACCGTAGCACTCCAAAACCAAACCAAACCAAACCTTAAACATGTCTACATACGAGAATTAAAGAGGGAAGTCAAAGGGTAATCTGTCAATCAGAAACTTAAGATTTAGAAAAAATACAATATAATTCCCACTTATCCCAAGTTCTAATTGCAAAGAAATTTGGACTTTTCCTCTAACAGCTATTAAAGAATAACAGATTGTTTGAAAATGTTCGAAATGAATTCCTTTTCACACGTAATTTTTTATTCTGAAAATTCGTATTTTTTAATTTAGCAGTAGCATAACCCCTTAAAAACTGAAGAGAAGAAAAAGGAGTGTTTTAGATAGATATTTTTTTTGTAATAGTTTTGATATGTAACGGGTGTGTGGGAGAACTGCTATAATAATTTTGCTGAGCTGTTTGTCGCTGCGGCTGTAACAACAGAGCACTTCCGCAATATGCCGATTGCTGGACACGAAAACTGATGATATGACATTATGTGTTTAACTGCAAATAGCATCTGCCAAGTACATTCCAAACATTAAAAAACAGATGTCTGCATTTTAAAATGCTTACGTAAAGTAAGTCGGCGACAACTGTTTTTTCAGCGAGCGTCCATGCTCAATTCGCAGTTCCTGACCGTTAAAAAAAAAAAAAAACAATAAAAGTGATTCGAGGTGATTTTGTTGAGCACTTGGGGGTGAATCCATGGCGACAAAAAAATCTTTCGTTTGGCATGTTTAATCTATTTTTTCAATAAAAAAAAAAATGCTCATGTGGAAGAAAGAATGTGAGCATGATTGAAAATCACGTACATTTCCCCAGCCCCGCACCTACACGATCCAGTAAATTCAAAGGTGCCATTCGTTAGTACTTCGTTAGTACCGGTTAGTACCGCAAAAATTTTCGTTAGCACCGAATTTAAAATAAAATTATTACAATTTTTTATTTCGGGGCTGGGGAAATGCGAGCCCCGCACCTATGAAATTGCCCCCTTTCAAAGATGTCATTCGATAGTACTTCGTTAGTACCTGTTAGTACCGCAAAAATTTTCGTTAGTACCGAATTTGAAAAAAAATTATAGCCGTTTTTCTTTTCGGAGCTCTAGAAAGGTAAGCCCCGCAACAGCCTAATTTTGATTATATTTCCAAATTCAAAGATGTCATTCGTTAGTACTTCATTAGTACTGGTAAGTACCACAAAAAATTTCATTAGTACCGAATTTAAAATAAAATTATTGTAATTTTTTATTATGGTCAAAAGCATTTCCCCAGCCCCGCACCTACACGATCCAGTAAATTCAAAGGTGTCATTCGTTAGTACTTTGTTAGTACCGGTTAGTACCGCAAAAATTTTCGTTAGTACCGAATTTAAAATAAAATTATTACAATTTTTTATTGCGGGGCTGGGGAAATGCGAGCTCCTCACCTATGGAATTCCCCCCTTTCAGAGATGTCATTCGATAATACTTCGTTAGTACCGGTTAGTACTGCAAAACCAGCATAGCCCCACAACAGCATAGTTTTACTTATATATCCCAATTCAAAGATGTCATTCGTTAGTACATTATGTTTATATGACAGCTCTATAAAATTACCTAGCGATAAAAAAAAAAATAAATAAAAAATGCATATGTCTAACTCATATGCATTGGGAATCAGTTATTTTTGAAATAACAGTGTATGTGAGGAAGTATTCATTAAAAACTAAGCGACATTTATAACAATAATTATTCCTTGTGAAATCCAGTATAATATTTGACTGTTTTAAGATTAGTCGTTTAATCTAACAGCATTAAGTTAAATAACAATATGAAAATTGTGAAAATTCACACAGTAAAGCTAAGAATTTACTACTATACTTGTAATAAGATTCAGCAGGATAAACATATATATCTGTCTGGGTGGGGAAAGAGGGGTTTCAGGGGGTATCACATTACTCTCAAAGACAATTTACTGCCCAAATGCACTCTTTCCCCTTTCTTGGGGGTGAAATCTGTTTTCCTTGGCCCATCCCCTTTTTGAAGGAAAGTGGTATAATGTTCCGTAGTTGGTCAAGGAACTTGAGATGTTTTTATGACACTAATTTTGTGCATCTTTATCGAATCCCCTTAAAGTACTTTCGTTTACGGTGTTGATTCCAAACTATTTTGACCGTTGTGTTATTTTATAATATCATGAATATATTTAAATCTGTGTAAATGACTTTTCGTTTGCTTCCTTGAGTTTAATTTGATTATTTCAAAAATGCCAAAAAAGTCTCTTGTAGAAAAACACGATCTGGAAAACGCTTTCTTAGCTTACAGAAATGAAATTACAGATGCTGAAGACCGTATAAATCCACCGACCTGCAACATTTGGAATGAAATAAGTAATTATCTGAAAATCATCTATACTACAAAATATCTGTATGTGTACGTAAAACAAAATAGAGGAAATATATGGGAAAAATTAGGATTTGATAAAAAAGCCAAGACATCCCGACTAGATTTTTGTAATTTGAATTATGAATCACTTCAAGATAAATCCAATTTACGTAATTAATCTGCTTTAACAAGTGATGTTGATGAAGACTCCCAAGAAATAGAATTTAGTATCACATTATTTTCAGAAGAGTGGGATTTAATTAAACCCACAGAAAGAAAATATAAAGGATTAAATAACTATCGCCAATATAATATTTTACCGCCTCATATATGGACATCAATAATCAATGAACATTTTTGGAAGGCATGTTCTTTGCCATGCTGTTTGACATTTAAAAGAGCCCAAGTCAAAACTAATTCATTTCCATTTATCAATATCATTGGTCATTGCAGTAGTTGCATTTCTAAATTTCATGGATTTATTGAAATTGAACCAAGAGAAAATGCAACAGAAGTCTTTAAGTGCTTCTATTCTGGGGACTTTAAAAACTGCGATACAAAAGACAAACGGCGGATGATTGGGAAAACTAAATTATCTGCTTATGATGAAGTATGTCAAAGAAATGCATCTGCTACACTTTACAGAAATGTTACAGCTGCAAAAATTATGAAATTTGGAGATCCTGAACCATCACATTTGCCAACTTTAAATGCTCTCAGCATTATGAAATGTAAAGACAGAAAAAAAGATTACATACATGATAACCCAATTATAGCTATTAATGTTATGATGCACAGTCCACAGTTTAAAGGGACTATTAGAGCTCTAGGTTATAATCCCTTTTATGTGCATTATTGGATGCTATCTCAGACTGAGGTTTATAATACTTACTGTAAAGAACAAAATTATACGAAAATATGTATAGATGCTACGGGAAGTGTTGTAAAAAAGTTAGCGCGGCCATTTAATGCAACTTCGAGACATATTTTCCTTTAAGAAGTAGCTATTCTTGATGAAATTTCAAACAGGCAATATTCGGTTTGCAACATGCTATCCGAAACGCATGACAATAATTCCATTTATAATTGGCTTATAAGTTGGATAAGAAGTGGGGCCCTATCTCCAAAAGAAGTTATCTGCGACAATTCCATAGCACTATTATCTGCTTGCGTGAGAGCATTCACATAGTACTCCAGTTTAGTTGATTATTTAAATACGTGCGACATTCTTGTCTTAAACAAAAAAGGCCAAGGATTAAAAGAAGTGCCCAGATGCTACATACGTTGTGATGTAGCACATACTATGAAAATTATTTCTTCGTGGCCTTGTCTAAAAGGACAAAGTTTTCGGACAAGAAATTTTACATCAGATGTATGGCTCAAATTGTTATAAGTAACAATATTAAAGATGTCGAAGAAATTCTTAGAGCTCATTTAATTGTTGCTCTAAGTGAAACCGAAGGTATAAATTTGGAAAATGGAGAGCCAACTCACTGCGAAATTTCTAAATTAATGTTAAAGCGTCGCATTGCCCATGGATTGCCCGAAAATGGTATCAAAGACAATTTGACTACCTTAATTGAAGAGGAAAAAGATGAGGCTAATGTACTTGACGTATGCAAGGAATTTGAAACAAAAACTAATCTGAAAAAATGTTCTTTCTTTGAAAATTGGATCGATGGAATAGTGGACTCATGTCATGAAAAAATAGAAGGGGAAGAAGGAGACCATGACAATTTACAGTTTATGCCTAGTCTATTAAAATATATTAGAGCAGGGGTCGGCAACCTGTTTGTCCTTAAGGGCTCAATACTAAATTTGAAAACCACCGAGGGCGCATATTTTACAGATAATCAACAGGTATAAATAGGCATTAAAAAAACAGATTTTTTATAACTTTATTTTGGTGTCATACATAATGATACATATAATTCAGTGTGAAACTTGGGTGTCCCCGTGCCCTCTAAAAATTCGTCGACCCCCAGTTGTGAGGCAGATGTCGACTTCTTAAAATATCTTGTTACCCTTGAGGCTAACTACGATAAAAAACTTCTGCTTGCAGAATTTAAAGCTGCACTCCCTGACCTTAGGGCTGCCTCGCATCCTATGGACAGGATTTTCATAATTTATCAGAGTGTTGTTACACTCTCGGCCTAGTGTACTTCGGTACACTCTTTTTATGTTAGGGACTTGTCCCCCCTGTTTTTTCCGGCTTTGTGTTCGATGTTTCTAACTTGAACGCTCTTAATATTGGCTTCTGGAATGCTAATGGGCTTCATCCCAAAATTTCACAGGTCAGGCAGTTCATTTGTGACAATAACTTTGACGCGTTTTTAGTCTCGGAGACTCACCTCTCCCAGGGTATTAACTGTCATATTGCGAACTACGAATTTTACCATGACGACAGGCCTCGTAGTTGCAATAATACTGTTTGGGGTGGCACTGGTATTTACCTCAAAAACATTATTTCTCTTGTTAGGATCCCTACCAAACTGTGAAACCACTATTTCAAAACTGTGAAACCACTATTGTGGAAATTCATATTCCAAATTTACCTAAATTTGCGCTGATAGCTATTTATGCTAGAAATGGTAGAAGTACTCTGCTGGTCCCAGATATCGAAATTCTTACCAAAAATTATCCAAATTTTATTATTGCGGGTGACTTTAATGCGCACCACTATTCTTGGGGGTGTCGCAATTTTGATCATCGCGGTTCCAAAATTCGTCGTTGGGCTGATAATACTTTGGCTCAAATTATCGCCCCAAATTCTTCTACCTATATTGGCCACCCCTATTCTATAATTGATTTTGCCATAACCCGCAATTTCCCTTATCCCCACGAAATTACTACAATTAACGATCTTTCGTCTGATCATCTCCCTGTTGTGCTGATGTTTAATATCAGTGGGATTGACATTCGCTCGCCTTACACCCTCCGTACCAACTGGGAGAACTACGAGCATATTCTCAGCACGAAAGGTTTTCCTTTCCATTCCATCGACTCTCTTGAGTCAGCTGAGGATGCGGTTTGTAAGTTTCGAGATTATATTCTTGCTGCTTACGCCGAAGCTACCAAGCCTCATGTCAAAACCATCGATTATTATCGTCTTCCTAGTCATATCAGGCGTTTAATCAGCGAAAAAACTCTGTTAGGAGGGACTGGCAGAATTCTCGTGATCCTGATCTCAAAGTTTCTCTAAATCGTTTGCAAGCCCTGGTCCGGAAAGAGATCAGGATCTGCAGTAGAGAACGCTGGAATACTTATGTCATATCATTTACTAATTCTGCCTCCAAATTCTCCGCAATTACTTCAATTCTTCTAGTAACAGTTTGTGCTGATAATTGCAACGTGTTTAGAGCTGAAACTATTTCTTTTTTATTTTTAAATTCTTCAAAAAGTGAATCAGCAGCTTCTAACATGGCTTCTTTTATTAATTCTCCATCTGCAAATGGTTTTTTATTCTTAGCTAGCAAATGCGATATTTTATATGACGCGATCGTTGCTGCTTTATGTTGTTGCAGTGGTTTAGTAAAAAAACTTTGGTTAGTTATTGAAGATTTTAAAGAAATGCTTTTTTTTCTTCTAATTTCAGAGTTCATTGGATAGTCACTATCAAAATTGGTACGAACGGTCTTAAAATGTCGTTCAATATTACTTTTCTTGGGAATCTCAATACTATTATTACACAACAAACAAATACACTTCCCTTTGTAATCAACGAAACAATATAGATGTTCCCATTCATCGTTAAAATAATATGTTCTTTTTCTTTTACATTTATCCATGAAGGGTTTTGAAAGAAAAGAATTATTTGGGATTACTTGGTAGTTTTAAATGCACGGTCTACGCGTGGTCTATTCGAAATACGATCACACACTAACAAAAAATACGTGCATGTTATTAGATACGTTCAAAGTTAGCAAACTGATAATTTATGCACAATCTTAAACTCAACTGACTACTTGCTATATATCGCCGTTTTACAAGAGTAAGTAAATCGCTCTGGCTATCATACATTTACATTAGTCCAGCGAGGGCGCATTAAAAATCGATCGGGGGCGCCATGGCGCCCGCGGGCGTCGTGTTGCCTACCCCTGTTTTAGATGATTTAATAATTCCCACTAAAATTTCTGGCTAAAATGGAATAGAGTTGAAGCAACTTTAGAGGATCATACGACTGTTAAATCGACATTCATACGACTGTTAAGTCGATTGTTCATAAAAATTTTTTTAGTTAATTCATTTCTGAACATTTTCAAACAATTTCTCATTCAGTAACCATGTTTTTATTAATAGCTGTTACAGTAAGAGTCCAAATTTCTTTGCAATTAAAACGCGGGATGAAAAGGAATTATTTTGTATTTTTTCTAAATTTTACGTTTTTGATTAACAGATTACCCTTTCACTTCACGTTTTAACTCTCATGTGTAGACATGTCTAAGATAATATTTAATTAGAACAGGGATTCAAGTAATTAACTCTAGATTTACGGATGTTGATCATATACCTATTTTTACTGAAGTGAGTCAATTTGACTCATACAAGAAAATTGAAGTTTTTTGCAAAGAAAATAGTTCCAAATTAATTTAAATAATATGTTTATTACCAAAAATTCATAGAAAACATTTTTTACATATAAAATTTGTTTTTGAAACACATTTTCCGCAAACACTTCTATTACATTTAGCACAATGGTTTTTACATCTGTTTCTTTTCCCTGATTGTTTAACTTGACAATTCTTCCGTGCTTCAGTAGCTTGAATTTCTGTCATTGGTTTGGTTTGGTTCGGTTTGAAGTGCTACGGTCTAATTTTTTGCAACACGAGGACTAATGAGACCGGGACCAACAATTTAATGTCGATTCCAAACAATATCGAAAGTCGCACCCTAACCAATCGGCCATCGTTCGGTAATTTCTGTCACGTACCTGCCGATAAATCGGCCCGCTTTGACGGGGAGGGTTTTCAGAAAGTGTCGGGGCGTAATGCTTATCGTCGCCGCACTCCGATGATGGTTAAGCCTAACAACGGTATTCCCACTAATTTAGACCCCAATGCGGCTGTCGACGTAGACGTTGATACTGTCCATACTATGGATACCTGCAATGAAGCTCCGAAAAAGGCGAAAAAACCTCCGCCTATCTTTATTATTCCTGGAGCCCTTTGGCATGTTAAATTGCAAGAAATTAGAGCACACGTTGCTCCATCTGTATATTCTGCAATGAGAGGAAAGTATCTCAGGCTTTCCACCAGTAGCGCCGATGAATATCGTGCACTCTCCAAATATTTAGAAGCCAACAAAATTCAAAACAAAACTTACATGTTGGACGAAGACAAGCCTTTTAAGGTAGTCGTCAGAGGCTTACCTGCTTGCACTCCGGTGGCTCTGATCAAAAATTTCTTTGAATCAGAAAACTTCACAAATGTGAAGGTTACTGCCATGGCTAAGGGGCCTAAAGCTAAACGTATCCCAATGCCACTCTTTCACGTTCAGGTTGCAAAATCTGAACGGGTATTGGAGATTTATAACTACACTGATTTTTATGGAACTGAAATCCATGTCGAGAAATTCCGGGGTAGTAAGGGTCCCACGCAATGTTTTAATTGCCAGGGATTCTTTCACTCTAGTATCTCCTGCCACCTAGCCCCGAAGTGTGTCCGATGCGGTGTGAACTGGCTCGGGTGCTGCCGGAGGTGGTGTTGGAGATGCGTGAGGGGGCGGTGTTTTTGGGTTTTTTTAGGTTTGTTGTGGGGGGGGCTGGTTGTGTTTGTTTTTTGGAAGGGTTTGATGAACGCTCTAGCTTCTGGAATGCTAATGGGCTTCATCCCAAATTTCAAGGTCAGGCAATTTGTGAAAAAAACAGTTTCACTCCTCTCTTGTATAATTTTTCAGATCACTAGTATTCAAACTGTCTACTTGAGGGCTGGCCTGGTATTTTTAAAAACTGTTATTTCACATTTAGGATCTCGGCTTCAAAAGTGACACTATTGTTGAAAATTCATTTTAAATTTGCCCTACTCTAGTATTTTCTAGTTAAAATTACTCTGCTGGTTGATATCGAAATTTCAAATTATCAATTTTTATTGTGACTTTAATACTTTTTTTATCGTTTTTTTTCCCGATATAATTGAAATTTCTCAAATTATTTCAAATTTTTAACATTCATTTGTATAATTGATTTTTGTAACCATTCCCTGGTATCCCCAAAGAAACAATTTCAACGATTGTACATACTGTTTGCTGCTGGTTTTATTCATATTTCTCTTAATCCCTACCCCTCGTCAAATATTGTTGATCATTCCTTCCTAGTTGCGCTGAAGCTATTTATGCTAGAATAAGTACTCTGCTGGAATATCGAATTCATCCATATCCAAATTTTATTATCGTGACTTTAACGCAACTCTTGGGGGTGTCGCAATGATCATCGCGGTTCCAAAATTCGTCGTTGATAATACTTTGGCTCAAATTATCGTTCTTCTACCTATAGTGGCCATCTATTCTATAATTGATTGATAACCCGCTCCTTATCACGGAATTACTACAATTAACGATCTTTCGTCTGATCATCTCCCTGTTGTGCTGGTTTTAATATCAGTGGGATTGACATTCGCTCGCCTTACACCCTCCGTACCAACTGAGGACTACGAGCATATTCTCAGCACGAAAGGTTTTCCTTTCCATTTCGACTCTCTTGAGTCAGCTGAGGATGCGGTTTGTAAGTTTCGAGATTATATTCTTGCTGCTTACGCCGAAGCTACCAAGCCTCATGTCAAAACCATCGATTATTATCGTCTTCCTAGTCATATCATTTATCAACGAAAAAACTCTGTTAGGAGGGACAGAATTCTCGTCCTGATCTCAAAGTTTCTCTAAATCGTTTGAAAGCCCTGGTCCAAAGAGATCAGGATCTGCAGTAGAGAATTGACTACTTATGTTGAGTCGTTAACGGCTTCTGACAACACATTTCATTCACGTCTTCGTACGTCACGCACACACATTCCGTCCCTTAATGGACCCAATTCGGTGGCTCATTTAAACTCTGATAAGGCTGAGCTTTTAGCTGACTGTCTTAGAAGTCAGTTCACTCCCAATTCAGATATTTTGATGAAGATACTTTACTTAACGTTAACTCTGTTGTTGAACAGTTTTTAAACTCTTCTACAGACAACACTCACTCTACGTACCCCTCAAATTCTCATCTACCTGAGGAAACTCAAGAATAAGGCTCCTGTGTTGATTTTATCTCCACTAATATGCTTATCCATCTTCCAGCTAACTTTTTAATCTCCCTCACCTTCATTATCAATAGTCTACTCAATCTAAACTATTTTCCCAACGTCTGGAAGAAAGCGGTAATGGTACCCCTGCCGAAGCCGGGACTCGACCACACCGTACCCTCAAATTTTCGTCCAATCAGTCTTTTGTCGGGTATTTCAAAAGTCTATGAATATATCTTAGCTCAGCGCATGGACGAGTTCTTCAATATTAATAACATCATTAGACCGGAACAATTCGGATTCCGTCGCAATCACTCCACTCAACATCAGCTCTGGAGGGTTGCAGAACTAATTCATGCTGCTAATGCAGTTAAACACGGCACTGCGGCTATATTCATAGACTTTGCTAAAGCATTCGACAAAATCTGGTTGGAAGGGCTAATTTTTAAGCTCATTAACTTAAATTCCCCCCCCCCAGCTTATTAAAATTTTCTCTCATTATCTTTGTTACTTCCTTGAGATAGTAACTCTAATATGTTTAACTCATATTCAAGGGAAAATAAAAATGGCTCGATATGACAAAAAGCCACGGCTAAAAGTATATAACTGAATTTAATTACTACTAACATAAAACATAAGGAAATTAAACAAATAGAACTTAAATCAACTTATTAAAAAAAAAAAAAAAAACACAACGAGCCAGCCATGAGACAAAAATAAAACTACCTCCACGATACAGTCGAAAAAGCCACCTACTCGGCTAAGCAAACAAAACACAGTATTTATACAAAATACGAATTTCCCGGAATGACGCTTCGGGGAAGAGATGCTGCAAGAGATAAGATTTAACCATGGGGTCTATCAATGCCCCCCCTCTTATCTTTTTGCAGTATTTCTTAGACAATGCTCATGGCTGGTTCTTACAATTTAAGCACATGTAATACATATCAACACAATATTATACATTCAATTGATTACCTGGAACACTTATCAACTTAACACTTACATAAACATTCTAGCTTTAAAATGACTATACAAGTTTCTGTTTTTTTATATACGGTATTCAATACATAACATTTAAATTGAACATCCTTATTTTGTATATAACAACTTAGCCTGTATATAGAATTACTAAAGAAATATATATAAAAAAAAAACTTTCTACACTGGATTTTATCAGTTGTTTTAGTTACAGATTACTTAGATATCAACATAGACATTCAACTTTCATACAACACATACTGGGGCCCCAGACATACAACTATCATGCCATCAGATGAACTAGATAACAGTTTATACTATGTTAATAAACAATTTCAATATACTAAGTATACAAACATATAGGCTTATTACAAAAATTCTTATAATAAAATATGGTCTATAAACTTTTTAAGATCAAATTTGGTGAGAGGTTTAGTAAATGCGTCAGCTAAATTCTTTTTAGAACATTTTCCGTCGTATACTAAATCTCTTATAAAAAATAATTTCACATCAATATGACGAGATCTACAATTTTCAATCGGGGACTTAACAAATTCAATGGCTGCCTGGTTATCCACGAACAGTTTTGAATTGCTTTTGCTTCCCGTGATTATTTTCCTGTCAAAGCACTCGCCTAAGATTTTATCTAACCAGATTAATTCTTTAGTTACTTCAGTCATTGCCACGAATTCCGACTCCATTGTTGACAGGCTTACGCATTTTTGTTTAAAAGTTCTCCAAGCAATTGGTGATTCACCTAATAAAATAAGCTCACCTCCCATGGATGTCCTGTCATCTCTATTTGCGGCGAAATCAGCAGAATATGCAGTTATTTGTGCGTCCTTACAGGACAGATTTAGTTTCAAGTTTTTTGTATAGAATAGATATCCAAGTAGCATTAACAGACCTTGCCAATGAACTACACCTGGGTTTGATTGGAACTGGGAAAATATATTTACAGCGTAACAAATATCTGGTCGGGTACGATTGGCAATAAATGATAAACAGCCCAAAAGACTACGGTAAGGGAACTGTTCCATTTCTTGTTTTTCCAAATCCGAATGTGGACAACTAGTTTTAGAATATACCGAACCTTTACTTATGGGAAGTGAGGATATGGGAAATCGATACTTTTTAAACCTTTCACAAACTTCTTCTATATACCGTTGCTGATGTATGTATAACCCGGTTTCAGTATCCTCAAACTCTACACCCAGTAATTTTATAGTCTTTCCCATTACTTTTAAATCAAAATGGGTGTTCAATAGATTTATTGCCTTTTCTATTACTTGTTTACTATTACCAAAAATAACAATATCATCTACGTATACGATTAAGACCACATTTGCATTTAAAACATACACACAGTTACAATTATCAAATTTTCTAAAACCAAGTGATAATAAAGTTTTGTTTAATTCGTAAAACCACATTCGACCGGATTGGTGTAAACCATATATCGCCTTATCTAACCGACAGAAAAATCTTTTACTGTCCAAGACGCTAAAACCTGGGGTTGAGTCATAAAAATATTCTCCTCTAAAGGGGCATACAGGTATGCACTTGTTACATCGCACTGTATATGGTACCATTTACTATACGAGACAAGGAGGGTAAAAACAAATCGTAACACATTAAAATTAACGACTGGGCTAAACGTTTCGTCATACGATTGTCCTTTTACTTGTTTATAGCCCTGTGCTACTAACCTTGCTTTAAACTTAACTATCCTTTCATCTTCATCTCTTTTAACAGTATAAACCCAACGGCACCCTACAGGTTTTTTTCCTGTCGGTAGTTCCACCAAATGCCAGACTTTTCTTCTTAGAATTGTGTCAATTTCTATCTTTATCGCCTCGTACCATTCCTTACTTTGTTCCGATTTACATGCTTGCTTATAAGTTTTTGGAATACGGATGTCTTCTAGTCAGCTGCTTTCAGCTAGGCTCGAGCTTTTATTACTGGGATCGGTTACTATACCTTGATACCTGTCATTTCCCTTAAAATTAAAAATTAAAGGATTGAACGACAAACCATTTTCTAGGCAATATTTCTTTACGTCGTTTTCAGATCTAAGTCTTTGGTTTTTACCTTCTTCATAGTAATATATATCGACTCTGGAACTGTGAGCTCGGGGTCTCCTTTTTCGGATCCATCTGACCTGTTTCAAGTCAGGTGTTTCGGCTTCTGTTTCTGAATCTTGAGATTCATCAGTGCTAAGGCTTTCCTCGTCAGCAGAGGATGACTGAGAGTCTTCTGAGGGGCAATCTTCGCTCTCCTGTTCGAAGTCGTCACTAATTGCATCTCTTCCAACGACGGGAGAAAGCCAGTTAAAATCCTCATTAGGGCCCAGCACAGCTCCTTTTTGTCCAACCTCAATCCCTTGATCCTCATAAAATGAGCCGAACGCTGGCCGATTGGTTAGGGCGCTGATCGTCGGTACCGCAGTTCGTGGGTTCGAATCCCACTAAGGCATGGATGTTCGTAGCCGTTCGGAATCGGCTTTAAGCAGTAGGTCCCGGTCTCATTAGCCCTCGTGTGCAAAACTGTAGACCGTAGCGCTCCAAACCAAACCAAACCAACCTCATCAAATGAAACGTTAATAGTTTCCACTACCCTTTCCTCCTCTGGTAATAAAATCCTATATCCTTTGGTTCGAAAAGCGTAACCAATGAGAACGCCAACTTTGGCCTTCGCGTCAAGCTTGGATCGTTGTTGACGGGGGACTCCTACGTAGGCTCGAATTCCAAACGGCTTTAAATGTCGTATAGAGGGTTTGGTTCCTCCGTAAAGCTCAAAAGGTGTTTTACTCAAATCCTTATGTACTAGTCTATTCCAGGTATAAACAAAATGTAACATGGCATCAGGCCAAAAACTAGATTCTAATCCACTTTCTTTTAACATTGTACGGGCACCGTCAGTTACTGTTTGGTTGAAACGTTCAACTACTCCATTCTGCTCAGGTGTAAAAGCGTTGGTCAATTCATGATAAATCCCCTTATTTGCAAAAAAGTCTTTAAAGTTTTTGTTTACGAACTCTCGCCCATTATCAGAACGAAACGATTTGACCTTGCGACCAAGAAATGTTTCTGCTCTTGTTATGTGGTGCTTAACAATACCAAAAACTTCAGATTTTTCTCTGATTGGGTAAAGAGCGGTTTTTCGGGAATAGTCATCGATTATTGATAAAAAATATCTTTCACCTGAACGGCCTTTTACACGACATGGACCCCATACATCAGCAAATAGTAAATCCAGTGGGTATTTGGACCTAATATGCTTTGTTAGCTTAAACGACTTTCTTTTAAATTTACATAATTTACAAAACTCGCATTTAAAATTTTTATCTCCTTTAAAAACTGGCAACCCCCTGACTCCATTACTTCTGCTTGTTTGCATCAAAATAGAAGGGTTTACATGTGCACATCTATGCCATACATCTATACTATTTCTTTCAATGGCATGACTTTCACTTGTTTCAAATCTAACTCTATTACTTGGGCCAGGTTCACGAAAATTAATTCTATAGATCCCTCCTTTCAAAATCGCTTTAAATAGTAGTTGCCCTTTACTGTACGCATTTACCTCCCCGTTCTCACCGTAAAAAAAAATTCCGTCCAAGTCAAGCTTGGGACCAGAAATTAAATTTCGCCTTAAATTGTCAGCATGCATTACATTTTGGAAATATAAAATTCTTTGGCCAAATTTAACTTTTATGGTTCCTTTACCTAGTATTGGGAATGTGACCCCTTCCATAGCTACTGCCATTTCTTCCCCATTTAAAGGTTTGTAATCCACAAAAAGCTTCTTATCTTTACAACAATGATGTGACGCCGCTGTATCGAATATCCACTCCGTACCTTCATTAATGTTACTTAAGTTTGATTCTACAAGGAAATTCGCCCAATTTTTAAGGTTTTTCTTTGAGCCTGTAAAGGAAATATAATTAGTATTAGGATGCTTAAAAGGATTCTGTCTATTTTGTTGCTCCGACGTGGGTGAATAATCTCGTTGAGAGCTTAACTGTCTGTATTGGAGTTTGGTGTTGCGGCTTCTACATCGGCGTTGAGGATTTCCGAAAGTAAAGAAGTTCTTAGACTTGCTTCTGGAGACGTGGTCACTTTCTCGGTCAGCAGAATAATTTCTTGGACTCGGCGAAGAAGTACGGCAATTTCTTAGTCGGCACTGTCGTCTCAAGTGGCCAGGATTACCACACTTGAAACAAATAATTTGCTGCTGCTTACTTAGCTCAGTATATCCCCCTTGGGTGTGTCATCTAAATCAACCTCACGTAACTTTAAACGCGACTCTTCGGCTATCAGTTCAGTTACAATATCTTTAAACACGAATTTCTCATCCGGCCATCTTAAAATTGCCTGAACTACAGAATCGAATGATTCAGGTAAATACCTGATCAACTGAAAGCTGAAATACCGTTCGTTAAATTCTTTGTCTAAATGTCTCATTTGTTCGGCTATTCGCAACAGTCGTGCTCCGTAGAGGTCGGCTGGCTCGTTATTTTTAATTTTACACTCACATAAATCTGAGAAAAGCTTCATATGGTAAGCTCGCGAGTCTGGGTAAAAATGTTGACGTAAAACCTCCCATGCTACTACCGGATCATCGCATTTTTCAATCACACGCCTGTATTCTACTTCTACGTTTAGGTAAATTATAGAAAGTGCCATGTTTGCACGAGTTTTAAAGTCTCGTAATTCTTTATCGATAATTAAGGGCGGTTTTTCAATGGCGGACGCATCCGATTTCTCAAGTTTTGAAGTAGGGGGTAATTCCTCCTTTGTAATTATTCCCCAAAGACCTCTTTCCATTAGAACATATTTCATATCCGAGCTCCAATTAGGATAATTTGTACCGTTTAATTTGGGAATATTAATTTGTGAATAAGCCATCATTATCACGCCTTTATCTTTTTAACAGTAAAAAAAAAACAAACACAGGATTTAAGTTAAAATTTTGCACCAAAAAAATATTCACGTTTAAACTGACATCACATACCATACCTTGGTAATTTCTGCCATTGGAATGGAAGTGTTCTCGACTTCTTCTCTATATTTACTTCTTAGTTCTTCAGCCAATTGGAAAATAAAACCTTTTCGTGAAATATTTACTTGAATCGTCTCTTTATACAGAACTGGGAAACCATTCTATGAGTCCAATTGGCTCACAACCGTGAAAATAGGTATACCCCATTTGATAATGCGAAAGGAAGGGGTCTGCGGGGCAGAGGAATGAAAATTTACATATATTTTATTACTTAACTAAAAACCAAAGCACGTTTTTGAAAAGTAATATTAAAGATTTATATATATATATATATATATATATATATATATATATTTAGTGATCAAATTTTTAATGAATCAAATTGGCTTGGTCCGTAAATCTAGTGTTAACTAAGATTTCTTAGTTAGCAGAAAGTTGAATCTTTACTTTAGTAATAAATACGGTTTAGAAATTTTCAGATGATTTAATAATGCCCCCCAAAATTTAAACTAAAATGGAACAGATTTGAAGCAACTTTAAAAGATCTTACGACTGTTAAATTGACAAAAAATTCGATTTTCCATAAAAAAAATCGTAGTTAATTCATTTCTGAACATTTTCAAACCATTTCTCGTTCAGTAACCATGTTTTTAATATTCGTTACAGAGCCGCTGTAGCTTAGTCGGCAAAGGTAGCAATCTAGTAACTGAAAGGGTGGGGGTTCTGAGCTGGAGTCGGCCTAAGATCCGCCATGTTAGCTAATGGTGATTGGGGCACTTAAAATATGTTGATAGTCGCAGTGTCCTCCAAGTTCTCAAACGATACCTTTGGGGTGACAAGCCAAACCTGGGGGTCTTCTGCTTGGTTCCTGCTTCTAAATTACTAGGACCCAGCGGGGGTAATGTTACTGGGGTCCGTAACGTACCTTAAGCTACACGTGTTCCTCGGGTGGTTTTAAATGACTAACAGATTTGAAGCTTTGTTAAGGCGTTAATATAATGTCTGTATAGCCTGCTGCATTGGAAATAAAGTATCAGATCGTATTTTTAAAAATTTAAAACTTTGGTGAAACTCAGGGCAAAACTGGTGATTAGTGGACAGGATACCACATGTTTGACCACCCATAGGTCTGGCAAAAACTACCCACTTCATATATATTTTGGATTGTCGAATTTAGGATAGGATATATATTAATTTTAAGCTATAAATAAATGCCTTTTTTGAGGCAGATATTCGAAAAAAATTAGACAGCGAAGAGGTTAAACGGTCATACGACTGTTAAATAAACAAGAAATTCATTTTTTTCAGAAAAAATATATGTAAAAAGGAAATATCAGTTCTGAACATTTTAAAACAATTCGCGTAAAAGCTTCCAATATTGAGAGGAGTTATTAATAAACACGTGTCACCTGTTTAAAGTAAATAAATTTAAACTTAAAAAACTGTAACTTGATTTTTTTCAAATTGCGTTTTTTTCATGTAACGCGAATGTTATCTGAAAGTTTTAATATTTTTTCATGAAATTTTTAAAAGTTATATATGATATAATTTTCATCCGATTGAACCTAAATTTTCATGTCTAATTCCCAAAATATATATATGTAAGGAAATTTCTCAGGGGTTTTCAAAACTTAAATCAAGGGATAAAAATTAATTCGTCATTTTGCATTCCCCTTTTTAACTCCTAACCTAAATGGACCACAGGGGCTGCAGTTTAAGCTTTCAGAGAAGGGGCCTGACCAATTATAACTCTATATGGCCTTAGCGGACAATTTAGGAAATTTCCAAATAACAAGGAGATGCAAGCTATAGGAGGCAGATATTTTCCCACAGATGTTGGATGTGTTAAGGGTCTTGTACATATAACTTCATGCTAGCTGACCCTTCAGTTTGTACTGTCGCTATGATAAAGTGGGAACCCGTCCTCCAACGTTATCTTAAACAATGTCTTTTGCTAAAACGGTGTCATTTTTATGGCTATGACTGCGACCACCCATCGAGAAGTTCATCTCATTACATATATATATTTTTTTTCAATGAAAAAATAATACATGTGTAATAAGACTTTTAATATTTAAGGAAAAATTCATTTTTTTCAAATACTTTTAAAAAATATATATTTTAAATATATAAAAATTTTGGTTCAAAATTACTATTAGGTTTTTCAGTATGTTTTAAAATAATAAGTTTGTCTTAAACTTAATTGGGTTTTTAGTATCATGCAAGATATTGTAAAAGTGACCAGTTTAGTTTTTTTAAGGCCCCTCCACACTATGGCCCACTGCAAGCCATCACCACCGTCTGGAGGGGCTTATCGTGGCAGATGGCGGCAGACGATAAAATAGCCTTGGCGGACTGTGGCTTCGGAGGCGATTTTTCTCCAAAGATCAAAGGCAGCCAGATTCGCTACTGTTGACGGGTAGGCAATTATCAGGAGACAGCATAGCATTTTTAACAAATTTATTTTTAAATTATAATAAATAACCAATATTTACAAGCAAAAATAAGTCGACCGTTCCACACATTTCGGTACGACATACACACGTATATATAGAGAGAAAACTTAACGAAGCAGCAGTTTCCATTGGTTAATCGAAAGTAGTAATTTGCATATCGATAATGTTTCTGCCAACCTAAATTAGCTAACACTCGGCCCCATTGGCAAAACATTATCGAAATATCCTTTCCATGAAAAAGTTTAGTTTATTCAAAATCAACGGTTTTGTAAGGAAGTCCGCTAAATTATTTTTACTATCAATATATTTTAGAACAAATAAATTTTCTTCAAATTGTCGCCTAATGAATTTGTATTTTATGTGAATATGTTTAGTTTTCGTATTTTCAATAGGATTTTTAGAGAAATATATTGCTGCTTGGTTATCACAATATAGTACTGGTACATTTACATTTGATAAGAGTTTACATTCTTCAATTACATTATAATACCATATCAATTCTTTCACACTTTCAGTTAAGGAAATCAATTCAGACTCCATCGAACTTAGTGCTATACATTTTTGTTTACTTGTTTTCCAACTAAAAGGAATACCTGCAAAATACATTATATATCCACTTTAAGAATGTCTGTTAGTTAAATGACAACCCCAGTTGGCATGACAATATGCTATTGAGAATTATTTGTGTTTGATAAATTTATTTTTAAGTCTATAGTGTTAAACACGTAATTCACAATATCAACTACAATAGTCCAATGTTGATAAGTATAAGAATTGCAAAACTGAGACATCGTATTTGCAGCAAATGAAATATCAGGCCTACTTCGGCCTGCAATAAATGATAAACATCCTATCAAGGTACGATAAGGATAACATTTCATCATTTCACTTTCAACAATTTCAGTTTCTTTAACTTTGGGTAAAAGTTTTATTCCTGGTTTAAAGGGCAAGTTTACACTCGTTCTCGGCAATCCTTCAAATTTTTCAATTAATCCTTCTATGTACGTACTTTGATGAAGAAATACATTTCCATTTATATATTCAAAATTAACTCCCAATAAATGGCGAATCTTTCCCAAATCATGCACATCTAAATTACTTTTAAGCAAACTGATTGCTTCTTGCAATACATTTTGTGTTTTACCAAATAAAATTAAGTCGTCTACATATACTAACAAAACTAAATCTTTTCTCAACTTATAAACACAGTTGCACCAAAGTAAATTTTTAAATCCAAGTTTCTTTAAAATATAATCTAATTCAGCATTCCAAACCCTACTGCTTTGATGCAATCCATAAATTGCTTTATTTAACTTACAAATTTTATTTCCCTCACCTTCGATCTCAAAACCTTTTGGTTGTAGCATGTATACAGGTTCTTCTAACGTTCCGTATAAATAAGCTGTTTTTATATCTAAATGAGAATGTTTCCAACACATTACACTAACTAACATTATAAAAAAATAGTCTTACGATAGCAAAAATTACAACAGGGGAAAATGTATCTGTGTAATCAGAACCGAATTTCTGTTTATATCCCTGAGCTACTAACCGGGTTTTATATTTTTTAATGTTATTTTGGTCATCCTTTTTTATTGTATAAACCAAACGATTACCTAAAATATTTGCATTAAGCGGGGGAGTTACTAAAGTCCAAACTTTTCTTTTATTCATCATGTCAATCTCTTCTGACATAGCTTTTTCCCATTCATTCCTATTTGGAAAATTATTCAAGTCTTCATACCTTTTTGGTACTTCAGCATTATAGACCTCATCGCAATATATATCCTCTAAATTTACATTATAATTTTCATCCTGATTCTCAACAATCTCTTTACTTTCTGGTATTATTTCGGGTTTAAAAGAAAAACATCAGGGTCATATTGTATTCCCTGCTCTTTACAGTACTTTTCAACTTCATTTTTAGATTTAAGTCTAATATTTGTATTAGGCGGATAATAGTATACATCAATACGACTACTCGAAGTTCTAGGAACTTCTTTTCTTGTCCATTTTGAAATATCTAATGTTCCCTCTTTAACTTTTGCTTCGGGATACACTATTTCTTGAGGATAAATTAATTCCCTATCATTTCTGAATACAACATATTCACAACACTTATTTTTACCGAAAAAACGTTTTTACCCCATTTTTACTCTTATCAATGGTAAGATTAATAGTTTCAACAACGCATTTATCCCTTGGGATCCAAATTCTATATCCTTTAGTATTCATCGCGTAGACTTCTAAAATTTAACTTTAGCTGTATTATTTAGTTTACTTCTCTTTAACTTCGGTATGTGAACGTATGCTAATGAGCCAAATATTCGAAAATGGTTAATAGAGGGTTTATAGCAGGGGTGTCCAACCTGCGGCCCAGAGGCCGCATGCGGCCCAGACAGCTATGAAATGCGGCCCAACTAAGAAATATTCAAAATGATGTATGAACAAATGTAAGATACAAGAATAATTAATTTCATACTTTAGCGGTGGATGAAAGTAATGATGCTACTAATACCGCTCAATTTGCTATTTTTCTTAGAGGTATTGACGACGAATATAATGTGACTGAAGAAATGGCTGCGATAGTATCTTTAAAAGACAACTAAATCAGCAGTTTTATATAAAGCAGTAAAAAATACATTGGAGAGATTTTATTTGCCTATCACCAATATGTCCGGTATAGTCACTGATGGTGCACCGGCTATGGTCGGTAAAAGAGAAGGACTTGTGAAATTAATCGAGAATGATGCTACTGAAGCTCAAAACACAAACTTAATGAAGTACCATTGTATAGTTTATCAAGAAAATTTATGCGGGAAAAGCTTTAAAAATGGATGGCGTAATGCAAATCGTTGTTTCAACTGTAAATTTTATAAGATCAAAAGGACTGAATCATCGTCAATTTCAAGAATTTCTTAAATGCGTGGATTCGGAATATGGTGACATAATTTATTTCGCAGAAGTAAGATGGCTTAGTCGAGACCAAATGTTGAAAAGATTTTATGATTTGATTAATGAAATTAAATTATTCATGGTATCTAAAGAAAAAGTTATTCCTGAATTTGATGATGAGAATTGGCTAATGGATTTAGCATTTTTAGTAGATTTGACCAGTCATTTGAACGAATTAAATATGTGTCTTCAAGGTCAAAACCAACTTATTAGCAATATGTACCAATATATAACTGCGTTCCAAATGAAACTGAAGTTATGGCAAAATCAAATTAAGGAGAATAATTTTACACATTTCCAAATGTTGGCTAAACATAATGTGATGAACAGTAAAAAGTATGTAGCCTTGCTTTCTGATTTGATAGAGGAATTTGAAAACAGGTTTGAAGATTTTCGAAAAAATGATCAACTTTTTTGTATATTTGTGACTCCTTTCTCAGTTGACATACATTTGTTACCTGGAAAGTTTCAAATGGAATGCATAGAGCTGCAATGTGAAATCCAACTTAAAGATAAATTTAATCATGTCTCTTTACTAGATTTTTATAAGATCTATCTTCCCAGAGACAAATATCCGACACTTCACAATCATGCATTATTCATGACATCGCTTTTTGCCAGCACATATATTTGTGAACAATTATTTTCAAGAATGAAGCATACGAAAAGCAAAAATAGAAGTAAAATAAGTGATGAACATCTTGAGAATTCATTAAGAATCACAACTACTTCCATTGAACCTAATATTGATGGAATAGTTTCTAAACAACAATGTCAAATATCTCACTAATATTTTGTTACTTTTCTTTTACACTTTTAAATATTGTAACCTAATTGTAAGTAACAACAAATATCAATAAAAGTTGCTTTAAACATGTCATTTTTGCGTTTTTTAAAGTGCGCCCCAAGATAATTTTGTATTTTTCAATGTGGGCCAGAAGACCTAAAAGGTCGGACACCCCTGGTTTATAGCCACTCCATATCTCCATTGGAGTTAGACCTCGAGTAAGTTTGTGAGCACATCGATTCCGTATATGTACATATGTTTGCAAGGCTTCCGCCCAAAATCTTTGTTGTAAGCCACTATCATGAAGTAAAGCTCTTACGCTTTCCATAGCTGTTCTATTAAAACGTTCGGCCACCCCATTCTGTTGAGGTGTGTAAACAGACGTTCTTTCAGCCCTTATACCTAAGGTTTTTAACCCTAGAAAGATAACCTACCTATGAAAGTTTAAAAAGACAGTCTGTTTGTGTCAATTGTAATGTACCACAATGAATGTTATTGTGTTATGGATATATGAAAAGCATTAAGAATTATCTGTATTTTCACTAGCAAAAAGTTTTGAAGTTATAAAAATAATTATTTATTACTTAAAAAATTTGAAAAAATCTTCTTCAGACGTCGATTTGACGTAGGTTATCTTTCTAGGGTTAAGTAAGATTCGAATTCTTTATGGCAAAACTCTAGACCAGTATCTGTTCTCACGAATTTAAGTTTACAATTCAGTTCTCGCTCAGCTTTAGCTAAAGCTTAGCTAAGCTTTAGACCGTTCAGTTTAGGATATGTTAAAAACGTCGATGCAAAAGGTGCTTCCATCTTTAAGTATCTCGACAAAAACAGCAACAGTAATAATTTAATACTTAAACGTGACCTGGGCCCATGACCTTGTTGACGGGTAGGCAATTATCAGGAGACAGCATAGTCTTTTTAACAAATTTATTTTTAAATTATAATAAATAAACAATATTTACAAGCAAAAATAAGTCAACCGTCATAAAATATAACTTGTTCATAAAATATAACTTGTAGCTAAATACAAATATGTTCTTAGAAAACTGGCTTAAGAATATTTATGTTTCAAGATGTTTAAACTCAAATGTTACAACATAAAAAAAACTGTCCGCTCGAGATTTCATTTTAAAACATTTACAGAGAATTGGCCTTTCAATGATTTTTTGAACCCAGAGATAAATTTGAAATGTCATGAAAATGATCGGGAGACATTAAATGCTTTTCACGGACAAATTAAATAACACAGTAACATTACTTGTATTAAAGTCGAAACAAAATTTAATGGAAAAAGTAGGGACTTTCTGTAAGTCACTTAAACGCTCCGTAAATGATGACTGTCTAACTAAAACATTTTTAATGGATTTAGTTTTGTATCAGATTTTTTTTTATTTGAAAACAATTCGCATTTGAAATTTATTTTTTAATTATTTAAATGGATTATTTCGTGATTTGGATATTTTTTAAGGTTTACGTACTAATAAATCCGATTCAATTCGATGTTGATAGACGATTTGTTTTTTGTGTATTTATAGCTTAAGAACATCTGAATAGCAAATTATTAATGCATAATCAAATGCGTATTTTTATATGCATCGTAAAACTTTAATTCTAAAACTATTTTTTGGGGTATTTTTTAAATCAATCAGAACGGTACCTAGCAGAAGACATCGTTTAAGAACTTAGAGGACCTTGTGAACACGAACATATTATACATGCACCACTCACCTTTAGCGAACACGGCTGATTTTAGGCCAGCTGCAGCCCAACCTTTCAGTTACGAAATCGCTGTCTTTGCTGACTGAGCTACCGTGGCACATGATTTATGAATCATTGGTAAGCTAATTATATCTATAGGATTTTAAATGAATTCTCTATTAGACTGTTTCGTATTTTGCAACTTCAGATCTTGTTAGATAATTATCTTTGTTAAACTCTAAAGGAAACATTTTTTTTAAATTCACATTTACGCTACAAAGTTTGTTCCGGTGAAGTTATCCACTCTTTCGATATAAAATTTAAGAAAGGTCTAACATATAATTGAAACGGAATGCCAACTAGGAATCCGATCTCCCACCATGTAACTGTACGCGAACCTCTTTTAACTCCTTAACGTGCACGCCCGAATTAACTCGAGCGCGCTAGACTGGCCAAACTGTCTACACTCGAAATAATTTGAGCGGCGTTGTACTTTATGTTGCTATAATTTTTCACACTCGAATGCAATCGAGAATTGAAAATAACTACGTGAAAAAAAAACAATCGTTTTATTGGTATTTATCATTTACATGGGATTGTAATCTATAACACTTACTTATTTAAGTATAATATATATATATATATATATATATATATATGTATATATATATATAATATATATATATATATATATATATATATATATATATATATATATTTCTAAAATCAACGTTCTAAATTGTGTTTTTTACATTAAAAAAAATGATTTTTTTTTTGGACTAAAAAAAAACTGTGCATTAAGGGGCTAATGCTGCAAGAAATAGAACATTAAAAATTTACACAACGTTGGTGGTACAAACTATACAAAATTAAAATTAAATTTCTCTTTAAGATTAAAACTATTTGAAAAAGCTCATAAGGACTATGGATACCTAGCAGTCTCAGCAATGCTAAATTTATTATCTACCCACTATTATTGGAATGAAATAACAAAAAGCGTAAGTAGCTATGTTAACCACTATGAAGTATATCAATTAAATAAGATCCCAAAACAGCCAAAATTTGGAATTTTACAAATGTTAAACCCTACAGACACCCTTTTCGAAATGGTTGCAATCGATATCGTTGGAGATTTAAATTATTACAACTCAACGAAAAAATATTTACACATTATCAATGATCATGCTACAAGGACATGCTGGACTTTTGCTTTAAAAATATAAATACTGATACTTATATCAGTTGCTTGAGACAAATTTTTCAAAATCATGTACTGAAGAAAATGTTGATCAATAGAAAAGCTGCATTTACCTTTTCCAAATTTAAACGTATTTTAAGAAACAATAGTAGTTAAACAGCTTTTAACTACATCTCACAGACCACAGAACGAACAAAAAGAAAAAATGAACGATTCTATTAACAACACTTAAATGTAAATGAAACTCATCTCCAGGCAATATCTCTTGAACTAAATTATTACTTGAAGTAACTGATGAATATAAGTACACCCCTCATACTTTGACAAAATTCCCTCCTTCTTATATAATGTACGGAAAATTGCCATATAAAATTTAATCGAAAATCAGGAAATGTACCCACAAGTCGAAGAAGCTAGAAAAATTTCAAGACAACGAACTGCGAGGAATCACCAAGTAAATAAATATATGATACCTAAGTCAGACAACCAAAGTTCAAAATTGGCGATCTAGTCCGATACCAGGTCTTCTGTTATCCGAATACTACAAAGGTCTCAATATTCGATGGCCTTATAAGGTTTTAAAACAACTTTCCTATGTAATTTTTGAAATCAAATGCCATAACTAAAAGAGATTGTGAAATCGTCTATAGCAGTCGTCGTCGTGAATTTAATCATGCAGAAAGTTTCATGCTTAAAGTTCGAAAATCTAAGATTCCTGTACCTAAAAATTCGAACTAGATAAAAGTTAAAAGGTTAAACGCCCTACTAAAAACCGAATCTTTTGAGTAAGGAGAAAAATTTATTTAATTCCGATAGCGGGCGATTATTATTCTATGAATCCAATAGATAATGTGAATTGGGTCTGACCTTCGGAAAGAGGAATTCTTTGGAAGTAAAAATTAATAAAGGATGACAACAGAAATATATTACAGGTACAATTTTTCAGCTTCTAAACACGCGGTCACAGCGCCATCTGTTGATATAAAATTATTAGATTACTTGGTTGGAAGATCGTCTACAGTAGTCGTCTTTGTGAATTTAGTTCTGCATAAAATTTCAAGCTTAACGTTAGAAAAGATTCCTCTACCTAAAAATTCGATCTAGAAAAAAATTAAAAGGTTAAGCGCCCTACTAAAAACCGAATCTTTTGAGTATGGAGAAAATTTTATTTAATTCCGATAGTTGGCGATTATTATTCTATAAATCCAATAGATAATGTGAATTGGCTGTGACCTTCGAAAAAAGGAATTCTTTCGAAGTAAAAATTATTCTAACTTTTCAGTGGAGCACATCTGCAACTTCACCCTTTTTTTTTTCAACTTGATCGAAAACGTGTTGTTTGAAATCTTTTGAATTGTTATTACGTTGCAGTTTCGGTCTGAACTGAATTGCAGGAGTTGGCGAATTGATGTTTTCATTCTAATTTCCTAGATGATAGCCATGTGTTTTAACTCTTACAGAGGAATTGTTTTGATAATTTCTGAGTTGAAAGAATTTATGACGATTTTTGCATAGTGTGGTCTTTGATTTGAAAGAACTGTGCTGAGTTCGGACTTTAACGAATCTAGATACCGATGTTTTTAGCTTTCATTTTTTCACCCACTTAATAGTCACTTCTTTTATCATTTATTAATAAAATTTACGTTTTGCTTTTTAAATATTGAGATGAATTTAAAGAATAAGTTTGAAGTGTTTGTTTATGATTTTCATGTTCTGACATTTTTAACATATTTTGACAGCTTTCGCATTTATTTTGAACTTAATAATTTTGGGATTCTGTTTTCATAAAATGAGTTGTCACAAAAATTTTATTTAAAGTGTTCAAGTGCTTTACATTTTTTACATATATATTTTGTCGTTTTTTCATATTATTAATAAACTAGTATATAACTCGTCATATTTCGAGATCAGTAAATTTTTAATTTTCCAGAATTGTAAAGTACCCTGTGAGGCAGGTAAAAAATGGTTTGTTTTTTGGCTGAGAATTATCTGGTACACGTTCAATTTGTTTATCTTTACTGACCGCATGTTAGTTGCCAACTTTAATTTATCTTGTCATATTACATGATAGGATAAACAGCAGAGCTTTTAATATTGAGTGATTATTTGGCGGTATATGTGAATGATGTCCAAAATTTATCGAATCGATTGCAAACCGTGTGGTTATGTATAAAAAACAAATACACAAACGAACAAACTTCTTAATTTTCAAAGATATATAACTCAAACTTTAGATATTTATTAGTCCTTGAAATAGACTCCTAGACTTTTATGAACAGAATTTGCTGTTAATACCGGTGATAAAATTTTCATTGCAAAAAAATAACCGATGATTAAATTTAAAATTACCACATATGTACCTAATCTGTTATTTAAGCTAAATATAAAAGAATATTATTTACGTAATATCTAAGTTCAGTGATAAAACGTACGAAAATAATGCAGATATTTAAATAATTTAAAATAAGAAATGATTAAATGAGATGGTTAAAGGAATGACGTCATAATGTTAGAAAAAAAAATGTTATTTTCATCTACTTATTGAGTGATAAATTTATGAATTTTATCCCTTGGTCTAAACTGTGGAAAATAGGGCTTGAAATAATGGCATTAAACGATAAAAAATTTATTCCAATGTTGATTTCCAATGTTTTCAAACTATCTTTCAATTTTGCTAACCCTAAATCATGAAGAATCCAATATGAATGCCTCTATCCATTCCAGGTACAACTGCTTCATAAATTCGAGGACAGACGGACAGATAACGTAGACTATTATTATATAGGGGATGTGTTTTATGTTTCTGAAATACATGCTATAATATTTTAAAGTTCATTTTACAGAATGATAATGTTGACAGTACAGGGAAAAGTTGTATGAAATGTTTTTTTTTTATTTTTATGATAGTTAAAATGTATTGAAATGTAACTTGTTTGTTCAATTCTCAGTGGGGAGTTTATTTGATTAAATTTTTTAAGCCCAGTGCAAAAATTCCCTGGTCCTTTTGCTTTCCCCTTTTTATCCACTAACATAAATTGACCACTGTGGCTACAGTTCACAACCGCAGAGAAGGGATCTGACCAATTATAACTCTTCATTCATATATATATATATATATATATATATATATATATATATATATATATATATATATATATATATATATCATATCGATTTTATATATCTGAGCATAGTTATATATATATATATATATATATATATATATATATATATATATATATATATATATATATATATTAACTTGAAGACTTCCCCCAGCATTGGTCTGCCACACAGAGGTATCAGGATGGAAAATTGGAGGACATTATGACCAAGAACTTATTTTGTGTGCACCAGCTGCCATTCAAGAACACGATGGGATTTTAGCCGACTCGAGCCTCAAGCTCACAATCCTCCGGTTATGAAATCGACGCTTTTGCTAATTCTATTCTTTTGCCGATTCTCTTTAGCCGACAGTAGCTCTTTAAAGCAATGATAGAGCCAATAAAATTTCAAAGTTTTTATAATCATCTCTTATATGCTGATCGACACTTTTGCCTATTCTCTTTAACCGGCAGTAGCTTATACTGCCGGTTCTTTAAAAGCAATGATAGAGCCAATACAATTTCAAAGTTTTTATGATCATCTCTTATATACTAATCGGCGCTTTTGAAGATTCTATTCTTTTGTCGATTCTATTTAGCCGACAGTAGCTTATACTACCGGCTCTTTAAAAGTAATGATAGAGCCACTAAAATTTCAGCCTTTATGATCATCGCTTATATGCTGATCGACGCTTTTGCTGATTCTCTTTAGCCGGCAGTAGCTTATACTGCTGGCTTTTTAAAAGCAATGATAGAGCCAATAAAATTTCAAAGTTTTTATGATCATCGCTTATATGCTGATCGACACTTTTGCCGATTCTCTTTAACCGGCAGTAGCTTATACTGCCGGTTCTTTAAAAGCAATGATAGAGCCAATAAAGTTTCAAAGTTTTTATAATCATCGCTTATATGCTGATCGACACTTTTGCCGATTCTCTTTAGACGGCAGTAGCTTATACTGCCGGTTCTTTAAAAGCAATGATAGAGCCAATAAAATTTCAAAGTTTTTATAATCATCTCTTATATGCTGATCGACACTTTTGCCGATTCTATTTAGCCGGCAGTAGCTTATACTGCTGGCTCTTTAAAATTAATAATAGAGCCAATAAAATTTCAAAGTTTTGATGATCATCCACATTTTAGGTTCAGAATAATTATTTTTAAAGTCTATAAATCTATTAAATCTCATAAATTCAAAAAGGCAAAAAATGTAATTTCACCTTAGTTATGTTGATTTTACTTTCAAATTTACTCCAGGATTCGTTATATATCTTTTACACATTTAAGGTATAGAATAATCCCAAAAGAAGTTTTAGAATTGTGTGCATGTTTTTTAATGTTAACATATACCAATATGTAATATTACATATACCAATATGTAAGAGAATAGAATTCCTTTCGAGATTGAAAAGTCTTCATCATAATAATCTATTTAAAATTCACTATAAGCTAAAATGTTCTGCATGATTAGAATAAAAAATTTCCAAATCATTAAAAACAATTTAATTTTATAAAAACTATTTACTTTTCATGAGTGAAGCAATACATTTTTAAAAACATAAGTTATATACACCAAATGCAAAAAATAGAAACCCAGTTAAGTGAAAAATAACTTTTGAAATATGTAGTTTTTATATTAAATGGAAGTTAATTATTTTTTTATTCTATGAATGCAAAATTACGACGATAACATTTTACTGATGTTATCATCGTACGGTGAAAGATTTTACAGCATGATAAAGGGATAAGAAATCATTAAAATTTTACATTTTAATTCCCTACTACATTTTTGAAATTATTATTTTTAGTACATAATCATCTCAGTATAAATATATTCAAGGAGATTTCCAGATGATGTCTATAGGAATTACAGTTATACATTTCCCAGCATTCTCAACGAAAATGAGTAAAATTATTCTTATCATATACCATGGTCTTAAATGAGGAATCTAAGTCTAGTCAAAATATTAAACGAGAACTTCAGCCTTACATAACAGTTGTGAAACATTTTGTGCTTTCAAGATTTCTAAATACGTTTACAGAATCTATAGTCATATATTACCTACCTTTCTCTAGCCACATAAACCTTTAAATTATTCTTAAGATATACCCCAAACTAACTTTTGTATCACTGTGTTGAATATCTGTAACATACTCAAAAACTTTTACATAGAGCTTTATAAGAGGGTTTTGTTAATTGCTGCTATCCTAAATTATTGAATTAGTTCAACTTGTTTGTAGAATTCGTGCGAATTGCCGAAACAAAATTTTATTTCAAAAGCTTCATTTCTCAGTTGATTACATAAGTATTATTAAAGTAAAATCTAAAATTTTTAATTATAAAGAGTGAAGACACTAAATAAAAGATTTCTAACAACAATAGCTTCTTATTCTTTTTAAAAAGATAATTTTAGGCAATTTAATTTACAATATAATAAAGTTTTGTCTATGAAAATTTATAATATGCCAATAGTTTTTTTTATTTGAATTTTTTAACTGATATTTTATTTTTGAAATAGTGCATTTTAACGGTATAAATTAAATACTTATAAAAAATGCGTAACTTTGTCGTTAGAAAATTTACATTTTGTCAATAAATTTTTAATTCTACATTCAAAAGATTTAAATATTAAATAGTTTTTATATGTTTGGAAAAGCGCATTTTAACATTCTAGAAAACGTTCTTAATTCGGGGTTGTTGGGACATAAAGGGTTAAATCTTGATTCAACTGCTAGCCTAGAATCAAACTCTAGAACCCCAATCTTTACCTAAGAGGTTTAACAGGTGAGAAACATTCTGTGCTTTCACACCTCATTAGAAATACCGACAAGCAATGATTTACGTTCGATGCAAAGCATGTTTTAGGTCACCGCGTAATGTTTAGCAGACTCCAACTTGTACCTTTTTAATCTTTTTAGTAATAGTCACGTTCCCGACCAAAAACAAAGGAAACAGGGGCAACGAGAACAAAAGCTGCGGCACAAAGAAATTCCTGATCAAGCAATTTTTTTTCTTTTATACTTACTGTCTATACAGGAGGAAATTGCAAACTAAGAAAAATAAAGGTCAGACATTCTTTTAAAGCCGATTTCAGTTTCAAATTACATTTCGAAAGTTTCTCCCTTCGGGGAATATTTGTGTCTGAAACTTATATTTTCGGAAAATTTAAATTTATGGAAAATGGACTTTGTTCCTCTAAGCTATTCAGACCGAGATATATATTGATTTCGTTCCTCAGAAATCGAATTTAAAACAGACGAACGTATAAAATTCTAAACAAAATACATGTGCTGTTTAAAATGTAATTTACTAACTAGTTAAAAAAATTTGTTAATTACGGCGTTTCTGTATTTTAGTATACGAATAAAAAGCATTCTGAATTTATTGTTACATGTAAAATTATCGTTTTTGATATTCGGATGATAATATAGATATTTTAAAGCCATGAGTCCACAAAACCACTTTTAAAATTAATCTAGTATACGAATAAAAAGCATTCGTAATTTATTGTTACAAATGAAATTTTCGTTTTTGACATTCGGATGATAACATGGATGTTTTAAATCTACGAGTCCTCAAAACCACTTTTAAAATTAGTCTAGTATACGAATAAAAAAGCATTCGGAATTTATTGTTACAAAGGAAATTTTCGTTTTTGACATTCGGATAATAACATGGATGTTTTAAAGCCATGAGTCCACAAAACCACTTTTAAAATTAATATAGTATACGAATAAAAAGCATTCGGAATTTATTGTTACAAGTAAAATTTTCATTTTTGACATTCGGATGATAACATAGATGTTTTAAAGCCATGAGTCCACAAAACCACTTTTAAAATTAATCTAGTATACGAATAAAAAGAAATCGGAATGTATTGTTACAAGTGAAATTTTCATTTTTGACATTCGGATGATAACATAGATGTTTTAAAGCCATGAGTCCAAAAAACCACTTTTAAAATTAATCTAGTATACGAATAAAAAGAATTCGTATTTTATTGTTACAAGTAAAATTTTCATTTTTGACATTCGGATGATAACATAGATGTTTTAAAGCCATGAGTCCACAAAACCACTTTTAAAATTAGTCTAGTATACGAATAAAAAAGTATTCGGAATTTATTGTTACAAGGGAAATTTTCGTTTTTGACATTCGGATAATAGCATGGATGTTTTAAAGCAATGAATCCACAAAACCACTTTTAAAATTGTGTATTTCTTTTCTAGGGTACAGAATACTCTTACTACAATGAACAATAACCCAAAAGTTAATGCGAAATATATATGCTTTTCATGAGCTATAAGAATTCGGCTCTTAAGAATCAAAATCACTACCTATAATTCTATTTCAAAGTTTCTGAACGCTATTTTAATAGCGGAGACTACTCAGATGCGTCGTATACTTCCTATTAACGACAACACCCGGTTCATGATTTCGAAATAGTCTTGAAAGATCAAGTAAACTCCCGCTTGGGAAGTACTGTGTTAAGTAAACACACCAACGAAAGACATCTCTATCACTTCATTTTCATCAATCTCAGTTTTATTTATTTATTTCTCCAAAGAAGGTATTGCCTATCCAAGAGCTGACGTTCAGTAGGTAAGACATTAAGTGTGATCTTCCGGGAATTTTTAACCAAAATAATAAAGGATAAAAAAATAACAAAACAAAATAAAAACAAAACAAAACAGTAACGGATGTAGTGTCTCCATCACTGGTAAACGAGAAGTTGACCTTACAATGAGAGAGAGGAATAATACGGCGTTTTCTAATAGGCTTAATAGTTTAGAAGAGTGGTCTGTAACAAGAGTATGCGATGTTGATTCAGAACAAAAAGGGGCATTTTACTATATACAGATTGCAAACCCAAAAAGCGCAAAAATTTTAGCCAAAATTAAAATTTTAATATCGGACTACAATAAATGCCCCATACCCTAAATTATATCCCTGAATATCCTTTTTGGATACTTAGAAATGTGTGTCAAACATCGTTGAATGTCTTAAGATATCACTGGATATCATATTTACATTTGAGAATATCGACAATTATCGTTAAATAGTGTTAAAATAATGTCATTTTTATGAAATTGTTAACAACATTAAGAAAAAATATATATGCCTATTGTAAAAACTATCAAATTTAAACTTCATTTTTAATAATATTTCTCGTATAAGCAAATCAAATAACTTCTTTAAATGCTTTATTTTAAACAATTTCAAATTTTAATTTTACATTATTCGGTCACTGATGGCAGATGTGTAAAATTTTTATTTCCGATATTTTGTGGCAATATTGGTCAACATCTGTATGGCATTGTTTGATATATTTGTTCAACTAGAGAATAAGAAAAAAAGCCATGTGTTTATATGAAATTTTCTTAGTCTTCCAAGATCCAGGGTGTAAAACGCTGCACCTATATATGTACCACACCAGTGATATAATAGTCTTTTACTGTCAGGGGTGTACTGGGTGACCAATGTGTCTCCGCCAGTCACAAATGATTCAAGGAACTCTTCCTCTATCAGTTTGAAATACAGGACTACATAGATAGACAAATTGTTACATATAATTCTACATGGATACAAATTTCCACATAGATTTTATATAGAGTATCTAGTTGATATCTGAGTGGTTTGGGAGATAACTTGCACAAACGTTTTAAAAGCTAATTCATTAGTTTTATTTATGGTGAGGAGATCTGACGATCATCTAGCATACATTCTATTACAAAATAAAGGTGATTGCGTATTGTTTCTTTAATCTTGTTCCCCATGTCATCATTCACGACTGGTAGATGCCACTTCTTTTGTTCATCAATTACATTTATTGTGGCAAATTTCAATCCACATCACACGGATTCATAACACCATTTCTGTGCACTCTTTTTATTTTGTTAAAAATATAGAACGCCACTCTTGCCTCAGCGGGAAGAAATAATAATATTGCATTCATCAACTCTTATATAGGGTGGTTTGGAATCATTACATTCATTTCAACACGGCTATTACATCAATAGTTTTCAATTAACAAAGACAAACAGAAAAGAGTTTTAAACAATTTCCTCTGGAGTAGAACACACTCTACTCCAGAGGTGGGCAAAAGCCAACCCGTTGAAAAATTTTGCATACAATTTTTTTAATCTCTTATATGCGATTTTGTTGAAATCAACAGTATTTGTGTGCGTAGTGTATAGAATATATTTGTGAAAGAACTTTTTCGTTAATGTTTTACACGAAAATAAATAACTGACTCACAAATTACTGACAGAAATCTACACTGGGTATTAAGGATTGCTACAAGTGATTTGGATCCAAATTTTGAAGAAATTATATCAAATGAACATTTCAGATTTCACGTTTCGCATTAAGTAAAACTATTCTATTTTAACGTTTGGTGTTTGTCTTTGCATTATATAATTCTATTTACTATTATATGTACAAAATGTAATATAAACATAAAAATGTAACAACTATGATCAAAATAAAATAATTTGTATCGTTAAGATATAAATAAATATCAAAATAAAATCTTTCATTAGCTAATTTATTTCATGACCATTAATTTAATATAATGTGTCATAATTTTTAAAAAATTACGTGACATATTTTACTAGGCACAAATTGTTCGCATATACAGCTAAGTAAGATAATTTTTTATTACTATTATCTTTTATTAACTGTCAAATTTATGTGTCCAAATGATTTTAAATGATACTTATAGTGTTTTGGGTAAAAAAATTTATTGGGCAGGGAAAAACTCCACCCAAAGCATTCCCGTGTGCACAGCGTACGCGGTATAGTCCTCCGGCCCTGGAGACATTTTGAAATTTTCATTTTGGCCCACGCTCAAAAGTAATTGCCCACCCCTGCTCTACTCCCAGAAATCTTCTCTTTAAAGCTGAACAACTACGTTTTTTAAAACAATTCTTTATGAACGTTCATTCAACATTACTCATTCTTATTTGGCTTAGTTTGGAGAGCTAAGGTATACTTTTTGATTACCGGGGCCTACTACTTATAGCTGATTTCGAATAGCTACCCAATACCCATACCAGCAGCAGCAGTATTCGACCAGACGAACTCTGGAGCAAAGAGAAGTTTTCTATCATTTGATCATCGTTCGGCCATACTCTTTTGGACATCCGCATTCGATGTATGTTATATATTTATAAACATTTCATATAAAATATATATTATATAAATATAAATGATATGTATATATATATATATATATATATATATATATATATATATATATATATATATATATATATATATATGATATGTATATGTATATGTATAAATACACACACATATATATATTTATACATATATATATATACATATATACATATATATGTGTGTATGTATGAGGACCAAGCATGTTTGGGAGCTAAACACTGGGGGTTCAGCTTAAGATTGACCACCTAACCAGAACATATGCTTCGCACCCCAGGGCCCTTGGTCACTTAAACAGAAATTGGCAACGTAGGCCATGGCCTCCTAGGGGCTGTTGCGCTGAACAGTTTAGTTTATATGTATGTATGTATGTATGTATGTATTTATATATGTATATATATACATACATACATATATATATATATACATACATATATATATATATATATATATATATATATATATATATATATATATATATATATATATATATATATATATATATATATATATATATATATATATATATATATATATATATATATACACCAAAGTATATGTTTCATATTACAAACGAATAATCGAATTTATTGAACGAAAAAAATCATCTTAATTTAAATTTAGTATAATGCCAAAAATATAAAGAAAATCTACAAACCCATTCAAAGCAAAATTAATTATGTCTCATTTTTAAGCGGTTTCGTAATTAATGTTAAATAAATACAATGTTTTTGCTGTCAGGCATGCAGTTCTAAAGGAAAACATAATACTAAAAGACTTGCGTTCAGAAAAATTTAAATTATTCCGATGCAATTTGAAGGAGTATATTTATAATAATAATATTTTATAAAGATTATTGCGCACTTTATAGCGATATTGTGACATGCATTAATCCACCAGTTTAAAATATTCCTTTAATGGAAGTTATTTAAAATATAAGCCTTATAGAAAGTTACAGATAACTAATTTTAAGGGGGATTAATTTTCTTAAATTCATTAATTACAGAACTTTTTATTTCTGGCCTTTTCTCCCCATTTTAAGGTTTATTCAGGTATTTATTCAGTTAGGTAATTAAAAGATTAAAGTACATTTTAACAATTCCCTTGTGAAGCGAAAATATAATTGATGACATTCCTTGCAATATGGTTTATATTAAACTTCTAATATATTACATTATTATTTCATTAGCAGTAGCCATTAGAAAAAATTCAAATATGGATTGGTCCATTGTTTGTTTAAGTCGACAGAGAAAGATTTTTTTTCTGTAAAGATCTTATGATATTTCAACCTGTACGCATTGAAAAATTAGCGGATTCAGTTTACTTTAAATTTTCCCGATAAAGAAAGCACTAATATCTCGAGTGATAGTGAAACATTTACAACCCATTTATTTTAATTCTGATTGATGTATGATAAAGATTTTCATTGATCGAAAATTTTTCGCTATCAGGACAAATTCTTTGTCGGGTAAAAGGAATAGTAATTTACATCTGTTACATTTTCATCATGTACAGGTTGGCATGCCATAAGACCTTCATGGCTCTGTTTCTTCCCCAATAATTTTACTTCGCAGTCTCTGACCAATGAACAACTTTCAAATCGTTGTAATTTAACTTGTGTGTCAATTTAATATTTTAAAATTATTTTATAACTACTTTACTGACTAGCTAGGGATCTGAAATTTTGCAGATAGGTTCAGCTTCAGTGACAATGTAATACTCAGTCATAAAAAATTAGATTGGAGGAAAAAATCCGATTGGTAAATTCATAAAATTGTTCGGCGTACTTAGAATCCCGATGGCAAAGATTTTAAACTGGTATCGCCATCTATTTACAAGCAACATAACTAAAAACTCGAAATATTTTTTTTTTTATTTTTAGTGCTTTTTTATTGCTTTTGTTGTTAAATAAAAGCGATATTTTAAAAGTACTTCTTCTTTATATAGGTAAATTTCTGATGTAACGTCACATCTGTAGAATAGCAAATATTTTGTTAGCGGTCAAGTGGTGATACTTCTTAAAGATTACGACCTCACTGAAAAATCTGTTAAAAAAAATAAAGATGTTTTATTTCTTTCTACTATATGTACTTGTTTTACAGCTAGAGAGCACAGCATTACCTTACCCCCCCCCCCCTAAAAAAAACAACATACTATCATCCTAACCCTTATTTTTCCTCCTTTGACTTTTCTGAGAATAGTGGCACAGAGGTAAAAAAGGCCAGAAAATCTATAAAGCACAAAAATAAACCCACACACACTTATTATTAGAGTTTAATTAAATAACATTTCTCTTTTGCACTGAACTCAAAATGAGCAGTAAAATACAAATGCATATTAATATATATTTTGTAGCGGGATACTACAATACTATTTCAGTAGTACATTATTGCAATTTATAGTAATATAAAATATTATTTCCGTATCAGGATAATATTGTACATATTAATATCAAATATTATACACGCCATTTCCTTTTAAAGCTGACTTTTACCCTTGTAAACTACTGAATAATTACTCAATAAACATACATTCACAAGGAAAAGTTAATTTTTTACCATGTAAACTGCTGCATAATGTAAAAGAAAAACACACATTTCTTGTAAACTACTATAATGATTTA